>CM035426.1:93210650-93310650 GCA_020310875.1 Ceratopteris richardii
ATGGTCACAACAATCTTTTTGGTCTTTTCTTTATTATCATATGCTTCTCCTATGATGGCCTCTCTCTCGGGCATTAGTAACAAAAATTTTCGGTCTTCCAGTTCATATTTCTTGAAATTTTCTGGTACCTCAAACAATGATTCCTCCTCTTCTTGTTTCACTGCTTTTCTTTTCTTTTTCTTTTTACCACCTTCACTTCCATTCTTTGAATTTATCGTTTTAATGCTTGTGAGAGGTTCTTCTTCTTATTGGTTAAATACGCCTACATCTTCTAGATAGTTCCTTTCTGAATTAAAGCAACTATCCATTACAATGGACTCTCGATCATTGTCATTTTCTTGTTCTTCTATGACATCATAAGGGTCACATTCTTCCAACAAGGGCTGACACATGAACACTGAAATATCATAACCCTCCTCATCACAATGAGGTGTCCATTGTTCTTCATTGACTACAATGTCCATGGTAGCTAAGATTTCTGCCAAGCCATGAGGCTCAAATTCCTCATCTGGAAAGATCATCGGTGTATAGGCTGGGCCTTTAACTGGTCTATCTTCTTGAGAACTTCCTTCTTTGCATGTTTTTAGGCATCTTTCCTCTTCCTTTGCGTCCTTGGACATCCACAAATGAGTATCTTCATGCATCCAAGATGGATCAGGTGAACTTCTAGAATGCACAGAGATAGAATCTTCTTTTGCTTTGTGGATAGGATTCCACTGTAGGGGTGGTACATCTTTGAAGGTATAATCCTTTAGATTGACCTTGGTGGTGACCCCTAAGTGTTGTAGGTACAAGGAGTTGGTTCCCCAATCCTTTACTATTTGCAATTGTCGTAGGAAGGGCCTTCCTAGGATCATCTCATAGAGATTATTTTTTTCAAAGTCACATATAGCAATGTGTGTTCAAACTCTTCCCACAAGTGGTTAGAGTTATCCCTTCTAGAAATCCTAGAGGTCTTTCAACATGGTCGTTTTCCATTTGAAGCTTCATTCTAATTAGTCTTAACGTTGGTTTTCCCCATTGCTTCCACAAGGAGGTGGTCACAATAGCAACACCAGCACTTGAATCTATGATCGCTTTGGTCGTGTAACCTTGGTAGGTGATTGGAAGATAAGTATTACCTTATTCACCTTCACTCATGTCTCCTATTTTTTCTAGAGGTATCTCTGGTACTTTCTGCTTAGAGCCCGCTTTTGGCATATTGGAATCAAGTTTTGGAACCTGATCCTCCACATGATTCCATAGCTCAGGTTTTACTTTGAGCAGCTCTTCTAAAGTGAGATGACATTGAACCTTAGTGTTCTTCACGACATCAATGTTCCTTGGAACCACTGAGTCTTCATGTCTTACCAATATTGTGGGAGCTCTGATATGAAGAGATTTAGATTCCCATGGGCCTGTGAATTGTGGCAACTCTTGTAAAGAATTAGATTGAAAATCTAATCTTTCATCTTCTTGTTGCTCTAATTGATCTCCGTAGATAGATGGAATGTCTTGCAGGAATCGATCGTGAAGATCATCAATTTCAGGAATAAGAGGGGGATTACCCTTCTCCTTGGCCCATTTCTCTTGTATTTCCCACAAGAACTCTTGAGAGGATTGTTGAATTGAAAGAGGTGCTCCCTCATCTATGGGATCAGGAACGTAGACTTTCGCTGGTGGTGAGCTTTCTCTTTCAAACAACTAGTTGAGCCTGTGGAGGTAAAGAAACTTGAGGCTTGTTTACTAACTACTCTTATCTTTCTAGTAAGCCCTGGAAATGCAAATCCGATTTGACAGAGTTTCTCTGATTGAACGATTGACTGGTCTCAAGCATATCCTGAGCTAGCTCTACCATTTACATGCACATTTTTGTCCGTTCAATCTCTAAATCTGCTCTACGGTAACTCTTGTCTAAGTTTGCAGTTGTTGGCCCTCCTTGAAGTCGAGCCTAGTAGGCCTTGAACATCATGTCAAAGTCTTCTGGGGTTGGATCTGCAAGAACAAACCCTGGTTGTGGTCTATTTACAATGGCTGGTGGGGTGGAATGAGATGGTGTGGATGGAGTTTCGACATGCAAGGAGCATTGAGATGCAATGTCCTCTATTTTGTTTTTGCATCTTTCAGGCTTTCTTCTAGTTCGGATAACTTTTCATTCCACTTACGATTGGTTCTCTCCTTGGTATCCTTCCATGTTCTTGTTTTCCTCTTACTAGGCTCTCCTGATTCACTTGACTCTGATTGTTCAGCTAGCTTATCTTGTTTTAAGGCTTGTGCCCTAGTGACTGCCTATATAGGAGCCACATTACTGCTACTTGCATTGGAATCCACCACTAAGCCTACCACATTAATGGGTGTAACCTTGGGCGCACTAGAGGGATTCGTGGGACGATCTCTTGGGGGATGTTCTTTGTTGCACTCATGACAAAAGCCTTGTATTGTGATGTTTGGTCCTTGTCCCGGAGTTGATCGGTGGGGACATTCACGAATGAAATGGTCACCCTGACACCTAAAACATGGTCCTCTAGAGGCTTGTGATCTCACTTGTCTCAATTGGGGCCTAGGGTTAGGATTTGTATACATGACATTGGAGTATTCTGGCTCCCAATTTTGTTCCATAGGTGGTGCTTCATATTGATACGAATAATTCTCACTAGGCTCAAGTGACTCTGTGTAATAACCATGTGGACTATCTTCATGGGAGTAGTCTGAACTATGAGCATGAGAGTCATTTTTTGAGATCAAAGGGGTCACTAACACCAATGCTCTATTAAGGTTCTCCTCTACCACTGCATACTTAACTTGAATCACATTGGCAGGAGCTGGTGGTTGGTTTCCTACGACTAGCTGTGGCCTATATGGTGCCTGATATGGCTATTTTGGCCTATAATATGGCTATTGGTATTGATTCTGATACCTACCCCGTGGATAAGGTTGCTAATAATTTTTTTGACAGCTTGCCTATTGTATGGACAATCTTGAGATGTGTGGTTTGTGTATTTTCTCTCAATCGTGCAATACAGAGAATTAGAGTTTCCTTGGGTTTGAGCCATCGTCAGACAAACATTAGACATGTGGTCTCCTCCACAATTGTAGCATCGCTTCCATGAGGTGGCCCTTGGTGCTTGTCGATTTTGAACTCGTAGCTTCTTGACAACTTGCTCAGCTATCTCATCTATCTCTGTGGGGGTTCTGGAAGTATGACTAGTAGAACTGTCTGAATCCTTATAGAGTTTGGAGAGTCCTAACTCCTCACCCAAATTGTCTTCTATGTCAATACATATCCGCACACACTCTTCTATGGATCTAGGCTCTTTCAAGTACACATATGACCTTAACTTTGTGCTCAATAAGCCATCTAAAAACAAGGCCACTTGTTTGGCTGCTGTGGGTAATTCTGGCACAAGGCATCTTTCTAAGTACTGTTTGAACCATCTTCCTGCAAGTCACACTATTTCTTGAGGTGTTTGCTTGAAGCTATGGATCAATGATGATGTATTATGCCTAATGCCACTCTTGGAAAATTCTACAATGAATTTCTCTAGTAGTTGACCTATGTTTCAGTAATTGCGATTGTTTAGAGGTTGAAACCAAGCTAAGGCAGTACCCTTGAGAGTCAAACCAGATGCCTCAAACTGGGTGAACAAGTCCTCAACATGTTCAGCTCTTAACACTTGTTTGAACTCGGCAACATCTTGTTCATAGGTGCTCGATAAGCCTAGTTGGCTTCTATTGGGTAACTGATTATATGCAGTGGAGTCAGTATTCACTATGTAGGGAAACATGTCAGTACTTGTAGTTTTATGATATTTTGACATTGGTCATGTGCTCATTTTGTAGAGGATACTCTAGCAAAAGTTTTCCAGATTTTTGGTTTAGTCAACTATACAGTGGTCGATTTATTCCTTAATACACCTATTTGTTAGCGTTTGGACTCTTCTAGCTCCATTATCATTCTATTTAGTTCTCTACCATCATGGCATCAGAGGTCTCAGGCACATCTGGTGGATTAGGGACTAGTGCTAGTGTTCGGAGGAGGAGTTATAACTTGCAAGGCAAAGACCATTTTGAGATCCAAAAATTTGATGGCACAAACTTTGCTCTATGGAAGAATCAGATTAAAGATGTGCTAATTCAAAGGAGGCAATGGAAGCCAGTAAATGGGATTTCAAAGAAGCCTACTGACATAAATGAAGATGATTGGGATGAGTTAGATGAAATGGCCAGGTCTACCATTCCCTTGCACCTGGTAGATAATGTTTACTTTATAGTATTAGACTGTGAAAGTGTGGAGGATCTTTGGAAGAAGTTATGCAATACATATGAAAAAGAGACAACATCAAATAAAGTCTATCTGATGAGAAAAATATATGGCCTTCATATGAAGGACACAGATAGTGTTGCTGCTCATCTGAATGAGTTTGATGCTATATTCTCCCAGTTACAGGCTCAAAAAATGGATATGGATAATGAAATAAAAGCAGTATTGCTGCTATGCACCCTGCCATCATCATGGGATATGTTTTGCATAGCTATTAGCAATAGTGCACCTGGTGGTAAACTTGTCTGTGATGACATATGTGGAGCACTCTTGAGTGAGGAGATTCATAGAAAATCTATGGTTGGCACTCAGAGTGGAAATGCATATAATGTTCGTGATTCTTACCAAGGAAAGAATCAGCAACGTGGCAGGAGCAAGAACAAGGAAAAGAATGGTCAACGGAATAAGAGTAGAAATAAATCAAGGAAGAGGGATATCGAATGCCATTACTGTCATAAGAAAGGACATATGAAGAAAGACTGTTATGCATTAAAGAATGCTAAAGGTAAAGGACAAAATGTTGATGGGCATGTTAAACAGTTACCTGCACCATCTACTTCGACTGTGAAGATTGAAGAAATTAATGTTATTTCAGATGATGCTGATGTGTTGACACTTGTTAATACTGTGCCAACTAAGGCTCTTATGGCTGATTCTCTTTCCCACACCTGGCTGCTAGATTCTGGTGCTTCTTTCCATGTGATGCCACACAGAGAATGGTTCTCTAATTATGCAGCAAAGTCTCTTGGTACCATGAGACTTGGTGACTCTTACCAGTGTGATGTTGTGGGGATTGGAGATGTGCTTGTGCAGTTCATTGATAGTTCAAAATTTACTATGCATAATGTATGCCATGTACCTCAGTTATCATGCAGTTTGATGTCAATTGGTCAACTTGATGACCTTGGTTACAAGGTGGCCTTCTATGCTGAGTCCTTTCATATATCAAAGGGCAATATGGTTATTGCAAAAGGAAGCAAATTTGGCTCACTTTATCCTTTATCTGTATCATAGAAAGAACACTTGTTAGCCGTTACTGAACAGCCTATGGCTTGTATTTGGCATGGTCGTTTGGGCCATATATCTTGTAGTGGAATGGAAAATCTTTCTCGTTCTGGCTACTTACCTATGTTATCTTTCTCTGATTTTTCATTTTGTGAGCATTGTCAATATGGAAAGCAAACCAGAAATGTGCATGGAATGCACATTGACTCTTCAATTCAGCCTTTAGATCTTGTTCATACAGATGTGTGTGGTTCTCTTTACTTTGTCACTTTCATAGATGATGTTACTAGAAAATTCTGGGTATATCCTATCAAATTGAAGGATGAGGTATTCCCTAATTTCAAAAAATGGCTTGCTTCAGTTGAGACTGAAAAAGGAACTAAGCTTAAGGCTTTACGTTCAGATAATGGGGGTGAGTATACCTCACATGAATTCAGCCTTTTCTGTTAGTCTAGAGGGATTTGTAGGGATTTTATAGCTCCTTATACCCCAGTACAAAGTGATGTAATTGAGAGGATGAATAGAATGATTCAAGATAGAGTAGTCTCTATGTTGCATCTTGCAAATCTTTCACAAGGTTTTTGGACAGAAGAAGTATTGACTGTAGTTCATGTGATTAACCTTTCACCTAGTACTACCAAAGGTCTAAAAGTGGCACAAGAGTTATGGACAGGGAAGCCACCATATTATGATCATCTTTGAGTTTTTGGGTGTGAAACATATGTTCATATACCCAAGAATCTTAGACAAAAGTTGGACCAGAAGTCAAAGAAATGCATTTTTCTTAGATATGGTCGAGAAGGGCAATTTGGATATCACTTATGGGATCCTGAAACACAGTCCGTGATCAAAAGTAGTGATGTAATTTTCAATGAGTTTAAGATGTATAAACAGCCCATTAAGGAGGTTGAAGTGAGAAGAGTGGTGTTTGAGGATACTGGTCCTCCAGTTAGCATGCATAAAAATGATGCACATAGGGATGTTCAAGAGAATGTCCATTTAGATCAGTCTGCACATATTCTTGTTCAGCAACCATTCTGCATGTGTCTCACATCCACCTGATAGATATGTTCCAGGTTTAGATTTTGTTATGCTAATAGATGCCGGTGAGCCTTCTTACTACAAAGAGGCTATGCAGACAGAGGATCATGTCAAGTGGGAGCGTGCCATGAAGAGTGAGCTGGATTCTATTCACAAGAATGGTACTTGAGATTTAGTACCTTTGCCAAAGGGCAGGAAAGCTTTACCATGTAAATGGGTATATAAGTTGAAATTCACATCAGATAGTGCTTCTCCAAAATATAAAGCATGACTTGTTGCAAAGGGTTTTAGGCAACAGCATGGTGTTGATTTTGAGGAAATCTTCTCTCCAGTGGTCGAGATGACTACTTCGCACATGTTGCTTGTATTCATTGCAATGGAGGACTTAGAGCTAGTCCAAATGGATGTGAAAACTGCTTTCTTGCATGGAGATCTTATAGATGAGATCTATATGGAACAACCAGAGGGTTATGTAGTTCCTGGCAAGGAAAGTCTAGTTTGTAATCTCAAGAAGAGCTTGTATGGACTTAAATAGTCTCATAGACAATGGTACCAATAGTTTGATGCTTTTATGAAGTCCCAATGCTATTCTCGAAGCAATGAGGATCATTTTCTCTACACAAAGAGATGCTCAGATGGCAGCTTAATATGCTTGATACTTTATGTCAATGATATGTTGATTGCTGGGAAGACCTCCTATGACTTGTCAATTCTCAAAAGCAAGTTGAGTCAGACATTTGATATGAAGGATTTGGGGGATGTCAAACATATTCTTGGAATGCGTGTTACTCGTGATAGGAGTAAAAGATGCATATACTTGTCCCAAAGTGAGTACATATCCAAAGTACTTCACAGGCTCAATATGCAGGGTGGAAAAGCATTGAGGACACCTTTACCCACATATGTGAAATTGAGCAAGGATGATTGCCCCAAATCAGATGAGGAAAGGAATTCATGACCAAAATTCCCATAAGTTTACCGTTGGTAGTCTCATGTATGCTATGGTAGCTACGAGACCAGACATTGCATTTGCAGTGGGAGTTGTGAGCAGATATATGTCTAATCCTGGCAAGAAACATTGGGAAGCAGTCAAGATGATTTTGAGATATCTGAGTGGCACTAAGGAAAAGTGTCTATGCTTAGGTAGAGGGAAAGCATCCATTATTGGTTACACTGATTCTGACTATGCTGGTTGTGTAGACAATCGTAAGTCTACATGAGGGTACATTTTTCATTTTGCTAGAGTTGCTATCTCTTGGAGATCTTGTCTTCAAGAATGTACAGTTGTTTCCATCACAGAAGCAGAGTATATTGTAGCAAGTGAGGCATGTAAGGAAGCATTGTGGCCTTCTCGTCTTGCTTGTTATATGGGTTTACCTCAGCATGTACCTCATTTGCTCAGTGACAGTCAAAGTGCCATTGATTTTGCTAAGAATCTGGTCTATCATGCAAAGAACAAGCACATTGAGGTGAGGTATCACTTCATTAGAGATTGCTTAGCCACTGAGCGCATTATTCTTGAGAAGGTTCACACTTGAGATAATGATGCAGATGCTTTGACTAAAGCTCTACCATAGGATAGCTTTCGACACTGCTGCCACTTGATGGGGGTTACTTGATTCATGATCTTACACAGTTACTTGTATATTGTGTAACATGCCCATCAATTGGGAGCTATAGTCTGTATACTTACACTCAAGTATTCTTTATCATTCTTTATTTTTCTCCCATAGTTACTTTGGCCATATTTGCCTTTAATGGGAGATTGTTACTGTTAGTGTCCATGTGAAAGGCCAAATGGCCATTGGACACTTCTTTATATATGTTCTTTTATAAAACATATAGTGGCCTGGTCACCCACAAACTCTAAGTTCGACCGCATTTGTAAGAGCTAAGGAAGTCTATCTTCATGTTCCTTGTGTACTGTGTTTTCTGTGTATTCTGCAGTCTCTATGCGGAGTACCGTGTGCGGCCTTAGGAGCTCCGATTTCTACTCTAAGGATATCAGCGTGGAGCTTGCGAGAAGGAGAGCACACTATGGTGCATTGCCATTGAACTACTTGACTAATGCTTTGCTTATCCTTGCATAGGTGTTTTCCAGATCTTAGGTTCATAAGCCTTGTCTACAAGTCCAAAATTTCCCCTTGTATTGCTCAAAATCCTTTGGAACTCCCTAGTTTCCTAGTCCCACCTGAGGGTCAACTTCAAAATACTATATCTAATAATCCATATATTAGTTTTACCAAGACCAATGGAAGTTTTGGTAGTACTCCCCACGAGCTTTCCAACGAACCTAAAATCACAACAAACGGATTTCCTATGAGAAAGGTATGCCAGTTCAGGGTTTTGGGGGCTAAAACAGGGAAAGAGGATCCCTCTAGGAGTACCTCAGAATAGGCGATACGATACCAGATGTTTATGATACGATACTTGTCCTTCGACAATACCACTTCCACAATACGATACTAGAATTGGTCACGATACAATACCTCTGACTGATGTGATACGATACCTTCCAAACAATACGATACCACTTGACCTCACGATACAATACCACTAGGTGGATGATACGATACCTTCGGGCTCATGATACGATACCACTCCAACCGGGATACGATAGTGCTTATGCTACGCGATATGATACCACTAAACTGACACGATACGATACGTCTTGCTGGACGATACGATACTGCAAGATGCACGATACGATACCAGAATAAGAAACAATATGATACTAAGTGTGCGATATGATACCAAACATGCACGCGATATGATACCGCTCGGTCAACGATATGATACCATGACTGACACGATACGATACCATGTGGACCATGATACAATACCACCAAGTGACCGCAATCGCAATACCACACTTGACAATACGATACCTTGATGGTATCGCGATACCTCAAGGAGGCGATACGGTACTCGACAAGTATTGTGATACAGGGGATTTTTGGTATCACGATACCAAAACTCAACCGGGCATGATACTTGGAGTTTTTGAGGTCCAAATTCAATTTTTTTTGCAAATATGTGTACCTTATGTTCTTCTTGTCACCCCTATGTGCCTGTAGATGCAAGGTCACCCTCCAAACTCACGATACAACAATCGTGATTCTAGACACAGGTCTTCTCATTCCGCGATACTGTCACCCAATTTTTGGGGTATTTTGAGCGTATTCCAGAGTTATTCTTCAGCGTTTCAGCTCTGCATACCTTTCTAGGCTTCTTGCTTACAGCCACAAGTGAAAACAAAGTGAATGTACAATAAAAAAATGAAAAAATTAGAGAAGATGAAGGTGGGAGAAGATGGTGATGATGATGATGATGAAGGAGAAGAAAAACTCAGAAATTAAACTGAAATTGGTGATTTTTTTACCCTCCAATGTCGCTACTCTACGTCTTATCATCACACTCTCATCCTCCAAGTTCTCTCCCCCCCCCAATGGCGTCAAATTTGCTGTCACTCTAGCACAATGGCAAGTACCAACGTGAGGAGATTCACCTCATAAATGTCAATCCGTGGAGACGTGAGGACCGGTATGAAGACCATGAGCAAGTGATGGCAAAGTGCTTGAGTGAAAGCACACAAGCATGCACACACATACACACATGCGTGCACAAAGTAAAAGCAAAGAGTGGAACAATGGAAGATCTTCGATTACAAAAGAACTCTCTTACAAAGCTCAAATCTACAACAATCTAACCCCAAAAATGAGCTCTCCAAACCTTTTTATAGTTTTTTGAGTGGTTTTGGCCATGTCCAGACCTAGTGTCTGGCCTAGTTAAAAATTAGGTTCCAGGGCTTATTCGGGGGCTCAAACGGAGTCTAAAAATTATGAAAATTGGCGGGGTGATACTTCTAATACTCCTCAAGCTCAAGGACTCCTTGGCTTGAAAAAAAATGGAGTTAAAAATGGAAAATGGTATTTACAATGGTTTTTAGTGATAAAAATCACTATTTTATAGGGACTTCTTCTGAAAATTTGACATGTGCTTCTTGGAGCTCCCTACATGCTCCTTCTTCTTGTGTGTCTACTTCCTTGATGTGCTTCTATGCTTGTGCTTGACCTTGACTCTGACCTTGACTGTCAACACTCCCCCCCTCTTGAGTATGTCGTCCCTGACAAACCCTTGTTGTAGTGGTTGTTCCATGTTGTACTTTGAGAGGTAGAGTTCCTCATGTCTCCACCATAGCGGTTTTTCTTCCACCTATAGTGGGGGCGCTTGTCCCATTCTTCATGTTTAGTCCCTCTATATATACTTCGTCCTTGATTCCAGCATGAGAGTGTATTCTTGAGCTTTCAGAAATTGTGAGCTGCTCAAAAGAAGTTATCACGGTTTATTGTGAGTAGCTCTCAACGGTGGATTGGTTCCTTGCTCTTGTTGTTGTCACCTTGATGTCCTCTCGTTTTCAAAGATGGCTTCCCTAGTTTTCATGCCAAGTACTCGTGACCCATAATGACTGATGGGTAAGGGCATTAGTGCATGGGTTGGAGGAAGAATGTGCCTTGTGCATGGCCTTTTAATGTAGCCCTATGCATGCATACTTGGGAAATGCATTGTAAAAATTATGGTGCAAGAAGTTGGGTCTTGAGCTAAGTGCTCAAGGGTGTGCCGATGAAGAGGTTTCCTAATCTATCATGGTTATAGTGTTTTTGAAGCATACAATTCTTACCATGGTGAAAGGTCCGTCGAACTTCAACTCTTCGTGTTGTACTTCCATCATGGTGATTGACCATTGGCTTGTCTTTCTTGTCGATGGATGTCCTTTTTGATTGTTCACTTTATGAGATTCTTCAAGCGCACAATCTTGCTCTCTCTTTTTTTTTTTTACTCACGATGGCATAAAACAAGAAGAAAGAGGTTAGTATCAATAAAATATTTTACATATGGCAAGTGTGTCTCATGTGCCTGGCATTTCTCAATGGTGCCTATGCACGGCCGTGTAATGTGGCCCTATATTAATGCATACTTTGGAAATGCATGACCTAAATGGTGCAAAAGACAAGTTTATGCCAAAGGCACATGGTTGTTGCTAGTGGAGGCTCTTGATGTTACTTGTAGACTTGATGCAATCTTTGTTTGGAGGTGGCAATTGGATCTTGAAATGATGTAATCATCCCTATAGGGATCTATTTTAGAATAGTAGTTGGCCTTATAGAGATCACCTCTGGTCTCTTCCTTTGTGGATGGTTGCTGAAACTTGGTGTCCAGCGTGGTTGGCTCTTCGGTTATGTGGAAGTTACTGGTACTTCAAACCCATATCCTTGATGACTGTCTTCTTACTTTTGTCGAAAGGTTGAGTTTATCTTCTTTTGTTCTTTGTGCTCGGTTCTTACCCTTTTCTCTCCTTGGCTTCTTTGTTGAGACATTTTGCATGGTGGAGATCATAGGCCTTTATGCATGTAAGAGTGCTTTGGGCACCCACATATGTGATTGCCCTTGTTGAGCTGCAGCTAATGTTTTTGGTACCCAAATTTGTCGAAGACTTTTTGGTTGAGCTGGTCCTGGTTGCTTGGTTCTTGTCTTCCCATGGTTTTCTTGCATGGGTCGTAATTGTGTTGGCATGGCTAGTGGTTGCTCTCCTTTTTGTACCCAGATCTGCTTTATGCCCAGAACTACTTTACTCTTGAAAGTTCTTTGTCTACTTAATATACCAGTTGTCTTGTACAGTTGTCCTTGCTTCTGAGGTTGAACTCCTATGGATGCTTTACTCTTCGAAAAAGAAGGGGGGTATGCTTGCCTTTGCACCTTTGCGACTATCCTTCCATGATTGAGTCCTTCAGGATCATAGAGCTTTTGGCACATACAACATCTTGTTCCTGAAGATTAGTGTAGAGGAACTGTTGCAGAGCAAAGAGGCAAAAAAGGGGAGCCCCAAAATTTTCAAATTAATGGGCATATTTTTCTTCTTCAAAGTGGAAATTCCCTCAAGCCATGTAAATGCACTAGAGGAGTCCTCTAGATGCATAATCCCAACTCATTGTAATATATTCCTTGTAAATTAGTAGGAAATTCACTCTTTAGTAATAAAGTGCCGGTCTCTTGTGTGAAAGGACCAAATTTAGGGCACATGTATATAAGTCACTTTGTGACTCTTTGTAGAGATTTTTTGCCATTGTGAAGGAGACCTCCTGATTTTTGAATTTGCTTCTTTCTTGCAGATTTTCATCTTCTCTTTGATTTTCTATGTGTGTGTAATGCTTGGAATGTGTGTGTAGGACTATTGTCTATCCCTCCCCACTGTCTTTGAGCTACTGTAGTGTGTGTGAGCTAGTAGGAGTTCTGGAGTGAGTGTGGGTGTTTCCCGCCATTCACTATTTTGGTCATAACTTGAAGCATGGTTGTCAGAATTGAGTGAAACCACCTCAATAGAAGCGTCTCGTCAAGAGCTTCGAAACAAACCCACTATTGGCCATATTCGGAGTTCGAATGGGGGAAATCCTTGATTTAGTGAAAACTACTGTAAGTGGTATCGCGACAGACACTTTCAGTATTTCAGAGAGTTTGAGAGGTAGATTAGTCTTTTCTCATGCATATAAGCTGAACCACTTCATTTCCCATCACGTGTGCATATGTCCTCATACACTTGGTGAGGTCGTTTCATCGGATTGACAAATAAGCGTGTGTCAATTCTCCACTATACGCACTTGTGTGACAAATGAGATTTAGTCTCTTTGGCACAAGTCCTTAAGTCTTCTTGACTTAGGTACACATGTTTTTGGCACCGTTGTCGGGGAACACTCAGTCAAGGTGCCTTCGTGATGGTTATAGCTCGAGAGTGATGAAATCGTACTTGTAGAAGTGAACTTGTTCAGTGGCAAGTAGTCAACCACTTCAGCACTTGTTACTTCACATCCCGGAGGTGTGTGTAATGAGCTTTTAGGTTTAGGGTTAGTAGGAAGGGAGAGAAGGAAGAGTTAGGGTTAGGTTAGGAGAAGAGGAGAAGAGGAGTGAAGCAGGAGTAAGTCAAGATCACCAAGAAAAATCCCAAAAAAATTGTCAAATTGGAGTAGTTCAGTTTCAGTCACCAAAAAGTATAACAACCAAAAATTTGAAGTTCATTTGACTCTTTCTTCATTCTGGTATCGTCGGAGCGCAGCGACCAGTATCGTCAAATCAGTATCGTGCAAACTGAGCCCTCACACTCACTTAGTGACCTCAAGGCTTGACTAGTGCAACCTAAGGGTAAGTTACCTACAAACATTAATCTCGAAAGTTATGAAAATCTTCATTTATACGTCATTAAGGTTTTGATTGGTATCGCGGGGGGGGGGGGAGTGTTTGGAGGATTTCTTTTTGTGAAACAAGGGTGTAGAAGTGAAGAGGGGTGAGAGAAATGCAAGGGGAAACAAAAATTTTTTATTTTTGAGGTATTTTGGCTTGAGTATCACGATCGATTGAGTTTCTAGTATCGCATACCAGAAATTCCCTTGTATCGCGATACTCGCCGAAGTATCGTATCGCCGATTACCAGCCTTCGTATCGCGATACCACTTGTGGTATCATATCCTCGGGTTGGTATCGCGATCGCACTTACCAAAGTGGTATCATATCGCGGTCCACTTTCTGGTATCGTATCATGTCCTGTCCCATATTGTATCACGATACCATACTAGTATCGTATCGTGCAAGTTGGTGGTATCGTATCGCCACTTGCATTGGTACCGTATCGTATTGTATTCAGGAATCGTATCATGCGGTTTTGCGATATCGTATCGTGTAACTACTGGTATCGTATCGCCAGAGCTTTTGGTATCGTATTGCACAGGACGGTCGTATCGTATCGCCACCTGCAGTAGTATCGTATCGTGCAAATACTCAAGTATCGTATCCTCTCTCATTCCGGTGTTGTATCACGATACCATTTTGGTATCGTATCGCCACCTGCTGTGATATCGTATCGTGTGAGAAGGTAAGTATCGTATCGTGCCCTTTTTTGGTATCGTATCATCCAAAAAATGGTATCGTATCGTTTGAGTTTTCAGTATCGTATCGTCTCAGTCTGAGTATCGTATCACCGTAGCTTCTGGTATCATATCGGCCATAGCATAGGTATCGTATCTTGATTGGATATTGGTATCGTATCATCCACTTTGGAGGTATCGTATTGCCAGAGAAGCCGGTATCGAATCGTGCCCAATAGCGGTATCGTATCGCCTGTTGCTACAGTATCGTATCGCCTAGTATTCAGGTATCGTATCGTGAGTTTGTGTGGTATCGTATCGTGGACTGCTTGGTATCGTCTAAAGCAGTATCACCTAAAATGGTATCGCTAGAACTCTTGAGACATTTTTAGAGATTAATTTGAGGCATTTGAGGAGCCACTTAGGGAGAATTTCAGAGACCTAGAGAGTCCCAGGAGGGTGAATGAACTTGAGATCAGGAAGGGTGCTAAGTATCCGAAGAAGTGTCATATCTTCTGTGGGAAGTGCCGCTCAGGTCAATCACCGCTTAGTCTATTCAGACACCTCTAGTGACTCGGAGGAGGAGATACCCATGGCTTCAGAAGACATGCAGGGTCCCACTCTTGGTAGAAACTTCATGACCACTGTAGAAGGAGAGTACCGCACTTCTTTACAGTATGTTTCTACTAATGCCCAGGAGATCCCCATCTACCTGGATGGATTAAACAGACATGTGGCTAGGATGGTGACTTCCATGGATGCAACAGTTGTGCCCAGACCAGCTGTTAAGTATGAGGGAGGAGCATATATGGACAAGCTGGGTCACATCTACATAGTGACTGAATACCCTGAATTGATCAATGAGAGGGGAGAGCTAGTGGGACAAGAAAACTCGGAGAGACCAAACCCCGAGGAGTTCGTGACGACTCCTAGAAGCAAGTCCTAGGTAACACGAGTTTTGAGAGGAGACTTGATACCTCAAGATGACTACCTATTGAAAGTCTATTTGATCCATGGTTTGGACTTGTTGCTTCAAACTGGACTCACCTTCCCCAGGAAGAGAAGAAAGTCCGATGACATTTTATGAGCTAAAGGATCCGGAAGACAAGACTAGAATAACCTACCTAGACAAAAATCAGAGAAGGTACTGGTTGGTAGATGCCATAGACAGGGCTCAACTGAAATACATGGGATTGCCTGTATTCCCTCAGCGAGAGCAGGCAACCACCTCTCAGAACCCCTTTGGAACCCAACAAGAGGCAGAGCACACCATGTCGGGACAAACTAGCCAACAGAGTGTTCCAAACCGAACTCATGTACAATTTGCTACTCCAGGAGTGCAAACACACAATCAGACCCACCCTGGCATAGGTAATCAGTACCGACCACCAGTAAGGACATGATCACCAGTAAGGACACGACCACCAGTAAGAGGGCAGCCAGGAATACCCCAAGTCAGACCAGCGGTCCCTGCCTTCCCTATAATGCCTAGACAGCCAGAACCAATGAGAAGATTGAGACCTATCCAAGTAGCCAAATGTGTGAGGAACCACTATGACGGATTGGGAGAACCCTACGATCACATTGCTGAATTTAAACAAGTTCTAAGGGCAGAACAAGTAGACGACTTCTTCGTGCAGTATGAGTCCTTCGGACTCACCCTCACAAGAACGGCTCTGACTTCGTTCCAGCCATTAGACCCCAACCAATTTGGAAATATGGAGCAATTTTTCAAGAATTCATTGGGGAATTCACTAAGAGAGGGATTAAGCACAACTCTACGTCTTTAATCCATAGCTTTAAACAGAACCCTAATGAAACTATAAAAATTTCCACCCGAAGATTCAACTAGTATGTTGATAGATGTCCAGCTGCAGAGAGACCCACTCAACAAAAAATGATATCATTGTTTTTGGATGGACTAACGAATGGAACCCTAAGAATGCTTGTTTACGTAAAGAGGTTACAAACCTTGAGTGAGTGTCTTCAAGAGTGTATTGACCTAGAAGACAATCCAGCTAAAGATCTCAAGAGCACGCCCAACCCCACTAAATCAGAAGACTCTCGAAGTACAATTACATCCAACTCCAGTAATTGTGGAGGAATTAGCGGAGCTAGTGGCAAAGAAATTGGGAGTCCAAGGACAGAGAAATTACCAACACCCAGCCTTCAGAGTGCCTATGTTAGGAAGATGTAGTCTATGTGGAGGAGATCACCCCACGCACATGTGTGTACGAGGAGGAACTGGTATACCTCAGACATATCCTTACAACAGACAGCCCCATCAAGGAACGGCCTTGTATTGCCACATAGAACAAAAATACACCAACCACACCACTGAAGACTGTGCATTCAATAGGCAGGTACGGCCCCTCCAACCACCTCAGTACCGGCCATACGGATATCCACCAGGTAGAGATATGCCCAGACACAATTCTTACCCCACACCAGCAGGAGCTCCCAGGCCATATGAACCAGCACAATTTGGAAACCCTCAACCAGTGTTAGGACCACAACCTCCACATCCTCAACATGTGGTACCTGTGAAGTATGCCGAGCCAGAAGAAAATTTGGAAAGAGCCATAGTGCCAGCTTCAACGATGACAAGTGTAGAATCAGCAAACCTTGGATATGAGCTGCCCCCAGGAGATTACTATCCCTATGAAGCCAACATGTTAGAGTATGAACCAGCATATGATTTGGCATACTATGGATATGAAGGCTATGATCAGGCTTATGGAACGGAGGTAGCAACATTAATGTATACTGCACCTAAAGCACAACAACCCGAAAGACCACCCATTAGACCGTCTGTGGCGAGAGGACCATGTTATAGATGCGGAGGAGACCATTTTATTAGAGAATGTCCTTGGGCTTACAATCCACCACCTCCTAGGACTTGGGAAGGATATTGCACTCATTGCAGAAAGGAACATCTTTTTAGAGATTGCCCTAAGAATCCCACCAAAGTCCAAAACACTGCACCTATTAATGTAATTGAAGTGATAGAAGCACCTTGAGGTGATAAGGAATACATTGTGCCTTTAAAGGCCATTACCCAAGCTCAAACGAAAGAACAAAAAGGAAAACAACCAGAACGGGAACAAGAGAACAATAAGTCCCAAGATTCAAATAGTAGAAGATTTTGAAGACCCACGTGAGAGCACCCAGAACATAAAGGCTCAAAAATGGAAGGAAAGAAGAGAGAAGCTCAACAAGAGTCAAGACAATAAGAAACAAACCAAAAGTAAGAAAGAGAATAAAGAACCAGAGATTTGGGAGGAAGTTCCCATTCCACCGCTTATCCGAGAAGCAGAGAAACCAGGATCAATTCTAGCTGACCCAAAACTGGACGACTTAGACATGTGGCTGAAAGCTTACCAAGCTAGAATTAAGACTGGACCGAATGTGGAACAACACGAAAAACTTTATCCAGAGGGAGAATTAGAAAAGGAGAGGCTTGCAATATGTAGAAAACTTATAGAGGTAGCACAAGCAACCCTAGAAAAGACTATCCCAGCCCTTCCAGAGACAAAAATAGCAGAGGAGCAATACAAGGAGTGTGTCAAAGCCAAGGATAAAGAACTTAGAGGGAAGGATGACAAATGTGAATGAGTAAAAACTCAAGACGAACCTATGTCAATTATACCTGACTTAGAGGCTGATTGGCCAAAAGAATTATGGAATAGAATCCAAGAAGAATGATGGAAGAGGAATGGAGTGACTAAGCCTCCTTTTGAGAAATTAGATGTGGAAATCTATCAACCAAATCTCAACATGGAAGAATTATATGAGGAAGTATCAAGACTAGACTGAAATAGAGAAGAAGCTCAGAGCATTTCAACCTTACCAAATTACATAGGAGAATACAAAAAGGAATCCATGATAATCCGAGCACCCACAGTACATGGAAAAGGAAAAGGAAACTCAGAAAAGAATTCACAAAATCTAACCGAACTTAAGAAGATGAAAGCACATTGCAAACTGACTGTGGAAGAATTACTTTCTATTAAACCGCAATTATGGAAATAATTAGCAGGTCAACTGGAATTAGGGCAAGAGAAGGATGAAAAGGAAAACAAGGAAAAAGAAAATCCATCTAAAATACAAATCCCAGTTGATAAGGTGGGAGAGTTTAGTGAAGGAGAGGAAGGTAATACATGTCTACCTATCACTTACAATGGGTACATGACCAAGGCTATACTAGACACAGGAGCAAGAGTAGGAATCGCCACCAAGGAGATTTGGGAGAAATGGGGAAAGTCTGCCTTACGGCCCACATGCATGAAGCTCCAATTAGTAGACGGTCATGTGGAGAAACCTTTAGGAATATTGGAAAGAATCAAATTAACCACCTGTGGAGTTGAATTTGAACACAAATTAGCCATTTGTAAGTTCGAAAAGGCTAACAATTACGAAATGATATTAGGATGATCTTTCATGAGACAATTGAGGTTAGTGCAAGACTGGGGAAGAGATTCATTATACCTGCAACATCAAGGAAAAACTACCAAGATAAACTTGCATGCATTTTCATATCGAGATGTCCCTCCACTACAATGGAACCCATACACAAGGAGGAAGATGACTTATCTATTCATAGCGCTGGATCAAGCGATCAATCATGAATGCATGAGGATGCCCAGTTGTGGATGTGTAAAGAAGCCAAGAAGGAGGATAATAAAAGGCAGTTGTGGCCAATAGGACATCCTAACTACCAACCGGTAGAGGATTCAAGGTATATGCCTCAAATCTTTCCTGATGAAACCTTTGAACCGCATGGATGGATGGAAATCTTAGCAACCTTAGATGTATGTGTGAATGAGGAAGTCCTAAGTATGAATGAGTGCATAGACGAAGAAGGCTATGATGTAAATTTGTACATGGTTGTCCTTCAAGAAGTAGAAGCAGGGGAAATCTTAGAAAAGGAGTGGAAAGAGGAATATGAGAGTATAGAAATGGAACCAGAATTCGATTCAGAAGAAAGCTATCTAGACACCCTTCGAACTAAAGAAAAGCAGGAACCAACCAAGATCCTGGCAATAGAAGCCGCTCCCATAGTACAAGAGCAAGAGGAAAGAATGAGTAAAATCGGACTAAACCCAGATTTTTTTGAGGTTCCGAAGCATTTTAAAATATACGAAGTAGAAGAGAGAAAGATAGCCATTCAAATGCCTAAGAGAGAGGCTCGAGAAGGAGAAGTGTATGACAACAAAGAACAAACAAAAAAGATCATAGTAAAAATGGAAGATGGAGAAGAAAGGTGTACATACATAGGTAAAGACGTGTCAATTGAGGAGGAAGAAGAATTAATACAATTGATCCGAGAATATCAAGATGTATTCGCGTGGACATATAAGGATCTCAAGGGTGTGGAACCCTCGATTTGCTCTCATAGAATACCAATGATGGCTGATGCAAAACCATCGAAACAATGCCCTTATACATACAATGAGATCTATGCTGCTAAAATTAAATAAACAAGTTACTAGCAGTAGGATTCATATATGAAATAGAACATACCGAGTAGGTTTCGCCATTAGTAGTTGTGCCTAAGAAGAATGGAAAATTGAGAGTGTGCATTAACCTGAAAAAGGCCAATGCAGCCACCATACGTGACAACTACCCATTACCCATCACTGACCATCTATTGGAAAGAGTTGCAGGAAAAGAAGCCTATAGCTTCTTAGATGGATTCTCTGGATACAACCAAGTAGCTATTGCTAATGAGGATCAACATAAGACCGCATTCGCGACTGAATGGGGAGTCTATGCTTTTCGAGTGATGCCTTTTGGACTCACTAATGCGTTTGCTACTTTCCAACGACTGATGTGTCATGTTTTCAAAGAATTCATGAAGAAGAGCATGGAAGTGTATGTAGATGACCTATGTACATATTCAAATCAAAGACAAGACCACATTCCTGAATTGCGGAAGATATTTAATAAATGCAGACAGTACAGAGTCTGCTTGAACCCGGAAAAGTGTGTCTTCATGGTAAGACAAGGGAAGATCCTAGGACACATAGTCTCTAGAAATGGAATATCCACGGATGAAGATAAGATTAAGGTTATTTTGGAGCTTCCTAGACCTAAGAATGCGAAAGAGGTACAAGCATTTATGGGACATTGTGGATACTACCGTCGATTTATCCACATGTATGCCATAATTGCTAAACCCTTGTATGGACTCTTAACTCAATTCACTTGGACAGAGGAATGCGAGAAGGCATTCAATGATTTGAAGAAGCGGCTTAGCACAACTCCAATTCTAAAAGCACCAAATTGGAACAAGCCATTTCATATTCATGTGGACGCTTCTAATTACGCAATAGGATGTATCTTAGCCCAACCAGCAGATGCAGGGAAGTTGGATCACCCAATTGCCTACGCAAGTAGACAGTTGAACCAAGCTGAGAGGAACTATACAACCACGGAACGCGAGGGATTAGGAATGTTCTATGCTGTGAAGAAATTCAGACACTATCTTCTAGCCAACAAGTTCAAGTACTTCATAGACCATCAGGCATTATTGTACCTAGTCAATAAGCCTTGTAACATGGGAAGACTAGTAAGATGGTTCCTGCTATTGATGGAGTTCGACTTTGAAGTGATAGTGAAAAAGGGAAATACTCATGTAAGAGCAAATCACCTTCTAGGTTAACACATGGAGAACCACCAAGTGGAGTACCCGATGACGTGCCTGACACTTATTTGTTTAATCTGGAAGTGTGTCCAAAATGGGCAGAGAAACTAATTCCGATACTCACTCATGGCCCAAAACACTCAATCAATAAAGAGAGTAAGAAGGGAATTCTGCAGTCAAGGAACTTGCACATTGTTGCGGGAAGTGTGTACTACAAGGAACCCAATGGTGTGCTACTAAGATGTGTTGAGGAAGACAAGCAATTGAAGCTGATTGAACAAGCTCATGTGAACAAATGGAGGACACACAATGGAACTCATGGAACTATTAGGGAGTCAAAGCGATTAGGAGTATACTGGCCTGACGTGCCTAAGGATGTCCATGACTATGTGAGTAATTGTGTAGAATGCCAGGAGACTATCCCCGAAGATCATGCATCCATACCTTTCTCAACGATAGCACCCAATTGCAGCAAAACATTGGTCAAATTCCTAAAGACATGAGAACACGAGGAAGGAGTTAGCTTAGCGAGAAAACGATCCCTAGAAGAGATGAGCAAGGATTATGTACTCATAGGAAGAACCGTGTTTAAGAGAGGAAAAGACAACCAATTACGACTATGTGTGCACGAGGGAGAATCTTTCCCGTACTAGAGATGGCACACGCAGATGCGACAGGAGGTCATTTTTCGGGTGAGAGAACCGTGAAAATGATCCTCTTTGCGGGCTTGTGGTGGCCAACTTTACACATAGATGCGGAGACCTATGTAAGAAGCTGTGAAACATGCCAAAGGGCTAAATACCCAATTCGGAGAGATGACATGCCATTGAGACCTATGGTTTGTGCTAGAGCATTTTCTAAATGGGGTATAGATTTCATAGGACCCATTAACCCACCGGCAAAAGGATCTCATGCCGAATATATCATAGTAGCCACCGATTACTGACAAAATGGGTAGAGGCAAAGGCTACTAGAAGGAACGATGCTCAAACCACTGCTAAGTTTCTTTTTGGGCATATATTCACTCGTTTCGGATTACCAATTGAGATTGTGAGTGACCGAGGAACGCACTTCATTAATGAGGTGATAGAGTCTCTAATGAATGAATTTTTAGTGATCCATAAAAAATCAGCCTCATACCATCCCCAAGCCAATGGTCAAGCAAAAAGTTCCAATAAGGTGTTATGCACAGTATTGACTAAGATTGTCAATAATGGGAAGTCTGACTGGGACAAACAATTGCATCATGCAATTTGGGCCTTCCGAGTCGCACACAAGACTGCCATTGGAACTACCCCATTCAATCTAGTATACAGACAGAACCCAATCCTACCAATTGATTTTTTGATACCCACCTTGAGAGTAGCCCAACAGTATGAATGGACAGGGCATGAATTATCGCAACAACTAGACCAAATCGAGAAGTTGCATGAAACTAGGTTGCAGGCTGTCGTAGGAATCTATGTAGCCAAAAGAAGGCAAAAGGCATATTATGATGCACATATAAAAGACGAAGGACTAAAAGAAGGAGACCTAGTCCTGGTCTACACCTTGAAGCAACATGCCAAGAAATTACAAAAACGCGGATGTGGACCTCTAATCATTAATAGGATCTCGACTAGTGGAGCAGTTAATCTAGCCACTCTAGATGGAGACATTCTTCCTAACTACATAAGTGAATGTAGAGTGAAAGGGTTCATGGAGCCATTGACGGACCAAATGTTACCACGTCTCATAGGTGCACAAAATAGGAAGAAAGAGGAAGAACAGATTAGAGAAGAGGGACGGCAAGAAGCCTTAGAACACATCAAGAAACGGAAAGAGTGGATTCGACAAAGAGACGAACGATATCTCCAAGGAGAAGAGCCCATCCCCATGGCTAATTACCAAGTCCATAAGTCTGACACGACAAATGCCTACATGTCCAAGCCTTATCTAAACCTAGGAATTGGAACCACGGAGTATCAGTTGATAGATGCTTTGATAGACTCAGGAGCAGGACTCAGTTGCATACGTAATACGGTCATTCGAGATCTTCAAATGATTATGACTCCCACGAAAGCCCAGATGATAGGTATCGGAGGTCAAATCATAGAATGTATTGGAGAAACTATAGTATCCCTCCACCTAGGAAATTCCTCCATGAAACAATGAGTCTTAGTGTGCAAAGATGAAGACTTGATAGAAATCTTGATCCTAGGACAAGATTGGATCATTGAAAATGAAGTAAGCATCCACCTAGCGCAAGGCTATATTTCAGCCAAGATAGGACACCAAGAAGTTTTTAGTTTATTAGGGGAGAAGCCTTCACCGAAACTAGAAGCCATCAAGAGTGCAGAAGACGGCAAGGAAGAGCTATTAGAACATGATTCTAGCCCCAATCTCTCAGAAGCAGGTCCAAAAGAAGAAGAAATTTCAAACCCTAACATATCAACAGAAGAAGTAGATTCAGTCAAGGAACAGAAAGACACCAAGGAGATCCACACTTTCAAGGTTTCTCACACAACAGAAAGATATATGGATGATACCGCAGCTCTAAGGACAAAGTGGAAAAAAGCAGAGAATTGATATTTAGTGCAATGTAAAGAAGACACTGATCACCTTGATGTTGTAGCTAAAGAAATTCTCAAAAACAAGGACACAATTACTAAGGCCAATGAAGAAATCAAGCAAAAAGATGAGATGATCAAGAAGCTACAAGACCGGCTAGAGCAGAAGGCAACTGAGGGGACACCAGTAGTTCCAAAATCCATAGCAGCTACTAAGGAGATTGATGTACATCCTCTCTCTTCCCCGTTACATCATTCACCGATAAGGGAGGACATGGAGATCCAAATTGAACGTAATAATCGAGATACTGCAGAGCTGAGCCGACATGAGAGGGCACTACTGGTGTCCCAGCTTACTGCTGAGTTTGAAGATCAAATAATCCAAGTCATGAAGGAAGCTAAAATTGAAAGCAAAAACTTGGAACAAATCTTGAAGCCTTTTAATGTACCATATGGCCTCCTAAAAGAGAAAACGCGGAAATATATTAGGACAACAAAAAATAAAGAGCCGGACAACAACCTCCAGTTCAACAATAATACTTTCAATTACACTCAAGAGGAATTCGAGAAGGCTGATCCTATCTGGAGGTGGAAGCTTTTGGGAAAGATCCCTACACTGCGGGTACAGTGGGAAGCATCGCCATATGTGCTTCAGGTAAACCCATCTTTTTGTCCAGTATCCCACAGATGCTCCTGGCCGCAATTTTGGGATGGACAGCGCCAGGGTAGCATAAATAGTCAGTGGCTAAATTATCCGCTATTACCAAGTCCACCGCATAATTACCTACCGATGGAGGAATACATGGTGAAAACCATGGAATTTTGGATTGCTAGATATGCAATTGTTCCGGATTTGGCCGTCAAAATGACCAATAAAATATTTAGCATGCTCCTTACTATAATTAAAGTCTTCCAACACGCAAAATATACATTTTTGAACTTCATCGGCATTACACAAGGATCCGAAGTGCTCGTTTTTTATCTTTCCACCATTTCGAGTCGCTTAACACTCATGGCCTACTATTCAAGACTTATGTTCCTGCCGAGCATAAACATGCAGACTTTTGAAGAAGCATTTTTCACGGGCTTCTTCGAAATTGATTCAGAAATTTTTGTAAAGATGACTTCAAATCTTAACGCAAGACTAGTGGCTTATGAAACAAGTTTTTTTGTGGATCACCGACAAGCACCAGAGGATGGAGTGAAGTCAACACAGTGGAAAGAATTTATGATATGTCATGCCAACCTGCTTAATCAAAGAGAGCAAACCGCCATTCAAACGTACTCACATCGCCACAAAAGCCTGTCGGGGACAACAGAGTTCAGGGGGAGGGACGTGTGGAAGGGGAATCAAGCAAGAAAAGGAGAAGAAGAAAATCAAAGACCAAAGCTGCTCAATAAAGAATGAAGATCATAAAGAAAAAGATCCACCCTCTGCCCAAAGCCCCGCAGGAGCACGCATCAGGCAACAACGCCAAACATCCAGGTCCTGAAGAATGGAATTAAAGAACAATCAGAACCACGACATTTCATGGGAAGGACGGACCAGGGCCAGGAAGTATCCATGAAGAAGTGCAAGACAATACTTGGTAGGTAATAATCCTCCCGCTAATAGCATGCGTGGAAACCAAGTAAACAGGCTCAAAGCAATACAACAGGGTCAGATATGTGAAGACAAAGACAAATCAGAAGACCAAAAGCTAGAAAGAGGCAGAGGCTGAAAAGTTGAAGCGGGTGACTAAGAACATCACATTCTTAGTCAGTGGTGGCGTGTGTGGCAGCCAGACTAAATGCAGCAACCCAGATTTGTGATGTATGGAATACCAAGGGGAAAACAGAAGCAAAGTACATACTTCAGACAAAATAACAAATTCTCTTACAGTCCTTACCGCTATTTGACCATTGGGTGCGTGTATTCAGAAGCCTTAAATGAGAATCAAAAGCCTGTCAAGGGACGACAGAGACAAAGAGGGGGAGAGTGTTGTAGAGCAAATAGGCAAGAAAGGGGAGCCCCAAAATTTTCAAATTAATGGGCATATTTTTCTTCTTCAAAGTCTTAGGAAATTCCCTCAAGCCATGTAAATGCACTAGAGGAGTCCTCTAGATGCATAATCCCAACTCATTGTAATATATTCCTTGTAAATTAGTAGGAAATTCACTCTTTAGTAATAGAGTGCCGGTCACTTGTGTGAAATGACCAAATTTAGGGCACATGTATATAAGTCACTTTGTGACTCTTTGTAGAGACTTTTTGCCATTGTGAAGAAGGAGAGCTCCTGATTTTCGAGTTTGCTTCTTTCTTGCAGATTTTCATCTTCTCTTTGATCTTCTCTGTGTGTGTAATTCTTGGAATGTGTGTGTAGGACTATTGTCTACCCCTCCCCACTGTTTTTGAGCTACTATAGGGTGTGTGTGAGCTAGTAAGAGTTGTGGAGTGAGTATGGGTGTTTCCTGCCATTCACTATTTTGGTCATAACTTGAAGGACGGTTGTGAGAATCAAGTGGTCTACCTCCAATAGAAGTGTCTCATCGAGAGGGGGTAGACTTCTTATGTATTACCGAGAATTCTTGGAGAAGGTTTTCAATAACTTCATTCAAGAAGTGTGTACCTCTATCACTTACTAACTCTATTGGTAACCCATATCTAGTGAACACGTTCTCGAATAAAACCTAGCCATCATTTGAGCATCATTCTTTGTTGTAGCTTTCACTTCTACCCACTTGATAAGGTAATCGGTGGCTACAATAATGTATTCTGCATGGGAGTTTCTATCTGGGGAGTTAATGGGACTAGTCAAGTCTATCCCCCACTTCGAGAATGCATGTCCTCCCATCATTGGTCTCACAGGCATTTCATCTTTTCTTATCGGGTATTGTGCACATTGGCATGTGTCACATTTCTTCACATAATTATGTGCATCCATATGAAGAGTGGGCCACCAAAGTCCTGAGAATAGAATGGTCTTAATTACTCGGTCAGGCCCAAAGTGTCCACCTGCAACATTGCTATGTGCAATTTCTAAGACTTTCAAGTAGTCTGATTCGTGAACACACAATCTTAAGTATCCATCTTTGACTCTCGGATATAGGTTGTCTCCTACTAATGCATAGTCTTGAGCCTCTTGCTCCATGTTCCCTTTTCTTGCTAGACTCGCCTCATTGGGTAATGTTCCCAATCTCATGAATTCTACCAATGGAGTGCTCCATTCTGAAATTAATGATACAAGATAAAGAGTCGCATGCTCCACTAGGGGTCTCTCCTAGCACACTAGACAATTCTTAATCCACTCATGTATTTTCTTTGTCCATGCTAGGCCAATACACTCCTAGACATTTTAGATTTTGCAATGTTCGTTGAATGAGATTCTCTTCTAGAGGAGCATATTTGATAGAGATTACATTAGTAGGGGATGATGGTTGCTCGCCTAGGATCGGTTGGGGTCTAGGATGTGTCTGGTAGGGTACTTGGTAGTTTTTTTGGGGCCTATAATAATGAGGTTGAGTGTTGTATTGGTCTAGATACCTATTGGGTTGTTGATAGGCCTAGGGATAGTTCTATCTAACCACTTGCTTGTTGTACGAACAATCTTGTGCAGTGTGGTTAGTGTTTTGCCTTTCTATAATCCAATACTAACTACTAGGGTTACCTTGAGGTTGTGTCATGTTCAGGCAAGCATTTTCCATATGGTCACCACCACAAGTGTAATAACATTTGACAAAAATTATCCTGGGCATATGTTTGCTTGAGACTTCTAGCCTCTAGGCTACCTTCTCAACTAGGTCTTCTATGGAACTAGAATGTTTCGAGGACAAATGAGTAGAGCCATCCATGTCCTTGTAGACCTTGGAGAGTACCAGCTCATCTCCTAAGTTGTCCTCAATGTCTATACATATTCTTACTATTGCTGTAGTGTTTTGGGCTCCTTCACATATACATAGGATTATAATTTAGAGCTCAACGGTCCATCCAAAAACAAGGGTACTTGTTTAGCTTGAATGGGTAATTCTAGCATTGGGAGAATAATCTACATCCCACTAATCTAAATGTCTCCTGGGGGTCTGTTTGAAATTATGAATCAAAGAAGAGGTGTTGTGCCTGATCCCACTTTTAGAGAATTTAGTGATGAATGGTTCTAATAAGTGATGAATGTCTCTATATTGCCTTTGTTGTATAGGTTGGAGCTAGGTTAATGTAGTGTTTTTCAATGTAAGTCCAAATGCATTGTACTCAGTGAACATGTCATCCACTTGTTTAGCTCATAGCACTTGTTTGAACTCCACAACGTGATCGAAATAATTTTTCATAGATTTCACTAACTATATGGGTCCCAATATTCTTGGGTGTTCTTGGGGTCTAGGTAGTGGAACGTCATCTCTTCCACCTTATGGTCTCGATTCTCTTGGTCTATCCATCCTATTTGTTTTTACTACTGATCGATCTCTTTCTATCATGTGAGCAAAGCTCACTTTAGGCCTCTCCTTATCTTTTTCTCTTTCGAAACCATGAGACATGGATGTTCCTGCCCCAATGGTGTTCAAAGGTAGCATTAGCTCAAAGTGGGGGAAAAACGAATTCACCCCTCAAGGTTTAGGCATGTCTTCCATGTTCAGACACTACGAATACTTGTTTGGATGTGTTGTCTAAATATACCACTTTCCCAGGTATCTCAAGGTCCTTGAATTCATAGATCGTGACTATTCCTATTTGAATTGGTTGCTCATACCTATATCTCTAGAATGCTTCATTCATATCCCTATTTAGAAATAAATCAATACTTTTTTTATCTTGAGGGATCCATTCTGGGTTGAGCATCTAGGCCAACATTGATTTCCCTCTTGATGTTTTAGGTTCACCATCGACCTCATCCTGTTCTAAGTCGCCTATTTCTGCTTCTAGAACTACTATTCCAAATTCATAGGTAAGTGAGGTTGAGGAGAAGTGATGTACATTGTTTCCTCCTTATCGATGTATGAGTCTCTCTCAAATTTAACCACGAGATGTTCTAATCCCATGAGTTGATCTGCATTTTTCAATTGAATGACCGGTCTTCTCAAACGATCCTCATAGATGTGAGCACTTAAGTGGTTGGTTTGGATGTACTCTGATTGAGTTTTTAAAGGTCCTTTGGACTTTTTAGGTATGCTAAGCCTGAATTGCCCTTTAGTCTCTCCAGGTTATAAAACTAAGTTGTTGAGCCCAAGATCATGTTGTGGTTCTAACACTCACTTCAGATGACCTAACACTATGTCGATGAGCCTTTTGTATGTGCTTCCTTGATCTGAGATTCATGAATTTGTTTCCCTCACTACACTCAATGTGCTTAATCATCACACAAATTCTTTGTTCTCAGTTACTTGTTCATTTTACTCTCTTTAGTCTCTTGTCTTGTCCAATTTTGTACATTAGGTATCATCTTTTTTGTTGTTTCTTTAAGTTATCTCATTGTTGAAGTGAAGTTCTTTTCCTCTTTAGAGTTTGTCAACACAATACCTTAATTTGCACTTGGACTTGAGTAATTAAGGGTTCCTTGCACTTGTATCGTTCCTAAAGTAGCCCTAATTAATTAATGACACTACTCACTCTTATCCTAAACTAGCAATTGATTGAGGCATTGAGAGTTCCTCCAACCTCAAGCCGGATGCCTTCTTGATTGCTCTTATGCCCAAGAAGACATGCTTCCCAATCCTTGCTTTGCCTGGTGTCTTGCCCTACTTTGGATGCCCTTAATTGACCTAAAAAAAATCTTAAATTTAGATTACTCTTTAATAGGAAAGTATACAAGAACTCTTTAACATATTCTAGGGGGCCTCTAAGATGCACCAATTGCTTAAAAAATACCCAAAATTGGCCTCAAAAATGCAAAAAATCAAACCCTTATTTTTTTGCATTTCAGTTGGATTGTAATGATGATCTAACAAGATCGTCATGGTGATGAACTGTAGTGATGGTGATGAACCATTGTGATGGTGATAAACCGTTCTGATGGTGTGCAATAAATGTGATGTGATGGCTTAGTCTCCTCTCGATGGCATGGCACAATCATGATGGCATGGAATCAGGGGAAAAAGTGAACCTTGAATGGGCCTTGTAAGGATCCCTAATTTATAGGGATTAAAATTAATCTTGTGAGTGATTAAGGGGAAATCCTAAACCATGTTGGAGTTAGACATCTACGGAAGCACACGAACAGCACAACGAAGAAGAAGAAGCTTGGAGCACAACACACAATACTGAATGTAT
The DNA here is from genome assembly GCA_020310875.1 of Ceratopteris richardii. Taxonomy (NCBI): domain Eukaryota; kingdom Viridiplantae; phylum Streptophyta; class Polypodiopsida; order Polypodiales; family Pteridaceae; genus Ceratopteris; species Ceratopteris richardii. The sequence continues at coordinate 93,240,346 of CM035426.1, forward strand.
TACTAGAGAATGTACAAAGATACGTAGCCCATTATGGCAATAGGCGTATATACAAGCTGGGGAAAAAACCTCCTAAAGATGGAAAAAAGTGCCCCGATAGTCCTAGTTTGTTCACACACATCACTACCTAAATATATCAACAAATCCCCCTGGGAGTGATGCGGTGAACAAGGAGATGGCACTCATGTTTAAGGAAGTGCCAAGCTATGTGGAAATCACTCCACAAAAGGAAGTAAGCCCGAAGCTTTGTGGAAAGCTTCAAACTTCTCCCTAGGCAGAGCCTTCGTGAAAAGGTCTACAATGTTCTCCTACGTGGGCACATATGCCAAGCTGATCTCCCCAGCAGAGAACCTCTCCCTGACATAGTGATAATGCACCTCAATGTGCTTAGTGCGAACATGGAACATAGGCTTCCTCGCAATTGCCAATGCGCTCTAATTGTCAGTGAAGATGGTGGCGGCAGAAGACTGGCGAACACCCAAATCAGCCATAAGGTGTCTGAGCCACACACACTCAACAGTAGTTGTGAAAGCTGCCCTATACTCAGCCTCACAACTTGAAGTGGCCACAATAGGCTGCTTCTTGCTCAACCAAGATATACATGAGATACCAAGCATGAAGCAAAAACCACTGGTGGCACACGAGTGTCATAGCAACTAGCCCAATCTAATCAGAAAAAGCATGCGAATCTGGTTGTAGTGATCCCCCCTTGGGATAAAACAACCCAAGTAGCCGAGTACCACTCAAGTAGCGAAAGATGCGGTTAACCGCCTTCCAATGTGTGACTCCTAGGCAATGCATAAACTTGCTCATATGTGAGACAGCAAACTGAATATCTGGCTGAGTAATGCATAAGTAAATCAAGCATCCAACAGCCTGCTGATAGAGAACAGCATCAAATGCATCTCCAGCATCATGAAGACTCAATCGTAAACCTGTCTCCATAGGAGTGGCAATAGGCTTATAGTCTTCAAGGCCAAAACGCTGCAATAATGTGTCAATATATTTCGTTTGACACAAAGCCATTCCACCATCAACTTGCATAAACTGAATGCCCAAATAGTGATGCAAATGCCCCAAATCAGACATCTCAAATGAGGCATGCAAATCAGCCTTGAAATCAGCAATATGCTTCTCAATAGGACCAGTGAGCAGCATGTCGTCAACATAGACAACAATGATTAGAAGCACATCATTAGCATGCTTAACATATAAGGTGCTTTCAGTTGGACTGTTCTCAAAACCATGTGCAACCAGATACGCATGTATCTTCTCATACCAAGGACATGGTGCTTGCTTTAAACCAGATAATGCCTTCTTTAACCTACACACCTGGTTTTCATGCCCTTTTTGCATAAAACCATGGGGCTGAAAAACATACACTTCTTCATGCAAGTCACCATTCAGAAATGTTGTTTTAATGTCCAACTGATGTACATTCCAACCATGATGGGCTGCAAGTGCACAAATGCTTTGAACAGTAGTCATATGGCATGTAGGTGCAAAGGTCTCATCAAAATCAATGCCTCTTTCCTACACATAACCCTTTGCAACAAGCCTATCCTTATACCTGTCAACTGTACCATCAGGTTTACGCTTCAGCTTGTATACCCACTTAGTGCCAATGGCCTTCTTGCCAGGAGGTAAGTCACATAAAGACCATGTACCATTCTTCATTATAGCATCATATTCAGATTGCATAGAAGCCATCCAATTTTTTGAATTATATGCTTCATCAAAAGAAACAGGCTCATTCTCATCACAGAGACTAGATGCAGCCATAGCATAACAATCTAATGCAAAGGAGGCACTATGAGAGCATGAACGAGTACAATATGACAAAGGTGCATCTAATTTGCTATCACGCAAAGTCTACACGAGCCATTTTGGCATAGTTTTTGCCTGCTCAATATGAGCTCTCTCATCAACAAGTGCATCATGTAAACCTGCATCAAAAATGGAATGATCTGCATCATCATATGAAACCTGCAAAGGCTGAGAAGTTGCCTCATTAGGACGAGCACTAGACTGTCCACCTGTAAAAAGAGGCATCAAAGTATCATACATGTCTTTGGAGCTAACAAATGTCTCCTTAGTACATGAAAGCAATGGCTGAATTCCACAAAGACAACATCACAGCTAAACAGAATGCATTTAGTCTGTGGATGATACAGACGATAGCCTTTACTTTCAGAATTGTACCCAACAAAAATGCATTTTACTACCTTATCATCCAATTTTCTGGGATCTTGTTCAGGCACTAGTGCATATGCCAAACAACCAAAAACACGCAGATGAGCAACAGATGGCTTGCGGTCATGCCAAGCCTCATATGGAGTGATAGACTAGAGTGCTTTAGTGGGACACCTGTTCAATACATATGTTGCACACATGACAGCCTCAAGCCAGAAACTATGTGGTAAAGCCTGACTTTTGACCATGCACCTCGCCATCTCCATGAGTGACCTGTTCTTTTGTTCAGCAACTCCATTTTGTTGAGGTGTATACGGCACTATACACTGGTGTTTTATCCCATGTTCAGCCAGAAATGCATTAAAATCAGAAACATATATTCCCCCCCTCGATCAGAACGGAGGGTGCCCATTTTACATGCTGACAGATTTTCAGCCAAAACCAGAAACTGTTTAAAGCACATGAACACTTCGGACTTTGCTTTGAGTGGATATACCCATGCATGCTAGAAAAATCATCAATGAAAGTCACGAAGTAAAGGTAATTTCCAAAAGAGGGTGTCTGCATAGGACCACAGACATCACTATGTACAAGCTGCAATTTCTGTGTAGCCTGAAGTGAACCATCTTTTGGAAAGGAGGAACGTTGCATTTTGCCCAAAATACAGCCTTCACAAACATGTTTTCCAGGTGCCTCAAGTTTGGGCAAAGAGGACACCATTTCAGATTTCTGCAGGCGTAGCAAACTAGCAAAATTCATATGACCAAAGCGTGCATGCCAAAGCTTTGCATCTGACATAGCCTAAGAATCATTTACTACACATGCCAAATCATTTTTAGATCTTTCATAGTCTATGAGCTTATACAGCCCACGACATCAAATGCCAGAAGCAATAATAACATTGCCATTTGATAGATCATGAAATGTACATCTGTCATCAACAAATTTCACAATCAAGCCAATCTTGGCTAATGCAAAAACTGATAACAGATTCTTCTTGATCCCTGGCACAAATAAACATTTGACAAAGTGAAAGAACTACCATCAGCAGTAGTCAAAATGATCTTACCAACTCCCATAACAGGATAAGAGGAGTTGTTGGCGCATGTAACAATATTCCCTGTAGGGGTAGGCTCGAGTGAAGAGAAGAAACTGCGCTGCCATGTAATATGTTTGGTCGCCCTACTGTCAAAATACCAAACATCTGAGTCTACTGCAGACATGCAGTGCTCATGAGAAGATGGGTCAAAGTTGCAAACAGTAGTGAACGCCCATTCTTCGTCCTGCACAAGATTAGCATACTCCGTTTTTGGTGTAGAGGCTTCTGCAACAACCATTTTAGCCTCTTTATTCTTTACCTCTTTTGCAGCCAGTTTTGGACAGTTCTTTATGATATGATCATTCCCTTTATAGTACTTACAAAACAATTTTTGCTTTTCTTATGTTTTTCTCATCTTTGTCATGGTTCTTCGAATGTGCAGCATTTGCAGATTTCTGCTTACTATTAGAAGAACTCCATTTTCCTTTGCCTTTCTGACTAGCCAGGAAACTTTGATCTGCAACATGCATAATGGACCTGTTCTGCCTGGACTGATCTTCCTGCAATAGAACAGAGACTAACTCCTCAAATGACAAGGCATTTGGATTGCCTTTCATCATCAACCGAAGAGTAGAAGCAAAACTCTGATATGAATCAGGAAGACCATTCAGAACGGTCTGCACAAGTGAGCTATCTGGTATAACCTCATCAGCAGAAATCAACTGTTCATTCAATTCTTTGATCTTTATTAGGAAACTGTCCATAGAATCACCTTCATTCATGTGCTCACTCTCCAATTGTTTTTGGAGGTAAGCAACACGAGCCTCATTCCTAGCTTGGTACAATGTGGTAAGTGTATCCCAAGCATCCTTAGTTGTTCTACAAGAGCGAATATGAGGAATAATGGCATGTTTGACAGACAAAGCTATCAATGCATGTGCCTGGGCATCTCTGCTATCCCAACAAATCTGCTCTGCAGTGGGTGCAGCAGAAGCAGCAGCATGAATAGGAATCTGCACAATATCATCTTCGACACCATCTCCATCAGCTCCAGCACCTATATTTGTAGTACCTGTTACTACAGGTGTAATAGGACGTCTTTCAACACCCTGCACAACGTTCCACAATTCTTTTGCAACCAATACATGTCGCATCATATAAGCCTATAATAGGTAGTTGGTACCATCCAACGTATCCTCAATAGCCAACATACGGAATACATCATTGCTTTCAACCATGGCCGGTGACTAAAATACCTTGATGCAGAAAATTGACTGTATCTCAAAAAGTTGAACAGAACTGCCCAGACGAATTCTACTAGACCTGTAGCAGACTTCGAGACGCTTATACTGGCGAACAAAAACTGGTATATACCTTTGGCACAAAAAGACAAAATAGCCTTCACAAGCGCTACGATAGTACGTTCGGAGGCCAAAACGAAACGAGCTCAGACCGTGATTTCGGCACCACAGAGCGAAGCCGTTTTGATCTCTAAAACACCCTAAGTATGCTCACCAAATTTCGTGCGAATCTAAGACTTCAAACGGAGGAGTGTCGACAGTGCCCTAGATGAAGCGACGACCTGCTCTGATACCAATTGTTGGAGTTAGATGTCTGCAGAAGCACGCAAACAGCACAAGGAAGAAGAAGAAGCTTGGAGCACAACACACAATACTGAATGTATTACTAGAGAATGTACAAAGATACGTAACCCATTAGGGCAATAGGCATATATACAAGTCGGGGGAAAAAAACCTCCTGAAGAGGGAAAAAAGTGCCCCGGCGGTCCTAGTGTGTTCACACACATCACTACCTAAATATATCAACCAACCACTAGTGGTATTCATGAATAAAATATTATTTCATAAACTTCCATTTTTAAATGGAAAAGGAAGAGAAACTTTAGCCCTTGGATCATTTGGAAACAATGGCATCTATGCATTTTCGTGGGAAGTGGGGACATGGCATTGAAAAGGCGTGCGTGCCAATCTCTACAAAGATTTCAACCATTGGATTGATCTCAAATCTAAAGGTGGACTGCAAATGGGGCTGATCTCCCTCTGCAAGTTTCTCCACATCCTATCTGGTGTAGATCCAATGGACAACATCAAAGCATGATTTTTCTCATGGGAGGGAGCATTTGGAGCCTTAAGATGAGGCTAAGATCCAATGGATGTGAATGAAAGATGCCTAATTCAAACAAACATACACGCAGACCATCGGATTCCTATCCAATCCAAGGGTGGATATGTGTGAGCACATTTACTCAACGGGTATACACCCAAACCACAGGATTTAGAATCTATCCAAGGGCCATGATTTCTTCCTCCCTTGACTTTTGCAAATCCACATGATCCCTTGGATCTTTGGGAGATCTAACGGTTGAAATTGAATTCTTTCTTCTCCCATACCACTCATGTTCGAAAATCCACCATTTGATAGTTGTTTTGAAGGTTTTGACCACAAGAAAACAAGGGAAGCCTAGGCCTAGCCTAGTAGATTAAGAAACTAGAGTGTGGATCACTAATCAGCCCTGAATCTAAAAGGCCCAAAGAGGGTTTATTTTCCCCTAATGGAGGATCATTGCAATGTTCACTAGTAGGGCGAAACATCACAATGGTGTGATCTCGGTATGGTCTGCATTGGCACAATGGTCTATGCTTGTCACAATGGCATGAGCCAATCACGATGGCCAAAGGTCAAGTGATTCATCATGATGGCCTTGGCCCATCACGATGATGTGTTCTAATCACGATGGCATGACCCAATCATGATGGTCTAAAGACATGATGATCTCGAAGTTTCATGATGGTATGAACCAATCACTATGGCATGGTCAGGGTGATATGTTACCGTTAGTGTCCATGTGAAAGACCAAATGGCCACCGGACACTTCTTTGTATATGTTCTTTAATAAAACATATAGTGGCCTGGTCAGTCACAGACTGTAAGTTTGACCGCATTTGTAAGACCTAAGAAGTCTGTCTTCGTGCTCCCTGTGTACTGTGTTTTCTGTGTATTCTACAGCCTCTGTGCGGAGTATTGTGTGCGGCGTCAGGAGCTCGGTTTCTACTCCGAGCATATCATCGTGGAGCTCTCGAGAAGGAGAGTTCAGTGCGGTGCATCGCCATCGAAAGTACTTCACTGGTATCAGAGCAGTTCGAGGCAAAAAGCTTTGTACCTTTTGTGCGAGCGAAGCGAGCACCTCCCCCCCCCCAGGCTTTCTCCAAGGCTTACGACTAAGGCGGCAACCAAGGCATAGACCTTGGCATACCTTGTCATCTGAGTCACCGAAGTCACCGTTGGCTGCGCGCGAGGGAGGACCTCAACGATCAAGGAATATAGAGGTTCCCGGTACTTCCCGGGAGGTCACCCATCCCAGTACTGTTCCCCCCAGAGCTCGCTTAACCGTGGCAATCTCTTGCCACTAAGCTACACTCTTGTGGTGTTTGAAGAAGGGGAAAGACTAAGGTTGACATTACCTTGAACAAGTTTTGGTCCCTCAAAGCTTCATTTTTGCTTTTAAAGCCTATTTCTGAAGAAATTTTGGGGTGTTTTTGGAGCCATTTCGGAGTACTTTCGCACGTAGTTCTCTTCACACAGGTCCAAGAACATCAAGAAGAGTGTTCCTTGTACTTCTCAGACAATAAATATCAACCTTTGGGGCTGTATTTTCAGCCACATCGTAAAACTACAGGTTTCTCGAGGGGTTTTCAGTTTTGGTGGGAGCAGTCACTGCAAATTTATGTAGGTTTTTAAAGCCTAAAACATCAGAGTTGACAGACACTTGCAGGTGTTATTGGCTAGTTTTTGGGCTGTGTATTCAGCCTTTTAGTGTCATTTTACTGCATACATTGAGCACATACACACCATGTACGCTTCTGTGGATACCGCTTATGTGCGTCCATGTGGGCATTGATATAGCGGTTACGTTCTTTGCATAAAGCCTTTTACGTTTGATAAAGAGGGTCGTGGTGAGGTTTTCTTAACTGGGAGACACCCAGATGTCGGGGTCTCTTCGGTGATGCAGGTGGAAGACTTACCCAGCCTCGCCATAGGAGATGTATGATAGTTGTTCATAGGTGCTCGATAAGCCTAGTTGGCTTCTATTGGGTAACTGATTATATGCAGTGGAGTCAGTGATTCACTATGCAGGTAGACATGTCAGTACTTGCAGTTTTATGATACTTAGCACAGGTCATATGCTAATTTTGCAGAGGATACTCTGGCAAAATTTTTCCAGATTTCTGGTTTAGTCAACTATATAGTGGTCGATTTACTCCTTGATACACTTATTTGTTGGTGTTTGGACTCTTCTAGCTCCATTATCATTCTATTCAGTTCTCTACGATCATGGCATCAGAGGTCTCAGGCACATCCGGTGGATCAGGGTCTAGTGCTAGCGTTCCGAGGAGGAGCTATAACTTGCAGGGCAAAGACCATTTTGAGATCCGAAAATTTGATGGCACAAACTTTGCTCTATGGAAGAATCAGATTAAAGATGTGCTGATTCAAAGGAGGCAATGGAAGCCAGTAAATGGGATTTCAAAGAAGCCTGCTGACATGGATGAAGATGATTGGGATGAGTTAGATGAAATGGCCAGGTCTACCATTCGCTTGCACCTGGCAAATAATGTTTACTTTACAGTATTAGACTGTGAAAGTGCAGAGGAGCTTTGGAAGAAGTTATGCAATACATATGAAAAAGAGACGGCATCAAATAAAGTATATCTGATGAGAAAATTATACGACCTTCGTATGAAGGACACAGATAGTGTTGCTGCTCATCTAAATGAGTTTGATGCCATATTCTCCTAGTTACAGGCTCAGAAAATGGATATGGACAATGAAATGAAAGCAGTATTGTTGTTATGCACCCTGCCATCATCATGGGATACATTTTGCACACCTATTAGCAATAGTGCACCAGGTGGTAAACTCGTCTATGATGACATATGTGGAGCACTCTTGAGTGAAGAGATTCGTAGAAAATCTATGGTTGGGACTCAGAGTGGAGATGCATATAATGTTCGTGATTCTTACCAAGGAAAGAATCAACAACGTGGCAGGAGCAAGAACAAGGAAAAAGAATGGTCAACGGAATAAGAGCAGAAGTAAATCAAGGAAGAGGGATATTGAATGCCATTATTGTCATAAGAAAGGACACATGACGAAAGACTGTTATGCATTAAAGAATGCTAAAGGTAAAGGACAGAATGTTGATGGGCATGTTAAACAGTTACCTGCACCATCTACTTCGACTGTGAAGATTGAAGAAATTAATGCTATTTCTGATGATGCTGATGTGTTGACACTTGATAGTACTGTGCCATCTGAGGCACTTATGGCTGATTCTCTTTCCCACACCTGGCTGCTAGATTTTGGTGCTTCTTTCCATGTGACACCACATAGAGAATGGTTCTCTAATTATGCAACAAAGTCTCTTGGTACCGTGAGACTTGGTGACTCTTACCAGTGTGATGTTGTGGGGATTGGAGATGTGGTCGTGCAGTTCATTGACGGTTCAAAATTTACTATGCATAATGTACGCCATGTACCTCAGTTATCACGCAGTTTGATGTCAGTTGGCCAACTTGATGACCTTGGTTACAAGGTGGTCTTCTATGCTCAGTCCTTTCGTATATCAAAGGGCAATATGGTTATTGCAAAAGGAAGGAAAGTTGGCTCACTTTACCCTTTATTTGTATCACAGAAAGAACACTTGTTAGCTGTTACTGAACAGCCTATGGCTTGTATTTGGCATGGTCGTTTGGGCCATATATCTCGTAGTGGAATGGAAAATCTTTCTCGTTTTGGCTACTTACCTGTGTTATCTTTCTCTGATTTTTCATTTTGTGAGCATTGTCAATATGGAAAGCAAACCAGAAATGTGCATAAAACGCGGTTGACAGTATACCGGAAGAAGCAAGTACGGATACACATGCAGATCTAGCACTAAGGCAACCCTTCATTTTTTTTTCAAAACCCTTACATCATTTTTAAGTGATTCTCATCACTAAAAACCCTTGTAAATATCATTTCACCTTTTTGTAGCTCCATTTTGTACAAGCCGAGGAGTCCTCGAGCTTGGGGAGCCTTAGAAGTAGTTGCCTGCCAATTTCCATAATTTTTAGATCTCGTTTGAGCCCTCAAATAAGCCCTGGAACCTAATTTTTAACTAGGCCGGACACTAGGTCTGGACAGGGCCAAAGCTAGTCAAAAACTATAAATAGAGCTAGAGAGCTCATTTTTGAGCTAGCTTCATGTAGTTTGAGCTTGTATGAGAACTTGGTTGCAATATAAGTGATTCCATTGTCTTACTCTCTTTGTTCTTGCCGCGTGTGCGCGTGTGCGTGTATGTGTGTGCATGCTTGTGTGCTTCTCACTCACACACTTGTGCTTCCACTTGCTCGTGGTCTTCATACCATCCTCACGTCTTCCCGGATTGACATTAAAGGAGGTGCTACTCATCACTGAGCTACACCAAACGCACATTGACTCTTCAATTCAGCCTTTAGATCTTGTTCATACAGATTTGTGTGGTCCTATGCCCACTAGGTCCTTAGGTGGTTCTCTTTACTTTGTCACTTTCATAAATGATGCTACCAGAAAAGTCTGGGTATATCCTATCAAATCGAAGGATGATGTATTCCCTACTTTCAGAAAATGGCTTGCTTCAGTTGAGACTGAAAAAGGAACTAAGCTTAAGGCTTTACGTTCAGATAATGGGGGTGAGTATACCTCACATGAATTCAGCCTTTTCTGTCAGTGTAGAGGGATTCGTAGAGAGTTTATAGCTCCTTATACCCCAGTATAGAATGGTGTAGCTGAGAGGATGAATAGAACTATTCAAGATAGAGTAGTCTCTATGTTGCATCATGCAAACCTCTCACAAGGTTTTTGGGCAGAAGCAGTATTGACTGCAGTTCATGTGATTGACCTTTCACCTAGTACTGCCAAAGGTCTGAAAGTGGCACAAGAGTTATGGACAGGGAAACCACCATATTATGATCATCTTTGAGTTTTTGGGTGTGAAGCATATGTTCATATACCCAAGAATCTTAGACAGAAGTTGGACCATAAGTCAAAGAAATGCATTTTTCTTGGATATGGTCGAGAAGGACAATTTGGATATCGCTTATGGGATCCTGAAACACGGTCAGTGATCAGAAGTAGTGATGTCATTTTTAATGAGTCTAAGATGCATAAACAACCGATTAAGGAGGTTGAAGTGAGAAGAGTGGTGTTTGAGGATACTAGTCCTCCGGTTAGCATGCATAAAAATGCTGCACATAGGGATGTTCAAGAGAATGTCCATTCAGATGAGTCTGCACATGTTCCTATTCAGCAACCATTGAGACGTTCTGCACGTGTCTCATATCCACCTGATAGATATGTTCCAGGTTTAGATTTTGTTATGCTAACAGATGCCGGTGAGCCCTCTTGCTACGAAGAGGCTATGCAGACAGAGGATCATGTCAAGTGGGAGCGTGCCATGAAGAGTGAGTTGGATTCTATTCACAAGAATGGTACTTGGGACTTAGTACCTTTGCCAAAGGGCAAGAAAGCTTTACCATGTAAATGGGTATATAAGCTGAAATTCACATCAGATAGTGCTTCTCCAAAATATAAAGCACGACTTGTTGCAAAGGGTTTTAAGCAACAACATGGTGTTGATTTTGAGGAAATCTTCTCTCCAGTGGTCAAGATGACTACTTTGCGCATGTTGCTTGGATTCGTTGCAATGGAGGACTTAGCTAGTCCAAATGGATGTGAAAACAGCTTTCTTGCATGGAGATCTTACAGATGAGATCTATATGGAACAACCAGAGGGTTATGTAGTTCCTGGCAAGGAAAGTCTAGTTTGTAAGCTCAAGAAGAGCTTGTATGGACTTAAATAGTCTCCTAGACAATGGTACCAAAAGTTTGATGCTTTTATGAAGTCCCAAGGCTATTCTCGGAGCAATGAGGATCATTGTCTCTACACAAAGAGATGTTCTGATGGCAGCTTGATATGCTTGATACTTTACGTCGATGATATGTTGATTGCTGGGAAGTCCTCTTATGATTTGTCAATTCTCAAAAAGAAGTTGAGTCAGACATTTGATATGAAGGATTTGGGGGATGCCAAACATATTCTTGGCATGCGCATTACTCGTGATAGGAGTAAAAGATGCATATACTTTTCTCAAAGTGAGTACATATCAAAGTACTTCACCGATTCAATATGCGGGGTGGAAAGGCATTGAGTACACCTTTACCCACATATGTGAAATTGAGCAAGGATGAGTGCCCCAAATCAGATGAGGAAAAGGAATTCATGACCAAAATTCCCTATCAGTCTGCTGTTGGTAGTCTCATGTATGCTATGGTAGCTACGAGACCAGACATTGCATTTGCAGTGGGAGTTGTGAGCAGATATATGTCTAATCCTGGCAAGAAACATTGGGAAGTGGTCAAAATGATTTTGAGATATCTGAGTGGCACTAAGGACAAGTGTCTATGCTTAGGTAGAGGGAAAGCATCCATTATTGGTTACACAGATTCTGACTATGCTGGTTGTGTAGACAATCGTAAGTCTACATCAGGGTACATTTTTCATTTTGTTGGAGGTGCTATCTCTTGGAGATCTCGTCTTCAAGAATGTACAGTTGTTTCCATCACAGAAGCAGAGTATGTTGTAGCAAGTGAGGCATGTAAGGAAGCATTGTGGCTTTCTCGTCTTGCTTGTGATATGGGTTTGCCTCAGCATGTACCTCACTTGCTCAGTGATAGTCAGAGTGCCATTGCTTTGGCTAAGAATCCGGTCTATCATGCAAAGACCAAGCACATTGAGGTGAGGTATCACTTCATTAGAGATTGCTTAGCCACTGAGAGCATTATTCTTGAGAAGGTTCACACTCAAGATAATGTTGCAAATGCTTTGACTAAAGCTCTACCACAGGATAGCTTTCGACACTGTTGTCACTTGATGGGGGTTACTTGATTCTTGATCTTACGCAGTCACTTGTATACTGTGTAACATGCCCATCAGGTGGGAGGTATAGTTTGTATACTTACACTCAGGTATTCTTTATCATTCTTTCTTTTTTCTCCCATAGTTACTCTGGCCATAGTGGCCTTTAGTGGGAGATTGTTACCGTTAGTGTCCATGTGAAAGGCCAAATGGCCACCGGACACTTCTTTGTATATGTTCTTTAATAAAACATATAGTGGCCTGGTCAATCACAGACTGTAAGTTCGACTGCATTTGTAAGACCTAAGAAGTCTGTCTTCGTGCTCCCTGTGTACTGTGTTTTCTGCGTATTCTACAGCCTCTGTGCGGAGTATTGTGTGCGGCGTCAGGAGCTCGGTTTCTACTCCGAGCATATCGTCGTGGAGCTCTCGAGAAGGAGAGTGCAGTGCGGTGCATCGCCATCGAAATACTTCATGATCGTCAATGGTGTATCCGAGTCATCATGATGACCTTAGCCCATCGTGATGGTCATGAATCGTCTAGGAGCCCATCATGATGGTTTGGTCTTGTCGCAATGGCGATGAACTGTAGTGATGGTTCACCAAAATTTTAGATGCAACTGTGGATTCCTATAAAAGATGCTCTACATCGTGCATATGATGCATACCCAAAAATATGAATTTCTCACACCATCATGATGGTCTTATTCCTTGAGCAAAAATGGTCAAATCTCATAAATTTACTTGTGGAGAGCTGTAATCTTGTTTTGAAGCACTTTCTTGCAAAGAGAACTCAATAACACATGCAAAGACACACACACACACACTTGCTCTCTCTCTCTCTCACACACACACACACAAATGAAGGAAATGAGGAGAGAAAGGTGGATATGATGAATTTTTGTGTTCTCTATACCATCCTCCATATCTTCGTCTATCATATGTTTGTAGTAGAGGGTGATCACGATTCAACAATAGATAATCTCTAGCCATTTCATTCTGTAAAATAGGTGGTAGAGGATTTTGAGAAACCTTGGCTTGTAATTGATAAATGGCATGTTTGTGATGTGTACAAGGAATATTAGCATTATTAGTAGGAGAATCATCATCATCATCATCATCGCGTATATACTCATGTATATTTAGTATGATTTTATTTTTTATATGATTTTAAAATAGAACAATGATATTAGTTTATGGAATCAATACATGCCCAAGCATTATCACGTCGATCAAGTGGTGGTGCACACTCAAAAATACCATAATATACCTCATGTTCAATACATTCCGACCATGCTCTTTGATATGTTCCATAGCAAAGATTACACCAACATATGATATGCTCTTGGTAGTAAAAATCATCATAATTCCTATCGGGTGGCATATTTGAATTCATTGCATGGCTAGTACCCCTAATTGATCGAAATTCGATTATAATATAACAATAAAATGTTGGAGATCGAGATTTGTGGAAGCACATAAACAACACAAGGAAGAAGAAGAAGCTTGGAGCACAACACACAATACTAGATGTATTACCACTAGAATATACAAAGATAAGTAACCCATTAGGGCAATAGGCATATATACAAGCCGGGGGGAAAAACCTCCTAAAAAGGGAAAAAAGTGCCCCGATGGTCCTAGTGTGTTCACACACATCACTACATAAATATATGAACAAACCCCCCTGGGAGTGATACGGTGAACAAGGAGCTTGCATTCATGTATAAGGAAGTTCCAAGCTATGTGGAATCAATCCACAAAAGGAAGTAAGCCCAAAGCTTTGTGGAAAGCTTCAAACTTCTCCCTAGGCAAAGCCTTCATGGAAAGGTCTACAATGTTCTCCTGCGTGGACACATATGCCAAAGTGATCTTTCCAACAGAGAACCTCTCCCTCACATAATGATAATGCACCTCAATGTGCTTAATGCCAGCATCGAACACAGGGTTCCTTGCAATTGCCAATGCACTTTGAGTGTCAATCAAGATGGTGGTGGTAGAAGATTGACCAACACCCAAATCAACCATAAGGTGTCTGAGCCACACACACTCAACAATCATTGTGAAGGCTGCCATATACTCAATCTCACAAATAGAAGTGGTCATAGTAGGCTGCTTCTTGCATAACCAAGATATATATGAGCTACCAAGCATGAAGCAAAAGCCACTAGTGGACACACGAGTGTCATAGCAACCAACCCACTCAGAGTCAGAAAAGCATGTAAATATGGCGGTAATGATCCCCCCTTGGGATAAAACAATCCACGTCGTCGGGTACGAGTCAAGTATGCCTGCCAATGCTTGACACCTAGGTAATGCATAAACCTACTCATATATGAGATAACAAACTTAATACCTAGCAGAGTAATGCATAAGTAAATCAAGCATCCATGAGTGTGATGATAGAGAACAACATCAAATGCATCTCCAACATCATGAAGACTCAATCGTAAACATGTCTCCATACGAGTGGCAATAGGTTTATAGTCTTCAAGGCCAAAACACTACAATAATGTGTCAATATATTTCATTTGACATACAGCTATTTTGCCATCAACTTGCATGAACTAGAAGCCCAAATAATGATATGAATGCCCCAAATCTGACATCTCAAATGAGGCATGCATATCAGCCTTAAAATTAGCAATATGCTTCTCAAGAGGACTAGTGAGCAGCATGTCATCAACATAGACAACAATGATCAGTATCACATCATTAGCACGCTTAACATATAAGGTGCTTTCAGTTGGACTATTCTGAAAACCATGTGCAGTCAGGTAGGCATGTATCTTTTCATACCAAGCACATGGTGCTTGCTTTAAACCATATAAATGGCTGAAAAACATACACGTCTTCATGCAAATCACCACTCAAAAATGTAGTTTTGATGTCCAATTGATGCACATTCCAACCATGATGAGCTACAAGTGCACAAATGCTATGAACAATAGTCATTTAGCAAGTAGGAGCAAAGGCCTCATCAAAATCAATGCCTCTTTCCTAAGCATAACCCTTTGCAAAAAGCCTAGCCTTACACCTGTCAACTCTCCCATCAAGCTTACTTCTTGCCAGGAGGGAAGTCACATAAAGACTAGGTACCATTTTTCATTATAGCATCATATTTAGATTGCATAGCAGCCATCCAATTTTCTAAATTTTGAGCTTCATCAAACAAAATAGGCTCATTCTCATCACAGAGACTAATGGTAACCATATCATAGCATTCTGATGCAAAAGAGGCACTATGAGAGCCTAGACGAGTATGATATGAGAGAGGTGCATCTAATTTGCTGTCATGCAAAGTCTACACTAGCCATTTCGGCATAGTTTTTGCCTCCTCAATATCAGCTCGCTCATCAACAAGTGCATCATGAAAATCTGCACCAGAAATGGAATGATCTGCATCATCACATGAAGCCTATAAAGGCTAAGAAGTTGCCTCATTAGGACTAGCACTAGACTATCTGCTTATAAAAAGAGGCAGCAAAGTATCATACGTGTCTTTGGAGCTAATAGATGTCTCTTAAAAAGTAGTGACTGAATAGCATATTCCACAAAAACAACATCACGGCTAACCAAAATGCATTTAGTCAATGGATGATATAGAGGATAGCCGTTTCTTTCAAAACTGTATCCAAAAAAGATACATTTCACTACTTTATCATCCAATTTCCTGTGTTGTTATTCAGACACTAATGCATATGCTAGACAACCAAAAATGCATAGGTGAGCAACAAATGTCTTGCAACCATGCCAAGCCTCATATGGAGTGATAGACTGCAATGCTTTAGTGGAACACATGTTAAGTACATATGCTGCACACATGACAACCTCAAGCCAAAAAATATGTGGTAAAGCTTGACTCTTGACCATACACCTCGCCATCTCCACGAGTGACCTATTCTTCTGTTCAGCAACTTCATTCTTTTGAGGTGTATACAACACTACAAACTAATGTTTTATCCCAGGTTCAGCAAGAAATGTATTAAATTCAGAAGACATATATTCCCCCCTCAATAAGAACAAAGGGTGCCCATTTTACATGCTGAAAAATTTTCAACCGAAACCAAAAACTACTTGAAGCACATAAACACTTCAGACTTTGCTTTCAGTGGATATAACCATGTGTGCCTGGAAAAATCATCAATGGAAGTCATGAAGCAAAGATAGAGGGATGTCTACATAGGACCACAGACATCACTATGGACAAACTACAATTTTTCAGTAGCTCGAACTGAACCATCTTTTGGGAATGAGGAATGCTGCATTTTGCCCAAAATATAGCCTTCATAGTCATGTTTTCGAGGTGCCTCAAGCTTGGGCAAAGAGGACACCATTTTGGATTTTTGCAGGCATAACAAACTAGCAGAATTCAGATGACCAAAGCGTGCATGCCAAAGCTTTGAATCTGACATAGCCTGAGAATCATGTACTGCACATGTTGATTCATCATTCATAGATTTCTCATAGTCTATGAGCTTAGATAGCCCAAGACATAAAATGCTAGACGCAATAATCATATCACCATTTGATAGATCATGAATTGTACATCTATCATCAACAAATTTCACAACAAATCCAATCTTGGCTAATGCAAAAACTGATAATAGATTTTTCTTGATCCTTGGCACAAATAAAGCATCTGACAATGTAAAAGAACTACCATTAGCAATAGTTAGAATGATCTTACCAATTCCCATAATAGGATAAGAGGAGTTGTTGGTGCATGTGACAGTATTCCCTATAGGGGTAGGCTCAAGTTAAGTGAAGAAACTATGCTGCAGGGAAATATGTTTGGTTGCCCCACTATTAAAGTACTGGGCAAACATTTGAGTCTACTGTAGACATACACTTCTCATGAGAACATGGGTCAAAATCGCAAACAATAGTAAACACCCATTCTTTATTCTACACAAGATTAGTAGACTCTATTTTCGGTGTAGAGACCTCTGCAACAACCATTCCAACCTCTTTTTTCTTTGCCTCTTTTGTAGCCAGTTTTGAAGAGTTCTTTATTAGATTATTGTTTCCTTTATAGTACTTACAAAAGAATTTCTTCTTTTTTTATTTCTTCTCATCTTTGTCTTCCTTCTTGGAATGAGCAACATTCATAGATTTCTGTTTACTATATATGAGCTCCATTTACCTTTGCCCTTCTGACTAGCCAGAAAAGCTTGATCTACAACACGCATAATGGACCTATTCTGTATAGAATGATCTTCTTGTAGTAGAACAAAGACTAACTCCTCAAATGTCAAGGCATTTGGATTTCCTTTCATCATCAAATGAAGAGTAGAAGCAAAACTCTGATATGAATCAAGAAGACCATTCAGAATGGCTTGCACAAGTGAGCTATCTAGTATAACTTCATCAGCAGAAATCAACCATTCCTTCAAGTCTTTGATCTTTGTCAGAAAATTGTCCATAGAATCACCTTCATTGATGTGCTCACTCTCCACCTACTTTGGGAGGTAAGCAATACGAGCCTCATTCCTTGCCTGGTATAAAGTGGTAAGTGTATCCCAAGCATCCTTCGCTATTCTGCAAGAGCGAATGTGAGGAATAATGGCATGTTTGACAGACAAGGCTATCAATGCATGTGCTTGAGCATCTCTCCCATCCCAAAAAATTTGCTCTATACTAGGTGCAGCAAAAACCATAGCACGGAAAGGAATCTATAGAATATCACCATCTTTGATGCCATTTGCATCAACTTCAATACCTGTATTTGCAAGTGAATCAACACCCTGCACAATATTCCTGTTGGTGCAAGACAATCATCAATTGTTGATTTGGACAAAGATTTGAAGTAAAAACTAAAGCAAAGATCAACACATGAGGCTTGAAGTTTAGTGCATGGTCAAAAGATGAAGATTTGTATATACATGTATACTTATCTTGTAATTAGTTCATAAAAACTTTGTATCTATGATGACTTGGGATGTAAACATCTATGTATACTTGATATAGATGTACTAAGAGTAGGAGAGATCATGAGTGATAAGTTTTAGAAGTCATTGGAGACTTTAGAAAGTGAGAAGAACATGAATCATCAATCAGATGTAAGATTTCTCTAAATAGAAGAAAGATGTGCCTCGATCTTTTGCTTAGTGCTCCTTCTGTGTTTATCCTATTGAGGAATGCTTTTGTACAAGTCTAATTATATAGTTGACTAACCTCTATACAAGTTTTGAGAGTTTAATTGTAATTACGTTACGAGAATTTTAAGTAGGAACATTTACATGTGTAAATGTGAAGAAGTGAAGACACGAACAGTTGCAATCCTAATGGTCAATGTTTTGATCAGATCTCCCTCCATAGTGTAAAGTTTTGAGCAAGTAAGCCCGCATTCTTTAAGTTGAAAGGTAAGCTAATTTTAGCTAAAAGAATTTGAATAAACGACATCTAGTTTTGGAGAACCATGCATTAGAAGTTGCAGGTGTCAAAGTCGACTACATAGAAGAACAGTTTCTGACATAGATAGATTATTTGGAGGAAATCTCAAGATCTACTAAATCCTTTTGAGAAGTTTTAACTTGGAGAAGAAGCACAAGATTTAGATGACATTTTTTACAAAGTTTTATTGAAAACTTTACACATTTAATCAGTCAATGAATGGATTAAGTGTAGCAGACTTTTCTGAGTAATCAGTTTCTTCATAGTTAGTTCAAAGTTTGATAATTTGGCATTGGTCTTCCAAAATTGGTTGAGATTTTGAGTTGTTCTTGATATAGAGGTGCTCTAACATCAAGGGTAGCTTGTTCTTTTTGGAGATTAGCACTCTCCATCAGTGGTATCACAGCAGGAGTCATCAGAATTGAAGAAAGGAAGACCCCAATTGTTGCAGATATACAAAAATCAATCCTTGAAGATTCAAAAGATGAAAGTTTGAAGTGAAAGCTAGAGAAGGAGGCATGAAGCTATCAAGAAGATCAAAAGGAACTACATTCAAAGTAAAGGTACATTCATTATTCACAAAGCTTGAAGAATTTATTGCACAAGTGAAGAAAGGATGAGAGATTCTCTTTAGATAGAGAAATTGGATAGAGAAAACTATCCTGCTTGGTCAATGAGGATGGAAGCTCATCTTATGAGCAAAGATCTGATAGGATATATCATAGGTGAAGAAGAGAAACCTGAATTTAGAGATCCTAGTGTTCCAACTAGGGAAAAGCTCTCAGATTTGAAGACACGGATGAAGAAGGATGCTCAAACAAAGAGCATTATCTACATGGGAGTCAATGATTACTTGCTACCTCACATTAGAGGACTTGAAAGTGCAAGTGACATATGGAATGCTTTGGAGGAGCATTTTCAAAACACTACAAAGTCAAGGAAGGCATCGTTATGGGCAGAGTTCAAAAAGAAAGCTTCTCAATCTATTTCTGATTATGTAGCAAGGATGAAGGACATTGCAGATGCATTAGGAGCAGTTGATGAAGACATTGAAGAGGATAAATTGGTAAGATAAATTCTCACAGGTTTGAGAGGAGATGATAAGTGGAAGCCATTCACTCTATCCACTGAGTTGTCACTAGGTCATTTCACTCCTGATTGAATCAGTTGCTAGGACATATGCTAACCTTTGAGCAAGATGTCAAAGGTGATGTTGATAAAAGTACAGGTCAAGAAATGTATTCAAAGGACAAGAAGAAGATTAAGAAAGGCAAGCAACAATTGAAATGAAAATGAAGGCACTACTAGCCAAGCCAACTTCCTAAGAGGAAGAGCAGGTGGCAAAGTGTTGGGGGATTCTTGGACAAGAAGGGATTTGAGTGTTTGTAGGAGAAATGGGTAAGACAAGAAGAGAAAATACACACTGGAAGCCTCTGTCGATTGATTACAATAAGACAAATACAATATTGAAGCACACTACAAGCCAATGCTTCTATGCAAAATCCCACAGAGGGCTCAATTACAAAATACCAAATACCCAAGGGACTTGTTGCTTCCGGCCTCCTCTACACCAAACCTCCACCTTCTCCAAGTCTGCACTTGTGCACACCTTGCACCAAGCTTCCACTAAGGGGGAGGGATGGGTACCTTCTGTCAGCATGCGCACACTTCAATAAGACCTTGGGATCTTTGGGAGACTAGCTTAGCACTTCTCTGCACACTTCCTTGGCCACTCTTCATGCACACCTTGCACTTCACTTCTCTGTGTCACACACTATGTGTCCCTTGCACTTCTCTCTCTTGCTCCACTTAGACTATGCTTCCCTTGCTTACACTAGAATGGTCCAAGAATAGTCCTTGCCTTCTGTTGAGTGTCGATTCACGTACGCTCCTAACTGCAAGAGTATCTTGGTGCTCACTTTGATGTCCCAAGATTGTCTTTACAAGTGGCAGCCAACGACTCCCTGTTTTGTCGTGTAGTGACTTTAGACTAAAACCAAAAATTTTAATTGGGGGGCCATACTTTCACTTCTGCGTACGCTGCCGCTTCATATACCTCCTTTTAAGTCTCCACTTTTGCATATAAGAGAGGGTTCACCTGGACCTTCCAAAACACTTTAAACAACACTTTTGAACCTTAGGGAAATTAGAGAAATACCTCTGCAACTTGCAACCACTTTCTCCAATTCACCCTTTATGGACAATAAATTGTGCACTACCTGTGCACTTTGACACCTGCTTTATCACTTTGACTTTGCACCTCTTGACTTTTGACCTTGACCTTGTTGACTTTGACCAATTTGACTTTGACCTTTTGATTTTGACTACAATTGACTTTTATCAATATGACATTTATGGGCTCAACAGTTGCCCACCACCTAATGTGCTCTCCATCCCGGAGAGCTACAGCCAAAACTCTGAGGAGATAGGACACCATAATACTTGTGTTGCAAGATCTTGAAAAAGGACACTGAATAGCTACCACGTCCACCAAGAGCAAGACAGAATAAGCACCAGAGAAGAACCAAAAAGTGGAATTTTTGCATGGAAAAGCAATAGAAGGAAACAGAAGGGTAAAAAAGAGGGTAAATGGAGGGACTGAGAGTCTGAGATGGATAGGGCAGGGAGGGGCAAGGATGTGGCTGGGCAAATGGGTAAAGGGAGGCTCAGTTAGAAGGATTATGGGGTCTAGAGAGGGGCAAAATGATCAAACAGTAGAGCTACAGAGGGTGCATATGGGAAATTTTGAAACATAAGGTAAAACTAAGTGAGAATAGACCATGTGGACAATGTGGTAAAAGAAAAACATGTGAAAAATGTGCTCAAAACATGTGGGTTATGATCGAAAGTCAGAGAAAATGTGGGAATTTGGAAAAATAAAGCAAAAAACTGAGTCCAGAGGTGCCAAAAAACATGAAAAACTCCACTTTTGGAAAAAATGGCCATCCAAGGCGCGATCCAAAGCCAAAATGTTTACCCCATGGAATTAAAAAATATATATATCTATATATAAAATAATAATAATAATAATAATAATAAATAAAGGATATATATATATATTTTTTTTATTATTTTTCAAAAAATAAATAAATAAATAAATAAATCAACGAAAAGAAAGAAAAACAAATGAATAAAATAATAAATAAATAAATAATAATAATAATAATAAATTAAAAAAAAAAGGGATATCGTGGGGGGCAGGGGTTATAAAAACAAAAAGCTTAAAAAATAAAAATAAAAAAAAGAACAAAAGAAACGACGCGCGCGGCGGGAAAATTAAAAGAAAACTGAAAAAAAAAACAAAACAAAACAAAGAAAAAAAAGGGCGTGGGGAGGGGGGGTCGCGCGGGGGGGGGAGGGGGATGCGAGTGGGCGGGGGGCTACGGGTGGGCGGGCGGGTGCAGGTGGGCGGGCGGGTGCGAGTGGGCAGGGGAGGGGTGGGAGGGGGGGGGGGGAGGGGAGGGGGGGCGGGGTGCTGCGGGTGGGCGGGCGGGTGCGGGTGGGCGGGCGGGCGAGTGCAGGTGGGCAGGGGAGGGGGGAGGGGGGGGGAGGGGAAGGGAAGGGGGGGCAGGGGGCTGCAGGGGGAGGCGCGGGGCTGCGGGTGGGCGGGTGGGTGTGGAGGGAAAGTTTTTTTTTCTCGAATTTGTTTTTCTCCCCTTTTTTTGTTTTATTTTTATTTTTATTTTTATTTATTTTATTTGATTTTTTTTTTTTGAAATCAAGATGCCTGGGGGGGCCTCTTTTTTTTTAAGTTATTCATTTTTTTTAAATTACCCAAAATTACAGGAAATTACAGAAAAACCCAAAAAAAATCCAAAACAAATCCAAAAAAAACCCAAAAAATTCCAAAAAAATCTGAAAATTTTCTCCAAAGGTTTTAGCTCAGATTTCTCACTCAAAACCACAGAGAGCTTCCCTTATTCCTCCTATTTGGCAAGAAAATGACATCGGAAAAGGATAAAAAATGCTAGAAAAATTCTAAAAAATGATATGTTGACTGAGAGAAACTCCTCCATAATCTCCAATTGTACTGCACTTCACTTGTTTTGTCTTTACTTTGGGCATGTTGATGACTTGATAGGGCCCCCTTAAATCCTTCAGTAAAATATCATCTCCTCCATACTGCATCTTCTGTTTCCAAAGACTTGCAGGTACTCTTTCCACATCCTTGTAAAGCCTTGCACTTACTATCATAAAAATTGACATAACAGAAAATAGCCATACCAGTAAATCCATAAAAATGTGGCCATTGACATATGATTGGAAGTAGCTTTGTCACTACTGCACTTAAGGATAGCACTTTTCTTCTCTCTGTTATGGCTTTTGACTAAGACTGTTTCCTCTATTTCTTCATCTGCTTCCTCTCCACTTGAGTTTGGAAAAATTCCATAGCAGGAAGATGGGTCTTCTGCATGGAGCCAAGCCAACATATTTTCATCTTCATATAAATTTGCTTCTTCAAATAGATGTGCTTCTGGGTTGTCCAACAATTCTTCTTCCATACAAATACCAATTCTCTGCATCATGCTAGTATTTCTCTGATTGTCTGGTCCTTCTTCTAAAATTATCTGCTGCAACTCTTTTCCCTCTTGCTTTACCCACATTGTATCCTTGCCCCAGTCATGCAGCACATTGGCATGCCTTAACCAAGGTCTCCCAATTAACAGGGGGAAACTTCCTTCTACCTGTGGCAGCCTTAAAACAATAAAGTCCAAGTTAAAGATGGTACCTTGTATCTTGATTGGGACTCCAGGGACCACTCCCATAGGCCTTACTATGCTTTGGTCTGCCATTGCTACAGTGAAGTTGATAGGTCTCGAAGGGTATAGTCCAATCTTTTTCATGGTATATTCAGGCATCAAGTTAATGCCAGAACCACCATCCACAATAACTCCTTGAAACTCATGACCTTTAATGGAGACTGTTAGCCTAGGGCTCTTGTAATCTGTGAGGGGTGCTTCCCCTACACTTTTATCTTTATGCATAACTGCAGCCTTTGCCACTAAACTTGTTGTGGACATTTCACCAATTATCTGCAAGAGTTCTGACCTAAACTTCCCATCCATCTTTATTAAATCAAAAATACTAACCTCCTTTTTCATGGACTTGAGTAGTCTAGAAGCTTCTGATTCCTTAAGAGCTTGGGCTCCATTTGACTTATCAAACTCCTCATGAGCCCTGTTGAATGCATGTCCAATGGCATCACTGGTACCTATGAAATTTTCATTTTGCCTTGTGTCTGCACATGTAGTGGCTTTGTTCTCAGGTGCACCTTTGTCTTTGTTCAATCCATTAATCATTGATTCTTGACCTATTTCCACTTGAGCCTTCCCTTTGCTTCTGGTCTGCATTGTAAAAGATTCAATTTCTTCTAACTGCACCACCCTGGTAGATGGAGATGGCACATGGACTTGATCTACCCTTTCTTCTTTGCACACAGAAATCATTTGAATGTGGGGCCCAGATGAAGATGCTTGGTTCTTAGGACAACAATTAGTATAGTTGTCTCTGGCCTCTGGGTAGTTCGTGCAAGGAGGGGCATTTTCTGGGAGAGTGCACCTACTTTGATAGTGCCCACATTCTCCACATCGGAAACAAATAATTGGCCTCCTTGGCCCATTTCCAAAGTTATCCCTCTGTCTAGGGTTGTAATTGTTACCTTGATTGGGTGCAGCCGCCATTACACTTGTTGGTGGTAGGGATCCTCCTTGTGTCCAATATGTTGTTGCAGGTATTCCCCTTGATTGACATTCCTGGGCCTCATGGCCAGCTTTCCTGCATAATTGGCAAGCCACACTTAACAAAGGACATTCATTTACTATATGACCTTGCTTGTTGCACATGGAAGACCAAAGTCCACTCTTGATGCCACCCCCTTTGAGTTCCTGCAGCTCCTGTCACAGTTGGGCCAATTCATCTGCTTGAGCCTCCTCCCCGTTTTGGAGCTTTAATGCTTCAATCTCCCTTCTCAACTGAGTAACAGCATTCTCCTCCTCTTTGTGGGGCTTATTCCTTTTTAAGCCCTCCAGCTCCTTCCTTAGCTGGATTACTGGATCCTCCATTTCTATGGAATATTGTAGTTGAGAAGAAGTTGCTCCATACTGTTGCCTTATCTACTCCAATCGTGTAGCTGTGTTGATGAACTCCTCTATGGAGGCTGTAGGCAACACTAATTCCTTGATTTTGCATTGGGTGGCCACTGGAAGTGGCTTAGATAACCATTTCTTAATAAAAAAATCATGTGGTAGATCTGGCAATTTAGCCATTAGTGCCTTGGTCCTAGTCACAAACTCTGGGAACTTTTCACATGGACCCAATCTCAAATTTTCTAGTTCTTCTATGATGATTTTGGCAGTATTTCCATGCTGGAATTGATTTTTTAATGCATCTTTCATCAAGTCCCAAGTTGTAAAATGGTTCTCAGCAAATTGGTTGAACCATTTATCTACTAATCCTTCTAATGTGGCAGGGAAGAGTATCAAAAAGGCATCCTCCCTACCCATTAAGCCTCTAGTTTTGCATAGTGCCAAAAACCTTCTAATATGCTCGTCTGGACCTTCTTGAGCTAGGCCTTTGAAAGAAGGAAATTTTATATTTAATCTTGATAGTAAGGTTTCGAAGTCTACCTGACCAGCCATGCTCCTTACTGATGGAGTTGATGAAAGTGGACTAGATGATCTTCTAACAGCCTTCCTTCTTGTTTGCTTGCAGATGACCCTCCATGTTTAGGACCGGATTGCGGTCATGGGCTGTTCATAGTACTCTTAGTATGAGATAATTGATAAGAATATGTACCTCTTAGGCCATTGAAGTAGTACTGTCGACACTGGAATATTGCTCTCCAACTGCAATATATCTTCTCCTATGCTCAAATCTCCTTGGATGTCCCATCGTGCATGCCAAATTTTGTTGGGGGATTCTTGAACAAGAAGGGATTTGAGTGTTTGTAGGAGAAATGGGTAAGACAAGAAGAGAAAATACACACTGGAAGCCTCTGTCGATTGATTACAATAAGACAAATACAATATTGAAGCACACTGCAAGCCAATGCTTCTGTGAAAAATCCCATAGAGGGCTCAATTACAAAATACCAAATACCCAAGGGACTTGTTGCTGCCGGCCTCCTCTGCACCAAACCTCCACCTTCTCCAAGCTTGCACTTGTGCACACCTTGCACCAAGCTTCCACTAAGGGGGAGGGATGGGTACCTTTTGTCATCACGTGCACACTTCAATAAGACCTTGGGATCTTTGGGAGACTAGCTTAGCACTTCTCTACACACTTCCTTGGCCACTCTTCATGCACACCTTGCACTTCACTTCTCTGCATCGCACACTGTGTGTCCCTTGCACTTCTCTCTCTTGCTCCACTTAGACTATGCTTCCCTTGCTTACACTAGAATGGTCCAAGAATAGTCCTTGCCTTCTGTTGAGCATCGATTCACGTACGCTCCTAACTGCAAGAGTATCTTGGTGCTCACTTTGATGTCCCAAGATTGTCTTTACAAGTGGCAGCCAACAACTCCCTGTTTTGTCCTGTAGTGACGTTAGACTAAAACCAAAAATTTTAATTGGGGGACCATACTTTCACTTCTACGTACGCTGCCGCTTTACATACCTTCACATTTTCCTTTTAAGTCTTCAGTTTTGCATATAAGAGAGGGTTCACCTAAACCTTCCAAAACACTTTAAACAACACTTTTGAACCTTAGGGAAATTAGAGAAATACCTCTGCAACCTGCAACCACTTTCTCCAATTCACCCTTTATGGACAATTAATTGTGCACTACTTGTGCACTTTGACACCTGCTTTATCACTTTGACTTTGCACCTCTTGACTTTTGACTTTGACCTTGTTGACTTTGATCAATTTGACTTTGACCTTTTGATTTTGACTGCAGTTGACTTTGATCAATATGACATTTATGGGCTCAACACAAAGGAAGAGGAAGAGGCAGAAGCAATAAGGATGGTGTCAAAGCTTGCTAGATTTGTGGTAAGACTAATCATTTAGCTCATGAATGTTGGCATAATAATCAGAATGGTAGAGGATATAATCAAAATTTTAATTCAAGAGGAAGAGGTGGTAGAAATCAGAGAGGTAATTTCAGAGGTAGAGGTAGTAGAGGTTTCTTTGGAAGAAATGTAGGTGGAGGCTTTCAAAGTCAATCCTACAACAATACCTACTACAATCATGCTTCAGATCAGAAAGAGGATTCAACCTTAATTATGAATGCAACTTGTGAAAGACAAAGTGAAGATCAAAGAGTCTTTTGCATTGACTCAAGGTGTAACAATCACCTGAGTGGCAATATAGCTTTGATGACTGATTTGGAGAACAAGGTAACTAATCATATAGTTCAAACAGGTGATAATACAAAGCATAGTGTGAAGTCTATTGGATCATTAAAGGCCAAGGATGGAAGCACTCTTCTAAATAAGGTTTTGTATGTTCCTACAATTCCAAAGAATCTGATAAGTACAGAAAAAACTATAGAGAAAGTTTATGAAGTCAAGTTCACTAATGATGGAGTTTTTGTGGAAGACCCTAGCAATGCATATACACAAATTGTTTCAAGAAAGAAAGAAGGAAGGTTATTCACACTGAAGATTCAAGGCAATGTTGTTCATGCCTTGTTCACTTATGGAGGACATAAGATCTTTGAGTTAGATCTTTGGCATAAAAGGCTTGGACATTTCAATGAAAGAGGCATCACGGATATGATCAATAATGTTCCAGTGCTTGGATTACCTAATGTTGTAGGTCAACACATGACATACATATGTGAAGCATGTCAATTAGGTAAGGCTCATAAGCAATCATATAATAAGCATGGTTTCATGTATTCAGAGAAGCTTGAATCAGTACATACAGATGTGTGGGGACCATCAAAGGACTTTAGCATTAATGGTTCAAGATATTATGTGATTTATGTTGATGATGATACCAGGTGGATCACCATATATGTGATCAAAGATAAATCAGAGGTGTTCAATACATTTAAACATTATCATGTGTATGCAGAAAGAGTTTTAGGAAAAAATTTGAAGAGACTAAGGTCAGATGGAGGGGGAGAGTATTTCTCTAATGAGTTCAGTGATTACTTGTGGAATGCAGGTATAAAAGGATAAGTTACTTACAGGTACTCTCCTCAACAAAATGGTGCACCAAAAAGGAGAAATAGAACTCTTGTTAAGTTTGCAAGGTCAATGATGAAGGAGAAAAATTGCCCTAATTATTTGTGGGTTGATGCTGTAAATACAGCTACATACTTGGTTAATAGGCTACCATGTAAAGCTTTGCAAGGTATGACACCTTATGAGGCATGGTGGGGTAAGAGACCTACCTTAGAGCATTGCAAAGTATTTGGATGTTTGGCTTATGCATATGTGCCATCTCAGTTGAGGCATAAATTGGAACCTAAAGCTGAAAAATATGTGTTCATTGGTTATGATGATAAGCAGATGGGTTATAGATTGTGGAGTCCATCCACAAAGCAATTCCTTGTGTCAAAGGATGTTACATTTGATGAGCAAGGTACTTGGTATGCAGGTACAATTAATATTCATGTAGGTGATGAAGAAATATTGAACCAGAAGAAAGGTAAATCAAACGTTCAAATATTTGATGAAGAAGAGAACAATGAAACACTAGTTGAAGTTGAAGAAATGCCAAGGTTTGATCCAGAATGTGATGAACCAGAAGCTTCAAGAAGTGGAGAACTTAGAAGATCATCAAGGCACAAATGGAAACCTACAAGGTATAGCTATGATACTTCATTTTTTACCACTAAACATTATGCTTATATGGTGAAAATAGAGGAAGACCCTTCTACATATGAAGAGGCAAAAGGTAAGGAAAATTAGAAGAAAGCTATGCAGGAGGAGTATGATGCATTGATGGAAAATGAGACTTGGGATTCGGTTCCTAAACCAAATAGTGAGAAGATCATTGGATGCAAATGGGTCTACAAGAAAAAGAGGTATGCAGATGGAAGTGTGTCTAGATATAAAGCTAGACTTGTTGTGAAAGGGTATGCTCAGACATATGGTATAGATTATGATGAGACTTATAGTCCTATGGCAAAGATGACAACTATAAGGACTCTCATAGCTATTGCTGCATGTAAAGGTTGGAAAATATGTCAATTAGATGTGAAGAATGCTTTTCTAAATGGTTACATTTAAGATAGTATTTATGTAAGCTCAAGAGAGCTTTGTATGGTTTGAAGCAGGCCCCAAGGGCATGGAACTACAGACTTGTGAAGTTCTTGAAAGAGCTTGGTTTCCAAGTTTCTAAGGTAGATAGTAGCTTGCTTGTTAAAGCAAGTGATGATGGGTTCATTTACATGTGCATATATGTTGATGACATAATTCTTACAGGTACAGATGAGAAGGGCATACCAAGTCTTAAGAAGCAAATGGAGAAAGAGTCCAAGATTAGTGACTTGGGGGACTTGTCATATTTCTTGGGCATGGAGATTTCATATACTCAACATGGAGTATATATGACTCAAGAAAGGTATTTGAAGAATTTGCTAATCAAGTTTAAAATGGAAGATTGTAGGGTAGCACCTACTCGAATGGAGGTGAATCACAAATTGAGCAGATATGGAGGAGAAGAATTCAAGGACATGAAGCTATATCAAAGTCTAGTTGGTAGTTTAATCTATGCTACATTAAGTAGGCCGGATTTGTCATATGCAATTGGAGTATTGTCTCAATTCATGCTTTTTCCTAGCAAATAACATTGGATTGCAGGACAAAGGGTGCTAAGATACATTAAGAGTATAGTCAAAGAAGGTTTGTATTACGGATTCACATCAAATACAAACATCAAGATATATAGTGATACATTTGGGGCAAGTAATCCTTGTTACACTTAGGTGTTCCTTGAGTAGCTTTGATGTGAACCTTTCCCTATACATGGGCACTTTTTACTCTAGGTTCAGTTCATTGTCAATAGAGAGAGCTATTCCAGCCATCGTCTTCTCTGTATGTCTTGCTACGTTTGTGCTCCTTGTGTGTGCTTCTTGTGTGTGTCTCGCACTTCTATACACACCCAACAGTGGTATCAAAGCAGGTTCAACTCCTTCTCAAGTTTTGGTTTTTTGCATCGCAGCGCACGTGCACTTTAACAGTGCAAATCGGCTTCAAAGCATAGAACTGTGAATTTCAGCAGCCAAGAAACATTTCCACCAGGTGTGCTGGAGTTTTACCCCCATTTTGAAGCCATTCGTGTAGTCATAATTGCCATCAGAGTGACGGTTTGTGAGCTGAAATTTCAGCACTCATTTCAACTTTGTTGAAGTGAAGATTTTGTCACATTCTTGTTCTTTTGTGAAATGGTAGGCAGCAATGACTTGTTTGGCATGCTTCGAGCTAAAGATAAGCTTGATTGGACCAACTATCCAATGTGGTCTTACATGATGAAGCATGTTCTTGTTGCTAAACAACTTGGGAACATAGTGGCAGATGTAGACCGAAGACCCGTAGGTTCTTCTACTTCACAGTCTACTGTCATAGATGGATCTTCTTCTTTGAGTACACTGGTTTCTCCTTCTCCACCTACATAAGAGCAGCTTAGATGGGATGGAAAAGATGCTCAAGCTCATGCTTTGATTGCGCTTTTTGTGAAGCGTCATATAGTTCCACACATTCGGTCATGTTCTACATCACAACAAGCATGGGACACGCTTGCTTCTTTGTATGCCGTGTGTAATGAAGCATGTGTTGCATACTTGAGGAAGCAACTTGAGGATATATGTATGGCTGAAAATGAATTAGTGGATGTGTATGTGACACGCATAAAGGACTTGAAAGAGCAATTGGCAAACATACATGAGATCATTCTGGATGCATCACTCATTTCTACATTGGTGAAAGGATTACTGGAATCTTTTCAAAGATTTGCTACTACACTCCGTTTGGTTGCAAAAGGAAATCCTAATATGTATGCATTTGATGAGGTTGTGTCTCTTCTTTTGTAAGAAGATTAATCTAGAGTGAATAGGAGTGGCATAAAAGGGGAAAAGCAAGTATGGTTCAGCTTTGGGTTCATCAAAACCAAAGCCTCAACCTTCCTCTTCCACTCATTCCTCTAATGATGGTGATATGCAAAAGAAGAAGAGATGCAGATATTGTCGAAAGGTTGGTCATACTATTGATGAGTGTAGAAAGCTTGCTAAATGCAATGAAAAGAAGAAGGAATCCGACATGTCTATTGCTGAAAATTCAACAAATGTAAAGAATGATGAAGCTAACATGGCTCAAGATTTTTGGGCATGTGTTGTTACATGTCATTATGATGCTTCTTTGCATTCCAAATGTATGGTTGTGAGTGAGGCTGATTCGGATTGGTTCTTTGATAGTGATGCACCCAAAGGAGGACATGTGGTGTAGGCAGACAATGCCTCTTATCCTATCATTGGAGAAGGAGAAATTGAGCTTACGACTGCAAATGGAGGTGTGATTCTCTTGAAAAATGCATTGTATGTGCCCGGTATCAAGAAGAACTTAATTTCAGTTCCGTTGATTGCCAAAGCTGGACTTCATGTACACTTTGTTGATGCTAAGTGTATGGTTCATTATTTTAGCAATGGTGATGTTCTCATGATGTCCGGTACATTACGTAATGGTTTGTATCGCATGGATACATACGAGAGGGCTGCCTCGAATGCCTTAGTTGCTCATACTTCTTCCATGGCTAAAAAGGAGCTTTGGCATGCTCATTTTGGTCACTTGAACTTCAATAGTTTGCTTTACTTACAAAAGAAGGACATGGTTATTGCTTTGGCTACATTTGAGTCCATTGAAAAGCATGCATGTGAAGGTTGCATTCTTGGAAAAATGCATCGTGCTTCTTTTCCAAAAGATAGTCATACACACACTACAAGCATATTGCAGCTTGTTCATAGTGATGTATGTGGTCCTATCAAGACTCCATCTTTTGGGAAGCATGTATATTTTGTTACCTTCATTGATGATGCTACTCGCCATACATGGGTGTATCCTATGAAAGCAAAGAATGAGGTATTTTCTTGCTTGAAAGCATTTTTAGCTATGGATGAAAATTTTGCTTCACAAAAGCTTTTGACTCTACACACGGATCGTGGTGGTGAATACATGTCACATGAGTTTAATGCTTTTCTTCATGAAAGAGGAATTTCACACCAATGTATGGTGCCATATACACCTCAGCAAAATGGTGTTGTTGAGCATAAAAATAGAATGCTCCTTGAAATGGCACGATGTATGGTTGAAGGAAAGCACCTTCTTAATAAGTTTTGGATAGAAGCAGTCATGTGTGCAAATTATGTGTTGAATCACTACCCTACAAAAGCATTGAGAGTCATCACTCCTTATGAGGCTTGGAATGGTCATAAGCCTATGGTTAGTCATATGCGTGTGTTTGGTTGTTTGGCATATGCTCTTGTGCCATCACAACAACATCACAAACTTGATGACAAAGCAAAGAAATTTTGTATATTTGTTGGTTATAGTGCTAAAAGTAAGGGATATCATTTGTACCATCCATTGAGGAACACAATTATTGAGTCAAGATGTGGTATTCGCAGAAAATTCAGTTTTTCCTCTACTTGAATGCAAAAAAACAGCCAATAGTTAGCTCACGAGATGTGTTCGATACACTCATGCCTTTGTTCCAAAATGGTGTGCTTGACTATGGCCATGTAGACCAGTCAACTGAGGCTCAAAGGGATGGAAAATTCCAGCAAAATAGTGTTGAAAATGCAGAGAATTTCCAGCCAAAGATGGTTGAAAATTTTTAGCCAAAAATTATCAAAACTGCTAGAAATTTCCAGCCACATATGGCTGAACATTTGCATCAAAATATGGCTGAAAATGAGCATGAAATTCATCCCACACATGATGTACATTTTGAAGATGTTTTACATAATGAATGCATGTATATCAAGAGTGCATAATCTATGCCAAAGTGGTTGAAACAAACTTTGCAGAATAACGAATTGAGTGCACCTTTACTTGGTAGAACAAGATCAAGCTCTCACCATGCATCGAGTAATTTTGTGGATTATTCTCTTATTGCTACAACATGTAATGAAGTGCCACTTTCTTTTGAAGATGCATGTGATGATCCACAATGGATGAGTGCTATGCAATCAGAAATGGATTCCATACATAAGAATGGTACTTGGGAGTTATGTGAATTGCCAAAAGGAAAGAATGCCATTGGTACAAAGTGGGTTTACAAGATTAAGAGAAAATATGATGGTAGCATTGATCGCTACAAAGCTAGATTGGTTGCCAAAGGATATGTGCAACAATATGGCATTGATTATGAGGAGACTTTTGCACCTACTTCATGCATGACTACCATTCGTATCGTGGTTGCATTGGCTGCCCATCAAGGTTGGAAAGTGCATCAGTTGGACATAAAAACAACCTTCTTGAATGGTGATTTGCAAGAAGATTTTATCTGAAGCAACCTCTTAGACTTGCTATGAAAGGGAAAGAGCATATGGTTTTTCACTTGCATAAAGCCTTGTATGGTCTCAAGGAAGACCCACATGCATGGTATGACAAAATACATAAGCACTTGATTGTTCTTGGCTTCACATGTAGTCCAATTGAAAAGCACACTCTATGTACGCAAAAATGGGGCTGATCTTAGAGTGCTTTTTCTTTATGTCGATGACATACTCTTGACTAGGTCATGTCATGCAAAAATTGACACTCTTATGACTGATTTGCAGGACTTTTGATGTCACTTATCTTTGACTTTTGAGCTACTATCTTGGCATCGAGTTTGTATCCGTTGAGGGCGGAATTGTTATGCATCAAGCAAAGTATGTTGAAAAACTACTTCAGCATTTTGACTTTTAGGACTGCAAGCTAGTTTCCACACCAGCTGAGACATGATTCAGGTTCTCAATTGAGGATTCCAGTGATGCATTTGATGCTTCTCTTTATCAGCAAGTTGTGGGATGTCTTATATATGCATGCAACACAAGGCGGGAGTATGCAGTTTCCCAATTGATTCGATTCATGCATAACCCTGGCACTAAGCATTGGCAAGTGGTGAAACGTGTGTTTAGGTATCTCCGAGGCACTTTGAGCTTAGGTCTCTTTTATGGCAGAGATATTGAACCATGCTTGCATGCTTTTATAGATAGTGATACTCGCGTGTCCACTAGTGGTAATTGCTTCTTCCTTGGAGACTCATGCATATCTTGGTTGAGTAAGAAGCAACCTACACTAGCAACATCGAGTTGTGAAGCTGAGTATAGGGCAGTTTCAATGGAGTGTATATGGTTGAGACACCTATTGATGGATCTTTGCATGGAGATTAATGTTGCTACGCATATTCTCACTGATAGTCAGAGTGCTTTGGCTATTGCACGAAACCCAGTGTTTCATGCACGGACCAAACATATTGAGGTGCATTATCACTATGTGAGAGAGCACCTTCATGCAGGAGATATTGATTTGGTATATGTGCCTACACAAGATAATGTGGCTGACATATTCACCAAAGCTCTTCCACGGGAAAAGTTTGAAGCTTTTCGCAAAGCTTTAGGCTTATTACCTTGTGGGGGCTGATGTGTCACTCCCTATATGTGTTCACATCATTCGCTCTAGGGGGGTTTGTTACACTTATGTGTTCCTCAAGTAGCTTTGATGTGAACTTTTTCCCTATACATGGGCACTTTTTACTCTAGTGCTGGCTAGAGGTTTTTTCCCCATGATACCACATACATGATACTCTCATATGTGGTGGTACTTTGTACTTAGGGATATTATTCAGCTCTTACTTCAGTTCATTTCATTGTCAATAGAGAGAGCTATTCCAACCATCATCTTCTCCATGTGTCTTGCTGCATTTGTGCTCCTTGTGTGTGCTTCTCGTGTGTCTCTCGCACTTCTATACACACCCAACAATCCTGATGATAGAAGATCAACCTATGGGTATCTATGTTATGTGGAAGATAAGTACACCCACTATTCATGGAAATAATATGAGTTCATTGTATATAGTTGCTAACCTTGTATTTCATGCCAGGACTAAACATATTGAGATCCAATATCATTTCTTCAGAGAGAGAAGGTGATTGATAAAGAAATTGAAGTCATACGTACTTCAACAAAAGATCAGATTGCAGATATGTTAACCAAAAGCTTGGATGGACCTAAGTTACAAAGGTTCAAAGACATGGCATGTATAAAGAAGATAGAGAAAATCACAATTAATGATTGAGGGGGAGTTGTTGGTGCAAGACAATCATCAATTGTTGATTAGGGAAAAGATTTTAAGTCAACAAATGAAGCAAAGATCAACATATGAGGCTTGAAGTTTAGTGCATGGTTAGAAGATGAAGACTTGTATATACATGTATACTTATCTTGTAATTAGTTCATAAAAACTTTGTATCTATGATGACTTGGGATGTATACATCTATATATACTTGATATCGATGTACTACGAGTAGGAGAGATCATCATTAGAGACTTTAGAAAGTGAGAAGAACCTAAATAATCGATCAGATGTAAGATTTCTGTAAATAGAAGAAAGTTGTGCCTCGATCTTTTGCTCAGTGCTCCTTGTGTGTTTATCCTATTGACGAATGCTTTTGTATAAGTCTAATTCTACAGCTGAGTGTCCTCTATACAAGTTTTGAGAGTTTAATTGTAATCAAGTTAAGAGAATTTTAAGTAGGAACATTTACATGTGTAAATGTGAAGAAGTGAAGACAAGAACATGTGCAATCTGAGTGGTCAATGTTTTGATCAGATCTCCCTCCACAGTGTAAATTTTTGAGCAAGTAAGCACTCATTCTTTAAGTTAAAAGGTAAGCTACTTTTGGCTAAAAGCATTTGAATAAATGAGGTCTAATTTGGGAGAATCATGCATTAGACATTGTAGGTGTCAAAGTCGACTACACAAAAGAACAGTTTCAGACATAGGTAGATTCTTCGGAGGAAATCTCAAGATCTACTAATCCTTTTGAGAAGTTTTAACTTGGAGAATATGCAAAGCTTTAGGCAAAATTTTGTACAAAGTTTCATTGAAAACTTTACACATTATTAGTCAATGAATGGATTAAGTGTAGCAGACTTTTTTGAGTAATCAATTTCTTCACAATTATTTCAAAGTTTGATCATTTGGCATTGATCTTTCAAAATTGGTTGAGATTTTGAGTTGTTCTTGATATAGAGGTGCTCTAACATCAAGGATATCTAGTTCTTTTGGAGATTAACACTCTCCATCAATTCCAGAATCCTTTTGCGATCAATACATGATGCATCATATAAGCCCATAATGGGTAATTCGTACCATCCAACTTATCCTCACAAAAAAAAAATACAGAATACATCATTGCTTTCAACCATGGCCACTCACTAAAATACCCTGATGCAAAAAATTAACTGCATCTCAAAAAGTAGAGCAGAAGTACCCTGCCGAGTTCTCCTAAACCTATAGCAGACTTCAAAATGCTTATAGTGGTGAACCGAAACCTATATATATCTTTGGCACAAAAAAACAAAATAGCCTACACAAGCACTGTGTTAGTGCATTCGGTGGCCGAAACGAGCTCAGATCACAATTCTTAGGCTATGACCAGAGGGGTGCCGATGACACCCTGGATGAAGTGATGACCTTCTCTGATACCAATTGTTGGCGATCAAGGTCTGTAGACGGATGCGAACAGCACAAGTAAGAAGAAGAAGCTTGGAGCACAACACACAATACTGAATGTATTACCACTAGAATGTACAAAGATAAGTGACCCATTAGGGCAATAGGGGTATATACAAGCTAGGGGGAAAACCTCCTAAAGAGGGAAAAAAGTGCCTCGGTGGTCCTAGTGTATTCATGCACATCACTACCTAAATATATCAACAAAAAAATCATATATCAATCATGTATGTATCTATCTATCAAATATTAGAATTAAAATTGTGATATACTCAAAATTGGACTTTGCCTTCAATGGATATACCCATGCATGCCTGGGAAAATCATTCATGAAATTCATGAAGTAAAGATAGTTCCCAGAAGAAGGTGTCTGCATAGGACCACAGACATCACTATGTACCAGCTACAATTTCTCAGTAGCTCAAATCGAACCCTCTTTTGGAAAGGAAGAATGCTGCATTTTGCCCGGGTGCCTCAAGTTTGGGCAAATAGGACACCATTTCATATTTTTGTAGGCATAGCAAACTAGCAAAATTCAGATGACCAAAGCGTGCATGCCAAATCTTTGCATCTGACATAGCCTGAGAATCATGTATTGCACATGCCAAATCATTTACAGATCTTTCATAGTCTATGAGCTTATAGAGCCCATGACATAAAAGGCCAGAAGCAATAATGACGTTGCCATTTGACAGATCATGAATGGTACATCTCTCATCAACAAATTTCACAACCAAGCCAATCTTGGCTAATGCAGAAATTGATAACAAATTTTTCTTGATCCTTGGCACAAACAAAGCATCTGACAAAGTGAAAGAACTACCATCAGCAGTAGTCAAAATGATCTTAGCAACTCCCATAATAGGATAGGAGGAGTTGGTACATGTAACAGTATTCCCTGTAGGGGCAGGCTCGAGTGAAGAGAAGAAACTACGCTGCGAGGTAATATGTTTGGTCGCCCTACTATCAAAGTACCAAACATCTGAGTCTACTGCAGATATGCATCGCTCATAAGAAGATGGTTCAAAAATGCAAACAATAGTAAACGCCCATTCTTCTTCCTACACAAGATTAGCAGACTCTCTTTTCGGTGTAGAGGCCTCTACAACAACCATTATGACCTCTTTCTTCTTTGTCTCTTTAGTAGCCAGTTTTGGAAAGCTCTTGATGACATGATCATTTGCTTTACACTATCTGCAAAACAATTTCTGCTTCTCTGATTTCTTCTCATCTTTGTCTTCCTTCTTTGAATGTACAGCATTTGCAGATTTCTGCTTACTAGTAGAAGAGCTCCATTTACCTTTGCCCTTCTGACTAGCCAGAAAAGCTTGATCTGCAACACGCATAATAGACCTGTTCTACCTAAACTGGTCTTCTTGCAATAGGAAAGAGAGTAACTTCTCAAATGACAAGGCATTTGGATTGCCTTTCATCATCAAATGAAGAGTAGAAGCAAAACTCTGATATGAGTCAAGAAGACCATTTAGAACGTTGTGCACAACCAAGTTTGAATTTGAATTCAAACTTGGAGGCAAAGCAAAGTGGATTGTTATCTCGTGGCCAAATGAGCCCCCATTACTGAGCATCTTGTGCATCCTTTGATGTAGTTGAGAGGCTTACACTATAGCCTACTCCTATCACCATCGTTGGGCATCATGTTCATGCCAATGATCATGTACAACATTGTCATATAATACATTATATCACTGATCATTTCTATTGGTCTCTCTGTCATTGTCACTCAGAACAGTGTACTTGTCTTGCTCATATCTCAGTGATCCCTCCATCATTTTCCATTATCTATAGCTTTTTGGAACAAGATCAAAGTCTAATGCAATCTTTCAAAGTTTGAAGAAGTTTCATTCAGCCAATTGGGAGAAATTTGTCTCGAAGTGGTCACTGGTCTTTCTCTGCAGAGTTCCTAAAATATTAGGGGTAAGCTTCAACTTGTTAAAGACATTGTTTAGTGTGTAGTCTATCATTTTTAAGTCATTCCACTTGGAATCATTACATCTTTAAGAAAATTAGATACCCTCAAAAGGAATTGTTCTAATTGCAACTCTACTATGAGTACTGAGCAAAACTTCCAGCAGGTATCAAGACCAAAATAGCAACTTTTTGGTCACTAGCTAGTTGCAAACTTATCTGTTTTGATCCTATTGTTTGAAGCATCATCTCCAAAGCAGATGGGCACTTATTTAGTGTCATTGGAAAGCTAAAGGGGCCTACAACTCAAATCTGAATTAATATAGGGCTGGTACAAAGCAGGGATTAGCAGTACCAACTCATTCCTTGAGGTGTCCATCCATCTTTCCCAACAGTGGTATCAGAGAAAAATGAGGTAAAATGGGAGATGGTCTCTGTAAGGAAGGAGTCTCTATGGATACATATAAGAAGATGAGGAGATGCCCATTTTTAGAAGTAAAGGACAACCTACAAGAGAGGAGCTTTAAGGACTCAACTCATGGTGTGCCAAAGATGCATTAGCAAGGTCATAGCTTCTTAACTCTATCTCTGACTTCCTTCTTCCACATATTAGGAATTGTAAAACATCCCAAGAGACTTGGGATACATTGTCTTCATATTTTTTTCCAATACAAGAGCAAGAAAGGACCAATTGTGGATTGAGTTTACCACTCAAAGGAAGCAACCCAAGCAAAGCATTTCAGAGTATGTGACCAAAGTCAAGGATGTGGCTGACCAATTGGCAAGCATAGGAGAAGAGATTGAAGAGGAGAAAACTGTGAGACAAGTAATCAATGGCACCAAGGCAGATGACAAATGGGAAAGCTTCACAACTGCTATGGACTTATACATGGACATGCAGATTCCAGATCTGACCACACTCTTAAAAAAAATGAAGCCAAGCTCAATAAAAATGGAGAACCATCAAGACGCTATAACTCTTTTTCCCTATACACAGATAAAGGAAAGATTAACGACAAAGGAAAGAGCAAGAAATAGAGGATGAAGGTACTACTTCTCAAGCTAACTATGTACGAAGAGGTAGGAACTCAAGAGGTAGGGGCAGAGGAGGTAAGCAAAGAAGGGGGAGAACCTTTAACTCTTCCCCATGCAAAATATGTGGATTGTCTAATCATACTATAGATGAGTGCTATAGGAACTACAAGAATCAGAGAGGAAGAGGATATCAAAGAGGTGTCTACTCACAATCAAGAGGAAGATTCAATCATACTCAAAGCTACAACAACAACTACAACAATAATTACAACAATAACTACCAAGGAGGCTACAAATCAAGGAAAGACTACAACAATTACATAGAGGATCAAGAGGATTCCCTTTTGATTATGAACATGACTTCAAAGGAAGGTACGAATGATGAACACCTCTTCTATATTGACTCAGGTTGTTCAAACCATGTGGCAGGCAATGTAGCTCTTCTCTCTGACCTTAAGGAAGCTAAGGGAAAGAACCAAGTACAAACAAGTGATGACACCAAGCATTCAGTGGTCAAGGTAGCAAATGTTAAAAACTCTGATGGGAATAGAAATCTATTGAGCAAGGTTCTATATGTACCTACAAACACCAAGAATTTGATGAGTGTTCGACAGATTGTGGGAAAGTGTTTGCACGTTAGGTTCAACAAATATGGAGCATTTGTGGAGGATCCCCAACATGGATTCAAGAGAATTTCCAAGGGAGAAAAGACAGGTAGACTATTTACATTTGAGCTTGAAGATACAAGGAATATTGCACTTTATAATTACAAAGATCAAACATTGTCAGAGCTTGAGATTTGGCATAAAAGATTAGGGCATATTGGTGAGAGAACTTTAATGAAAATATGTAGAGATCAATGTCTCCTTGGGATACCTAATGTATCCAAGCAACACATGATCTATAAATGTGGTGCATGTCAGTTTGGTAAATCTCACAGGTTACCCTTCTCAAAGAAAGGCTATATGCATGAGGATTACTTGGAGCTTGTCCACACAGAATGTGTGGGGACCAAGCAAGGATCCTTCAATTTCTGGCTCAAGGTACTATGTGTCTTTCATTGATGATTTCAGTAGATGGACTATCTTGTACTTTATGAAGCACAAAGATGAAGTGTTCAGTTGCTTTAAGAAGTATCTTGCACTTGTTGAAAACCAAACAGGAAGAAGTCTAAAGATACTAAGGTCAGATGGAGGAGGCGAGTACTTCTCAAATGAATTTGATGCATTCTTGCAGGATAGAGGAATTAAAAGGGAAATTACAACAAGGTATACCCCTGAGCAAAATGGGGTGGCAGAGAGGAGAAATAGGTTGATTGTTGAAACAGCTAGGTCAATGCTAAATGAAAAAGATTACCTAATTATTTGTGGGCAGAGAGTGTATCTACTGCCACTTATCTTGTTAACAGGTTGCCATCCAAATCACTTGATGGGATGACCCCATATGAAGCATGGCATGGTATAAGGCCATCACTTGATCGTTGCAGGATCTTTGGATGTGTTGCATATGTACATATCCCATCTCATATCAGAGATAAGATAGACCCTAAGGCAGAGAAGTGCATCTTCATAGGGTATGATTTAAATCAAAAAGGGTACAGATTTTATAATCCATCTAACAAAGGTTTTTATGATTAGTAGAGATGTTTTGTTTGATGAGAATGATTCTTGGTTTGAAAGTGAATGCAGGAAGGTTACGTTTCCATATGACTTGGAAGAGGAGTTTCTAAGTCTCACCAAGGAGGAACCAAATCAAATTGAAGATATCAAATCAGATGATGAGGACACCATCAATTCGGAGGAGTTCAAAGCATGGAAATCAAAGGGCAAGGTCAAGATGAAGAGATTGGAAGACATACCTGAATCATCCAACCAAGCAATTAGAAGATTAGAAAGGGAGAGCAAGAAGCCAATCAAATATGGGTATGACACTTCTTTAGTAACTAAGCATTCTGTTTATCTTGCTAAGGATTTATCATGTGAGGAACCTACATCATATGAAGAGTCAAAGACCAAGGCAGAATGGAAGGAAGCTATGGATGAAGAAATAGAAGCACTCAAGGAGAATGATACTTGGGAGCTAGTGCCAAAGAAGGAATCTATGAAAGTCAAGAGAAACTCAGATGGATCCATAAAACAGGTATAAAGCTACACTTGTGGCTAAGAGTTTTGCACAAACCCAATGAATTGATTATGAAGAGACTTTCTCACCTGGGGCCAAAATGCCAACCATCAGAGTATTGGTAAGTGTGGCTGCATCAAGGATTGGAATATGTACCAATTGGATGTAAAAAATGCTTTTCTTAATGGTTGGATTTCATGGTTTATATGGCTCAACCTCTTGGTTGTGAAGACCCAAGCAAGGTAAATTATCTATACAAATTGAACAAAGCTTTGTATGGATTGAAACAAGCACCTAGGGCAT
Source organism: Ceratopteris richardii (assembly GCA_020310875.1). Taxonomy (NCBI): domain Eukaryota; kingdom Viridiplantae; phylum Streptophyta; class Polypodiopsida; order Polypodiales; family Pteridaceae; genus Ceratopteris; species Ceratopteris richardii. The sequence continues at coordinate 93,281,991 of CM035426.1, forward strand.
GGAACCATAGGTTGACCACATAAATTCAAGATCAAGGATTCATCATAAGCAAAGCAGATACTTCTCTGTTTGTCAAGAGAAGTAATTCAGAGGTGATATACCTATGTGTATATGTTGATGATATCATACTTACAGGTAATGATGCCAATGTTATCAAACACATCAAGAATCAAATGATGCAAGAGTTCAAAATCAGTGATCTAGGATCACTAAAGCATTTTCTTGGACTTGAATTAGTCTATACAAATTCTGGAATTTATATTACTCAAAGAAAGTATGTGCAGGATATGTTGAAGAAGTTCCACTTGGAGAATGCCAAAGTAACTTGGAGAATGCTTGAAGACATTACAGGATATCAAAGCATAGTAGGAAGCCTAAACTATGCTACATTGACAAGGATTGATATTGCTTATGGAGTAAGTGTCTTAAGTCAATTTATGCACAAACCTAGAGCACCTCACTTGGAAGATGCCAAGAGGATTTTGAATTATCTTAAGGGTACTCAAAATCAAGGCTTATACTTTCCATATACTTCAGATTTGGATACCAAACTATACTCAGATGTAGATTGGGTAGGTTGTAAGGATGACAGGAGGAGCACCTTAGGTTATCTTTCTTTTGCAGGTGATAAGCCCATTTCATGGTCTTCCAAGAAGCAACGGACTGTTGCTTTATCTTCAACAGAGGCAGAATATAGAGGATTATCCAATGCTACTCAAGAAGCCATATGGATCAGATTGCTATATTCAGATTTGGGACTACATTCTAACTCACCAATGATTTTTGGAGACAATACTAGTTCTTTACATCTTGCAACAAATCCTATCTATCATGCAAGAACCAAGCATATAGAGGCTCACTATCATTATGTGAGAGAGAAGCTATTGAGCAAGGAAATTCAATTGGCATATGTATCAACTAATATGCAATGTGTAGACTTATTGACCAAAGCACTTGATGGGACTAAACTTTGCAGGTTTAAAGCTATGATTGGACGATAGGACATTCATGAGGATTGATAAAGAAGACCAAGCCAAGATGTTTGGCTGGAGGGGGAGTTGTTGGTGCAAATATCAAGCCATCACACTTGGCTAGACTTTGAATAAGATGTGTGCATCCATTTGATGGAGCATATGAACACTAGCATGTAATAAGTTGATCTTTACCCAATGTAAAATTGTTTTACATGAAGAGAATATTGTAAATCCACTAAATTCGTGGAGTTAGGAGAGATAAACGCTACAAATAATTTTGGTGTAATAACTCCTAACTTGGAGGAGAACTTTTAGGTAAAACCAAGTTTGAATTTGAACTCAAACTTGGAGGCGAAGCATCTATAATAGTGGATTGTAATCTTGTGGCCAAAGGAGCTCCCATTATTGAGCATATTATGGATCATTTGATGTATTTGAGAGGCTTACACTATAGCCTACTCCTATCACCATCATTGGGCATCATATGTATGCCAATGATCATGTACAACATTGTCATATAATACATTATATGATTGATCATTTATGTTGGTCTCTCGGTCATTGTCACTCAGAATAGTGTACTTGTCTTGCTCATATGTCAGTGATCCATCCATCATTTTCAATTATCTATAGCCTATTGGAACAAGATTAAAGTCTAATACAAGATATCAAAGTTTGAAGAAGTTTTATTCAGCCAATATGGAGAAAAACATCCCGAAGTGGTCACTAGTCTTTCTCTGCAGAGTTCCTAAAATATCAGGGGTAAGCTTCAACTTGCTAAAGACATTGCTTAGCATGTAAGTCATTCCACTTGAAATCATTAGATCTCTAAGCTAACTAGATACCCTCAGAATGAATTTTTCTAATTGCAATTGTACTGTGAGTACTGAGCAAAACTTCCAATAGGTATCAAGACCAAAATAGCAACTTTTTGTATCAAGACCAAAATAGCAACTTTTTGGTCACTAGCTAGTTGCAAACTTATCTATTTTTATCCTATTGTTTGAAGCATCATCTCCAAAGCACATAGGCACTTATTTAGTGTCATTGGAAAGATAAAGGGGCCTAAAACTCAACTCTGAAGTAAGATAGGGCTGGTACAAAGCAAGGATTAGCAGTAGCAACTCATTTCTCTAGGTGTCCATCCATCTTTCCCAATAGTGGGGAACTTTGGAAATGGTTAATGCTATTCATCTTGATGAAGAGAGCTTAGTTATATATCATGGAATACATTGAGAGCATACTTGATATCATAGAACAAAACATTGAGTATGCAGATAACAAAACATTATGTACAATCATTCTTATAGGACTTATGTTAAATACTTTGGTTTTAAAAAGATTATTAGCTATGTTGATCCAACTGTTAGCTATATCGTTCAACTATTAGCTATTTACATGTTAACTACTTTAAGTCTATGGGTGCATTCCAATTATTCTAGTGGTACATAGATGCTATTTTCTTCCTAAATCATGCTTCCGCCCTCTTGACTAACACTTGTTCCATTGGAACTCAAATGCTAAATTACTATGATCATTGGATTTAAAGGGAAAACCTAGTACTATGTTATCTATGTTTCAAGGAATGTGTATAATTTTTTCTTTCATATGATGAATTTTTTTTTCTTGATAAAAATACATTTGATTAAAAATTTTCATCCTGTTCACTACCATAGCATCTTCAAAGGCTATTTACATGAACACAAAACATGATTTATTGTGTTTTATAATTTTGCATTAACCTTTGAATTATATTTAATGTGTGTGTTAAAGGATTTTCTCAAATTCTCTTTGTAGAAGGTTTGTGATTTTTTGGAAAATTGTCAAAAAAGGACACTTGAGTGTCCTGTTTTGGTACCAAACTAGTGTTAAGCAAGTGTTTAAAAGAGAAAAAAGCAAATCAATTGGATGGTGAAAAGAAAAGTCGAGAGGACCTTGAAGCATGGCTCAATGAGCTCAAAGATTTCTTTGATCTGCACATGTTTAGTGAGGAATCAAAGGCAAAGGTGGCAATTTTGCATCTATGAGGAGTCACCAAACTATGCTGGAAATCATATATGCATACAAGAGCACGTGAAGGGCCAATTCTTTGGAAGATTTTTGAGAGCAAGCAAAGAAACATTATTGTTCTCCACATTATTGGATGGAAAAGAAAATGGAATTCTACTCCTTTAAGCAACAAAAGAATAATATAAATAACTTGTATGTTGAAGAATATAAGAAGAAATTTATGTGTTTACATAAGTATGCACTAGAAGTTTTTGGAGATGCCCTAAAGAGAAAAGTTATTCAGGGTTTGCAAGAAGAGCTTCACTATCAAGTAAAGGGGTCTGGATGTGTAGATTTTATTCATGCATTTGCAAAAGCAAAAAACTTTGAGAAGATGGAGAAGTTTACAATGAAAAAGGCATCCAAATAAAGGTTTATCTCAATAGGACATTGACCCTCGAGAACTATTTCAAAAAATTAGAATGGATATAGATTGACTAACTCTATTAATGGTCAAGGAGGACAAACTAAGCCAAAGAAGATTGATACACTTAAGAAGCAAGAACCTATGCATTGACACCATGATTATGATTTCTTGGAGCGGGCTAAAAGATTGGGACTTTGCTTTCGATGTGGAGAACAATGACATCACACTTTTGAATGTCCAAACAAGGCCATCAACTTTTCTATGCAGGCAAAGATAGCTCATCTACAAGATAAAAATAGCAGAATTGAGGAAGCGGATGATCAAGGTAAGTGTTCTAACTCTAGAATTCAATGCATGGAAACTTCTTCTCATTCAAGGGCATCGATGATTAGGATTATGGGGGACATATCCTCACATAAGGTTAGTTTCTTGATTGATTCAGGTATTACAAATTCTTTCCTTTCACTTCAGTTGGTAGAGGCTTTAGGATTGCATATTGAGATGCAGACCAAAAACTTGTATAGATGGCTAATAGTAGGATACATTATACTCGAGGTTATATTGAGAATCTTGATTTTATGTCAGGAGAACATACATTTTTGGGTACCTTCCATGTAATTAGAATGAGAGAATGTGGTGTAATCATTGGCATGGACTTGTTAATCCATAACAATCTCATGATTGATTGCAAAAGTGGGATCCTTACTTTGAAAATAGAGGGGGAGGAACATCGTCTTGTAGGTGAGTGTAATTCAGGTATTTCTCCTATTTCTACTATAAAATTGATTAGAGATATTTGACAGGTTTGTGAGACATATTTGGTTTATGTGAATGCCTTCATGAGAAGAAGAAAGAAGAAGAAATACTCAAATATATCATAAAACATTTAGATGAGTACACAAATGTATTTCCTGATGATCTACTAGGCATGCCTCCTCCTAGGAAAATTGACCATGCTATAGACCTCTATGCAGGAAGTGAGCCTTATTCTAGAGCACCTTATAGGTTCAATATTGATGAAATCAAAGAGTTGAAGCTCCAACTAGATGATCTATTAGGGGGTTGATAAGACCTAGTTTTTCACCTTGGGAAGCACTTGTTTTGTTTTAGAAAAAGAAAGATTGCTCATACAGACTTTCGATTGACTATAGGGGATTGAACAAGAAAACCATTAAGAACAAGTATCCACTTCCACATATAGATGAATTGTTGAGTCAATTGAGTGGTGCCATAGTATTCACTAAAATTGACTGCCTCTTGGATTGATAAATGCTCCTGCCACATTTATGTGTTTGATGAATAATGTGTTTCATGAATATGTGGATGAAATTATTTTAGTCTTTCTTTATGATATTTTTGTGTATTCTAAGGATGATGATGAACATACATTGCATCCCTAGAAGACTTTACAAAAATGCAAAGAGCATAACTATATGATAGGATGAGTAAATGATTTTTTATGCAAAGGGGGAAGTGAATTATTTGGGGAGAAATGTTTCTAAGATAGGGATTCACATAGATCTTGAGAAAGTTAAAAGCATAATTGTCTCTCCTACACCCAAATGTGTGAGAGATGTGAGAAGCTTCCTTGGTTTTGGAACAATATGAGAGGGCACACATTAGGGAGTTTTCTTGAATTGCAAATTCTCTTATAGAATTGGCAAAGAAAAGCAGGGAGTTCACATGGAATGATGAGTGTGAAAATGCATTTGAAGAGTTAAAACAAAAAAATATTGAAAATTGTGTGCTAAAAATACATGAGGTAGGAAAACCATTTGTTGTTGCATGTGATGCTAATGGAAGGCAAATCAGATGTGTAATTTCACAAGAAGGAAAGGTGGTGGCTTATGAGTCAAGGAAACTAAGGAAACATGAATTAAAGTATACAAAACATGAATTGGAAATACGTACGATTGTCCATGCACTTAAACATTGGAGACACTTATTGCTTGGAGTAAAGTTTTAATTAAGAACGGATCATCATAGCCTTAAATATATGTATACTGAACCTTTACTTAACAATAGACAAAAGCGATGGATCGAATTTCTAAATGAATATAATTTTGATATTAAATACTTAGCAAGAAAAGAAAACAAAGTGGTTGATGCTTTGAGTCATAAACCTTTATGCAATTCAATTTCTATTTTATCCTCTGATGTTGATATTAAAAAGAATTAAAAGAAGATATGTATCGTGCAACAATCTTGAAATTTTTGTACAAGAATCTAGGTTCTATGTTTTAGGGAAAATTTCATTTGAAAATTTATGATTTTTATTGTAATTCTTGTTTATGTATTTCTTCATAATCTATTTTGAAAGAAATTATTATGCATGACTTTCATGATGCACCTTTCTCTGCACACCCTAGTTTTTCTAGGACTTATGCTAAAGTGAAAGCTTCATATTACTAGCCATGTATGAAATATGACATTAGGAGCCATGTAAAAGAATGTTTGAAATGTCAATAGCTTAAGGCTGAATTTAAAAGGAGCCTTGAATCTTGGTATGTTACAACCATTAGATGTGCTTGATCAAAAATGGAAATCCATCTCTACGGATTTCATAAAAAAATTGCTTGTGATTAGAAGTGGGCATGATACCATCTTTGTTGTTGTGGACCATCTTATAAAGTTGCCACATTTTCTTCCCATGAGGAAAATTGATACAGGTATGCATGTTGCTAAACTTTTCATAAAAGAAGTTTTTAGGTTACATGGTATACCTAAAAGTATAATTTTTGATAGGGATGCAAGGTTTATGTCTAATTTTTGGAACATAGAATTTCAATCCATAGGAACAAAATTACACATGAGTATTTCATTTCATCCTCAAACTAATGATGAGATCGAGAGGGTTAATCGGGTGCTTAAGGATATGTTACATATGTACATAAATGATAAGCAAAACAATTGGGACTGGGTATTTGCCTCTGGTTGAGTATGCATATAATAGTGCATGGCATTCATATATTGAGATGACACCTTTTGAAGCAATGTATGGCTATAATTGTTTGCTACTTCATTCACTTTTAATTCATAAAATCAGGTTGAGGTATCCAAACAGATGCTTGAAAACATGGATTTGGAGCTGATTAAGGTAAAGAAGAACATGAAAGATGCACAAAAACGTCAAAACTTATATCATGATCTCAAAAAGAGACCCTTGAAATTTAGAACAAATGATCTAATTTTTTTGAAACTGAACCCATCTAAATCAAATTTGGTTTTAGGCAAAGATCATCGATTGTCTCCATGTTATGTTGGTCCTTTTAAAATCTTAAAGAAAGTTGGTTATGTTGCATATTTACTTGATCTGCCTAAGACTTTGAAAATTCATCAAGTCTTCCATGCTGGATTACATAAAAATTATGCTCCTAATGCTGATCATATTTTGCAAGACAAATCTACGTTTAAGGAAGATGCCACTTTTGAGCTTGAACTAATGGATAGGAGAATTAGACATCTTAGGAATCGTGAAATAGTGGAAATTTCAATTAAGTGGTTTGCATATCCTATTGAAGGTTCAACATGGTTTAGATGAGTTTATGAAACATTATTGTTATTTCCAACTCTCAGGGCGGAGTTCTTCAAAGAGGGGGAGAATTGTAAGATACATTGATTTTCCAAAAAAAAGATATATAGGTAATAATGAAATTTTATGTTTCGGATATTCTGATCATGATTGCAAAATTTTATAGCAATAAGTTTTTACATTCTCTCTATAGAAAGTTGTCGCATGCAATATGTATGTTAAACTTGAGCATGAAGATGAAAGAATCAGAAAAAGTGTTGTATGAGAGAAAGGTAGAGTGCTCTTAGTAGAGAAAATTTACCTAATTGAAAATTTTGTACTTCCTGTGTTTTATGTCTCATTTGGTTGCATGAAGATAGGTTAATGAAGAGATTTTTCATCTCTCTCTAGAATTTCTGATTTTGCAGGGCTCAAAAGTGATATTTGGAAGTGGATTTGGACCTAAGGCATCTCTAACACTATTGTACAAATCGAAGAACTAAATATTTTTATGTCTCACATTGATGGGCATGTTAAACAGTTACCTGCACCATCTACTTCAACTATCAAGATTGAAGAACTTAATGCTATTTCTGATGATGTCGATGTGTCGACACTTGATAGTACTGTGCCAATTGAGGTGCTTATGGCTTATTCTCTTTCCCACACATGGCTACTAGATTATGGTGTGACACCACACAGAGAATGGTTCTCTAATTATGTAGTAGAGTCTCTTGGTACCGTGAGACTTGGTGACTCTTACTAGTGTGATGTTGTGGGGATTGGAGATGTGGTTGTGCAGTTCATTGATGGTTCAAAATTTACTATGCATATTGTACGCCACGTACCTCAGTTATTATGCAGTTTGATGTCAGTTGGTCAACTTGATGACCTTGGTTACAAGATGGTCTTCTATGCTCAGTCCTTTTGCATATCAAAGCGCAATATGGTTATTGCAAAAGGAAGCAAAGTTGGCTCACTTTATCCTTTATTTGTATCACAGAAAGAACACTTGTTAGTTGTTACTGAATAGCATATGGCTTGTATTTGGCATGGTCATTTGGGCCATATATCTTGTAGTGGAATGGAAAATCTTTCTCGTTCTAGCTACTTACATGTGTTATCTTTCTCTGATTTTTCATTTTGTGAGCATTGTCAATATGGAAAAAAAACTAGAAATGTGCATAGAATGCACATTGACTCTTCAATTCAGCCTTTAGATCTCATTAATACAAATGTGTGTGGTCCCATGTCCACTAGGTCCTTAGGTGGCTCTCTTTACTTTGTCACTTTCATAGATGATGCTACTAGAAAAGTTTGGGTATATCCTATCAAATCGAAGGATGAAATATTCCCTAATTTTAGAAAATGACTTGCTTTAGTTGAGACTCAAAAAGGAACTAAGCTTAAGGCTTTATGTTCAGATAATGGCGGTGAGTATACCTCACATGAATTCAGCCTTTTTTGCCAGTCTAGAGGGATTCGTAGAGAGTTTACGGGTCCTTATACCCCAGTATAGAATGGTGTAGCTGAGAGGATGAATAGAACTATTCAAGATAGAGTAGTCTCTATGTTGCATCATGCAAACCTCTCACAAGGATTTTGGGTAGAAGCAATATTGATTGTAGTTCATATGATTAACCTTTCACCTAGTACTGCCAAAGGTCTGAAAGTGGCACAAGAGTTGTGGACAGAGAAGCCACCATATTATGATCATCTTCGAGTTTTTGGGTGTGAATCATATGTTCATATACCCAAGAATCTTAGACAAAAGTTGGACCATAAGTCAAAGAAATGCATTTTTCTTGGATATGGTCGAGAAGGAAAATTTGGATATCGCTTATGGGATCTTGAAACATGGACAGTGATCAGAAGTAGTGATGTCATTTTCAATGAGCCTAAGATGCATAAATAACCCATTAAGGAGGTTGAAGTGAGAAGAGTGGTGTTTGAGGATACTAGTCCTCTAGTTCACATGCATAAAAATGTGGCACATAGGGATGTTCAAGAGAATGTCCATTCAAATCAGTCTGCACATGTTCTTGTTCAGCAACCATTGAGACGTTCTGCACATGTCTCACATCCACGTGATAGATATGTTCCAGGTTTAGATGTTGTTATGCTAACAGATGCCAGTGATCCTTCTCACTACAAAGAGGCTATGCAGAAAGAGGATCATGTCAAGTGGGAGCGTGCCATGAAGAGTGAGTTGGATTCTATTCACAAGAATGGTACTTGGGATTTAGTACCTTTGCCAAAGGGCAAGAAAGCTTTACCATGTAAATGGGTATATAAGCTGAAATTCACATCAAATAGTGCTTCTCCAAAGTATAAAGCATGACTCGTTGCAAAGGGTTTTAAGCAACAGTATGGTGTTTATTTTGAGGAAATCTTCTCTCCAGTGATCAAGATGACTACCCTATGCATGTTGCTTGGATTTGTTGAAATGGAGGACTTAAAGCTAGTCCAAATGGATGTGAAAACTACTTTCTTGCATGAAGATCTTACAGATGAGATCTATATGGAACAACCAGAGGGTTATGTAGTTCTTGGCAAGGAAAGTCTAGTTTGTAAGCTCAAGAAGAGCTTGTATGGACTTAAACAGTCCCCTAGACAATGGTACCAGAAGTTTTATGCTTTTATGAAGTCTCAAGGCTATTCTCGAAGCAATGAGGATCATTGTCTCTACACAAAGAGATGCTCAGATGGCAGCTTGATATGCTTAATACTTTATGTCGATGATATGTTGATTGCTGGGAAGTCCTCTTATGATTTGTCAATTCTCAAAAAGAAGTTGATTCAGACATTTGATATGAAGGATTTGGGGGATGCCAAACATATTCTTGGCGTGTGCATTACTCGTGATCGGAGTAAAAGATGCATATAGTTGTCTCAAAGTGAGTACATATCCAAAGTACTTCACAAGTTCAATATGCACGGTGGAAAGGCATTGAGTACACCTTTACCCATATATGTGAAATTGAGCAAGGATGATTGCCCCAAATCAAATGAGGAAAAGGAATTCATGACCAAAATTCCCTATCAGTCTGTTGTTGGTAGTCTCATGTATGCTATGGTAGCTACGAGACCAGACATTGCATTTGCAGTGGGAGTTGTGAGAATATACATGTCTAATCCTCACAAGAAACATTGGGAAGTGGTCAAGATGATTTTGACATATCTGAGTGGCACTAAGGACAAGTGTCTATGCTTAGGTAGAGGGAAAGCATCCATTATTGGTTACACAGATTCTAACTATGCCGGTTGTGTAGACAATTGTAAGTCTACATCAGGGAACATTTTTCATTTTGTTGGAGGTGCTATCTCTTGGAGATCTCGTCTTCAAGAATGTACAGTTGTTTACACCACAGAAGCAAAGTATGTTGCAACAAGTGAGGCATGTAAGGAAGCATTGTGGCTTTCTCGTCTTGCTTGTGATATGGGTTTACCTCAACATGTACCTCGCTTGCTCAGTGATAGTCAAAGTGCCATTGCTTTGGCTAAGAATCCGGTCTATCATGCAAAGACCAAGCACATTGAGGTGAGGTATCACTTCATTAGAGATTGCTTAGCCATTGAGTGCATTATTCTTGAGAAGGTTCACACTTGAGATAATGTTGCAGATGCTTTGACTAAATCTCTACCACAGGATAGCTTTCGACACTATTGTCACTTGATGGGGGTTACTTGATTCTTGATCTTACACAGTCATTTGTATACTATGTAACATGCCCATCAGGTGGGAGGTATAGTTTGTATACTTACACTCAGGTATTCTTTATCGTTTTCTATTTTTCTCCCATACTCTAACCATATTGGCCTTTAGTGGGAGATTCTTACCGTTAGTGTCCATGTGAAAGGCGAAATGGCCACCGGACACTTCTTTGTGTATGTTCTTTAATAAAACATATAGTGTCCTGGTTAGCCACAGACTGTAATTTTGACCACATTTGTAAGACCTAAGAATTCTATCTTTGTGCTCCCTATGTACTGTGTTTTCTGCATATTCTGCAGCCTCTGTGCGAAGTACTGTGTGTGGCCTTTCGAAGCTCGGTTTTCTACTCCGAGCATATCATTGTGGAGATCTCAAGAAGGAGAGTGCAGTATGGTGCATCACCATTGACATACTTCAGCTCTCTGACTGTCAATGAAGATGGTGGTGGTAGAAGACTCACCAACACCCAAATCAGCCATAAGGCATCTGATCCACACACACTCAACAATCGCTGTGAAAGCTGCCCTATACTCAGCCTCACAATTGGAAGTGGCCATAGTAGGCTGCTTCTTGCTCAACCGAGATATACATGAGCTACCAAGCATGAAGCAAAAGCCACTCGTGGACACACGAGTGTCATAGCAACTAGCCCAATCAGAGTCAAAAAAAGCATGCAAATCTGGCGGTAGTGATCCCCCCTTGGGATAAAACAACCCAAGTAGCCGAGTACCACTCAAGTAGCAAAAGATGTGCTTAACCACCTGCCAATGCTTGACTCTTGGGCAATGCATAAACCTGCTCATATGTGAGACAGCAAACTGAATATCTGGCCAAGTAATGCATAAGTAAATCAAGCATCCAACAGCCTGTTGATAGAGAATAGCATCAAATGCATCTCCAACATCATGAGGACTTAGTCGTAAATCTATCTCCATACGAGTGGTAATAGGTTTACAGTCTTCAAGGCCAAAACGCTACGATAATGTTTCAATATATTTTGTTTGACACAAAGACATTCCACCATCAACGTGCATAAACTACGTGCCCAAATAATGATGCAAATGCCCCAAATCAGACATCTCAAATGAGGCATGTAAGCTCATAAGGACTAGTGAGCAGCATGTCATCAACATACACCACAATGATCAGAAGTACATCATTAGCACGCTTGACATATAAGGTGCTTTTAGTTGGACTATTCTCAAAACCATGTGCAATCAGATAGGCATGTATCTTTTCATACCAAGCATGTGGTGCTTGCTTTAAACCATATAGTGCCTTCTTTAACCTGCACACCTAGTTTTCATGCCCTTTCTACACAAAGCCATGGGGTTGAAAAACATACACTTCTTCATGCAAGTCACCTTTCAGAAATGTTGTTTTAATGTCCAAGTGATGTACATTCCAACCATGATGAGCTACAAGTGCACAAATGCTACGAACAGTAGTCATTCGGCAAGTAGGAGCAAAGGTTTCATCAAAATCAATGCCTCTTTCCTATGCATAACCCTTTGCAACAAGCCTAGCCTTATACCTGTCAATTGTACCATCAGGTTTACGCTTCAGCTTGTATACCCACTTAGTGCCAATGGCCTTCTTTCTAGGAGGCAAGTCACATAAAGACCAAGTACCATTCTTCATTATAACATCATATTCAGATTGCAAAGCAGCCATCCAATTTTCTGAATTGTGTGCTTTATCAAATGAAACAGGCTCAGTCTCATCACAGAGACTAGATGCAGCCATAGCATAGCAATCTGATGCAAAAGAGGCACTATGAGAGCCTGATCGAGTATGATATGACAGAGGTGTATCTAATTTGCTGTCATGCAAGGTCTGCACCAATAATTTTGGCATATTTCTTGCCTGCTCAATATCAACTCTCTCATCAATAAGTGCATCATTTAAACAGCATCAGAAATAGAATGATCTGCATCATCACATGAAACCTGCGAAGGCTAAGAAGTTGCCTCATTAGGACTAGCACTAGACTATCCACTTGGAAAAAGAGGCAGCAAAGTATCATACATGTCTTTGGAGCTAACAGATGTCTCCTTAGTACATGAAAGCAATGGCTGAATAGAATCTTCCACAAAAACAACATCATAGCTAACCAGAATGCATTTAGTCTATGGATGATATAGACGATAGTCTTTACTTTCAGAATTGTACCAAACAAAAATACATTTTACTGCTTTATCATCCAATTTTTTTTTATGTTGTTCAGGCACTAATGCATAAGCCAGACAACCAAAAACATGTAGATGAGCAACAGATGGCTTGCGATCATGCCAAGCCTCATATGGAGTGACAGATTACAGTGCTTTAGTGGGACACCTGTTAAGTACATATGCTGCACACTTGACAGCCTCAAACCAAAAACTATGTGGTAAAGCTTGACTCTTGACCATACACCTCTCCATCTCCATGAGTGACATGTTCTTCCGTTCAGCAAATCCATTCTGTTGAGGTGTATATGGAACTCTACACTGGCGTTTTATCCCATGTTCAACCAAAAACGCATTAAAATCAGAAGAGATATATTCCCCCCCTCGATCAGAATAGAGGGTGCCCATTTTACATGCTGATAGATTTTCAGCCAAAACCAAAAACTGTTTGAAGCACATGAACACTTCAGACTTTGCCTTCAATGGATATACCCATGCATGTCTAGAAAAATCATCAATGAAAGTCACGAAGTAAAGATAATTTCCAAAAGAAGCAATTTCTTAGTAGCCCAAATTGAACCATGTTTTGGTAAGGAAGAACGCTGCATTTTGCCCAAAATACAACCTTCACAAACATGTTTTCCGGGTGCCTCAATTTTGAGCAAAGAGGACACCATTTCAGATTTCTATAGGTATAGCAATTTAGCAAAATTCACATGACCAAAGCTTTGCATCTGACATAGCCTGAGAATCATGTACTACACATGCCAAATCATTTAGAGATCTTTCATAGTCTATGAGCTTATACAGCCTTCGACATAAAATGCCAAAAGCAATAATCACGTCGCAATTTGACAGATCATGAACTATACATCTGCCATCAACAAATTTCACAACCAAGCCAATCTTGGCTAATGCATAACCTGATAACAATTTTTCTTGATCGTTGGCGCAAACAACGCATCTGACAAAGTGAAAGAACTACCATCAGCAGTAGTCAAAATGATCTTACCAACTCCCATAATGGGATAAGAGGAGTTGTTGGCACATGTAACAGTATTCCCTGTAGGAGTAGGCTTGAGTGAAGAGAAGAAACTGCGCTATGAGGTAATATGTTTGGTCGCCCCACTATCAAAGTACCAAACATCTGAGTCTACTGCAGACATGCATTGCTCATGAGAAGATGGGTCAAAACTACAAATAATAGTAAATGCCCATTCTTCTTCCTGCACAAGATTAGTAGACTCTATTTTTGGTGTAGAGGCTGTGAGAGGTGATGGTAGGAGACACTCAGAAGATGGAGTTGGAGCTGCTAAACCTGCTTGACTCCAGCTACACTTTGCTTCAGATATGTGTTGTAGACTTGTTTAGGTCCCAAATGATGCAAAGAAATCACATATGTACTTTGCAAACTCTTTGTGCAATGATCAAATCAAAACAGATGGTTGAGACTTCAAAAATCTGAGAAAACTTGCTAAATTTGTCTTGACACCTGCTTAGTCTAATGCTCAGTGTGTCCAGCACACTTACAATTGGCCAAATTCCTTTTGAGGGAATTAAATTAACTTAACAAGCTATTGATTGCAAGTTAAATCACTTCAATTGACAAACTATGCTTTGAGAATTATCTTTAGCAAAACAAGAGATGATCCCGACTTTTTAGGAGCTACACACAGAAATACCAGTAACTGCTTCGATCGACTTTTCTCACGATTGGCTGAATGAAAGTTCTTCAAACTTTGTAGTGTTGTAGAAGACCTTGAGCTGATTCCAACAAGCTTTGAATCATTGAATTTGGTTCAGTAGATCTTCAGATATGCCTTTCTGAAGTTGACTGACTTGGAGAAGATGATACAGAGAAAAACCAGAGATACAAAATGTATATGTTCTATTGATATGAATGATTTTACAATCTCATTAGCTTGATAAGCAAGGCTAATTGAGATGATAAGGTGTTGGCTATGACTTATCTCAAACACACTTAGAATTACAAGAGATTTCTGCCTCGGGAGTTGTGTCAAAAAAGTGGTGGACTAAAAAACTAGTGACCCGCGAGTTTTTTCTTTGTTTTATAAAAGGTTGATAGATGATTGGTTGCCACTTTCCTATAATCATGTACCTAAAAAGTTATTGATTGAAATATTCCTTCAATCATTCACCTCCTCTACATATGGGGAGATATTCTCTCCACCTCTCAATCAATTTCCACGACTTTTACAAGTCGGTTTGATTACATAAATCATGCCAAGTCATTATTGACTTTTACAATGAGTGAAGAGTTAAAAAACTCATAGGCTTTTAGTTTCTATGGTTCTTTCTTCAATTGAAATAAATCCAAGTTGAAACTCCATGTTCCAAGCTTTATGTAACATCATCCTTCAAGGGTCCAAGTCAAGTGTTGAGGCTTGATATGCACCAACAGCTCCCCCTCAAGCCAAACACTTGGCTTGAGTCTTCATCTTTGGTCTTCAATGATGTCCTGTAATCCTATCATGGATTTAAACCTGCATAGTTTACTTCCATCCAATGCTTTTGTAAGCAAATCTGCACATTGAGAATGAGTAGAAACATAACTTAATTCAATCTCTTTGCTAATCAATTTTTCCCTCACATAGTGATAATGAACTTCTATGTGTTTTGTCCTAGCATGATAAACAGGATTAGCTGCAAGGTGTAAAGAACTTGTGTTGTCACCAAATATGGTTGGTGACCTTGTGAATAGTCCTAGCTCTGAATATAGTAGCTTCAACCAAATTGCTTCTTGGGTAGCAATTGCCAAACCTCTGTACTCTGCCTCAGTAGATGATAAGGCTACTGTAGGCTGTTTCTTGGATGACCAAGAAATGGCTTTATCACCTGCAAAACAAATATACCCTGAGGTGCTTCTCCTGTCATCCTTGCAACCTGCCCAATCTGCATCTGAGTAAACCTTAAGGTCAATGTCTGATGTATATGGATAATACAAGCCATGGTTCAGAGTTCCCTTGAGATATTTAATGATTTTTTTAGCTGCCTCAAGATGAGGTGTCCTGGGTTTGTGCATGTATTGGCTAAGTACACTAACACCATAAGAAATATCAAGTCTTGTCAAGGTAGCATAGTTGAGACTTCCTACCATGCTTTGGTAACTTGTAATGTCCTTGATTTCTTCTCCTTCATGTGCACTAAGCTTGTGATTGACTTCCATTGGAATGCTTGATACTTTAGCTTCCTGCAAACCAAATTTCTTGACCATGTCCTGTATATACTTCTTTTGAGTGATATATATACCTGTATCTGTATAAATCAACTCAAGTCCTAAGAAATATTTTAATAATCCAAGATCATTGATCTTGAATTCCTTCATCATTTGTGCCTTGATATGTCTGATTCCTTGAACATCATTCCCTGTAACAATGATGTCATCAACATAGACACACAAATAGATTACCTCTGAATTTGTCTTTTTGATGAACAAAGATGTATCTGCTTTACTCATTGCAAACCCTTGGTCTTGTAGGTAGGTGGTCAATCTGTAATTCCATGCTCTAGGTGCCTGCTTCAAACCATATAGAGCTTTCTTCAATTTGCAAACATGATTTACCTTAATTGGGTCTTCATATCCAGGTGGTTGTGACATGTATACTTCCTCTGAAATCCATCCATTCAGAAATGCATTCTTCACATCCAATTGGTACATGTTCCAATTCTTGGATGCAGCTACACTCACCATAACTCTGATAGTTGGCATCTTGGCCACAGGAGAAAATGTTTCTTCATAATCTATGCCTTGGGTTTGTGCAAAACCCTTGGCTACCAACCTGGCTTTATACCTATTTATGGTTCCATCTGAATTTCTCTTTACCTTGTAGATCCATCTGGATCCTATCACCTTCATGGATTCTTTCTTGGGTACCAAGTCCCAAGTATCACTCTCCTCAAGAGCTTCCATCTCTTCATCCATTGCTTCCTTCCATTCTGGTTTTTTGATTGCTTCCTCATAGGTACCTGGTTCTTCACTCAAGAGATCCTTTGCAAGATATACTGAATGCTTTGTAACAAGAGAAGTATCATAACCATACCTAATTGGCTTCTTACTTTCTCTTTGAGACCTCCTCATAGCCTGAGTTGAAGATTCTGGAATATCCTTCATCTTTAGCTTTCCTTTTGATTTCCAAGCTTTGAACTCCTCAAGATTGATGGAGTCTTCATCATCTGATTCTGAATTATCTTCTTTGATTGATTCCTGCTTGATTAGCTTAGGAAAGTCTTCATCTATATCATATGGTAGACTTACCTTCCTGCACTCATTTTCATACCATGAATCATTCTCATCAAAGATGACATCTCTGCTTACCTTGAAGCCTTTGTTTGTGGGGTTGTAGAATCTGTACCCTTTTTGGTTCAAATCATAACCAATGAAGATACATTTTTCAGCTTTAGGGTCTAATTTCCCTCTTACCTGTGAGGGTATATGCACATATGCTATGCAACCAAAAATTTTACAATGATCTAGAGATGGTCTCTTACCATGCCAAGCCTCATAGGGTGTCATACCATTAAGTGTTTTGGATGGCAATCTGTTTATGAGATAGGTTGCAGTAGAAACTCCTTCTGCCCATAGATAATTTGGTAGCTTCTTCTCATTGAGCATAGCCCTAGCTGTTTCCACAATAAGTCTATTTCTTCTTTCTGCCACACCATTTTGTTCAGGTGAGTATCTGGTTGTAATCTCCCTTTTGATGCCTTTTTCCTGCAAGAATTCTTCAAAGTCATTGGAGAAATACTCTCCTCCACCATCTGACCTTAACTTCTTTAGTCTTCTACCTGTCTGGTTTTCAACAAGTGCAAGATACTTTTTGAAATAATTAAATACTTCATCTTTACCCTTCATAAAGTATAAAATTGTCCATCTGCTATAGTCATCAATAAAAGATACATAGTACCTTGATCCTGATATTGAAGGGTCCTTGCTAGGTCCCCAAACATCTGTGTGTACCAAGTCTAGGTAGTCTTGGTGCATGAATCCTCTCTTTGAATAAGGCAACCTGTGTGACTTACCAAATTGACATGCTTCACACTTATATATCATGTGTTGCTTGGATACATTAGGTATCCCAAGCACACATTGATCCCTGCACATTTGCTTAATGGTTCTCTCACCTATGTGTCCAAGTCTTTTGTGCCAAATCTCTAATTCTGATAAGGTTTGATCCTTGTAGTTGAACAAAGCAATATTTCTTGTATCTTCAAGCTCAAAGGTAAATAACCTACCTGATTTTTCTCCCTTTGCTATCCTCTTGAAACTATTCTTTGGGTCCTCCACATAAACTCCATGTTGTGTGAATCTGACCTGCAATCCCTTCTCTACAATCTGACCAACACTCATAAGATTTTTTGTGATTGTAGGTACATAGAGTACTCTACTCAGAAGATTCTGTTTGCCATCACATGTCTTCACATTACCAACTTTTATAACAGAGTGTTTAGTGTCATCACCTGTTTGTACCTGATGCCTTCCTTTAGGTTCTTCCAAATCAGAGAGCAATGCAACATTTCCAGCTACATGGTTAGAGCAACCTGAATCAATATAAAATAAGTTGTCATCATTTGTACTTTCCTTGGAGGTCATGTTCATAATTAGTAAGGAGTCATCTTGCTCCTCTGTGTAATTGTTGTAATCCCTTCTATTTCTGTATCCACCATTGTTGTTGTGATTGTAGTTGTTGTTGTATTGGTTGTTGTATCCATTGTAGCCTTGGTGATGTTGATTGAATCTGCCTCTTCCTTGAGAGTAGCCTCCTCTTTGGAAACCTCTTCCTCTTTGATTCTTGTAGTTTTTGTAGCACTCATCTGTAGTATGATTAGACAAACCACATATATTGCAAGGTGATGAGTTGTAGGGTCTCCCCCTACCTGACTTACCTCCTCTGCCTCTTCCTCTTGAAGATCTACCTCTCCCTGCAAAGTTTGCTTGAGAGGTGGATCCTTCTTCATCAAGCTTTTTGCCTTTACCCTTATCCTTGGACTTCTTATCAGTATAAAGAGCAGAGGAATTGTTACCTTTTGATTCTCCTGATTTTGTAAACTTGGCTTCATGTGTGAAGAGTTGGCCCATAAGAGTTGTAAGATCAGGGGTATGCATATCCATGTATAAATCCATTGCAGTGGTGAAACTCTCCCACTTGTCATCTGCCTTGAGTCCATTTGTCACTTGCCTGACTATTTGCTCCTCTTCAATTTCTTCTCCAATGCTTGCTAGTTGGTCTGCCACATCTTTGATCTTTGTCACATATTCTGAGACTGATTGCTTGGGCTGCTTCCTTATGGTTGTAAACTCTATCCAGAGTTGATTCTTCCTAGCCCTTGTGTTGGAAGAGAAATAATTGGACAAGGTTTCCCAAGTCTCTTGGGAAGTCTTACAATTCCTTATATGTGGTAAAAGGAAATCAGAGATAGAGTTTAGAAGGTATGACCTTGCCAAGGCATCTTTTGCACACCATTGATTGAGTCTCTCTTGTTCATCCTTGGTGGGTAGACCTCTAGCTTTGAATGTAGGTAGCTCTTCATCTCCTGATATGAATCCAAACAGACTTCTTCCTTGTAGATAGGTCTTCATTCTCAGAGACCATGCTTGGTAATTGTTCCTGTCCAATTTGTCAATAAAAGAAGGGAAACCATCACCCATAATTACCTTATTTGTTTTGCTCTGATACCACTGTGAGAGGTGATGGTAGGAGACACTCAGAAGATGGAGTTGGAGCTGCTAAACCTGCTTGACTCCAGCTACACTTTGCTTCAGATATGTGTTGTAGACTTGTTTAGGTCCCAAATGATGCAAAGAAATCACATATGTACTTTGCAAACTCTTTGTGCAATGATCAAATCAAAACAGATGGTTGAGACTTCAAAAATCTGAGAAAACTTGCTAAATTTGTCTTGACACCTGCTTAGTCTAATGCTCAGTGTGTCCAGCACACTTACAATTGGCCAAATTCCTTTTGAGGGAATTAAATTAACTTAACAAGCTATTGATTGCAAGTTAAATCACTTCAATTGACAAACTATGCTTTGAGAATTATCTTTAGCAAAACAAGAGATGATCCCGACTTTTTAGGAGCTACACACAGAAATACCAGTAACTGCTTCGATCGACTTTTCTCACGATTGGCTGAATGAAAGTTCTTCAAACTTTGTAGTGTTGTAGAAGACCTTGAGCTGATTCCAACAAGCTTTGAATCATTGAATTTGGTTCAGTAGATCTTCAGATATGCCTTTCTGAAGTTGACTGACTTGGAGAAGATGATACAGAGAAAAACCAGAGATACAAAATGTATATGTTCTATTGATATGAATGATTTTACAATCTCATTAGCTTGATAAGCAAGGCTAATTGAGATGATAAGGTGTTGGCTATGACTTATCTCAAACACACTTAGAATTACAAGAGATTTCTGCCTCGGGAGTTGTGTCAAAAAGTGGTGGACTAAAAAACTAGTGACCCGCGAGTTTTTTCTTTGTTTTATAAAAGGTTGATAGATGATTGGTTGCCACTTTCCTATAATCATGTACCTAAAAAGTTATTGATTGAAATATTCCTTCAATCATTCACCTCCTCTACATATGGGGAGATATTCTCTCCACCTCTCAATCAATTTCCACGACTTTTACAAGTCGGTTTGATTACATAAATCATGCCAAGTCATTATTGACTTTTACAATGAGTGAAGAGTTAAAAAACTCATAGGCTTTTAGTTTCTATGGTTCTTTCTTCAATTGAAATAAATCCAAGTTGAAACTCCATGTTCCAAGCTTTATGTAACATCATCCTTCAAGGGTCCAAGTCAAGTGTTGAGGCTTGATATGCACCAACAGAGGCCTCAGCAACAACCATTCCAGCCTCTTTCTTCTTTGCCTCTTTAGCAACCAGTTTTGGATAGTTCTTTATGATATGATCATTTCCTTTACACTACTTGCAAAACAATTTTTGCTTTTTTTATTTCTTTTCATCTTTGTCTTCTCTTTTTTATTGTGAAGAATTAGCAGATTTTTGCTTACTAATTGAAGAGCTCCATTTTCCTTTGCCCTTCTGACTAGCCAGGAAAGCTTGATCTGCAACACGCATACTGGACCTGTTCTCCCTGGACTAATCTTCTTGCAACAGAACAAAGACTAACTCCTCAAATGACAAGGCATTTGGATTCTCTTTCATCATCAACCAAAGAGTAGAAGCAAAACTTTGATATGAATCAGGAAGACCATTCAGAATGGTCTGCATAAGTGAGCTATCTGGTATAACCTCATCAGCAGAAATTAATTGTTCCTTCAAGTCTTTGATCTTTGTTAGAAAATAGCCCATAGAATCACCTTCATTCATGTTCTGACTCTCCAACTATTTTCGGAGATAAGCAACACGAGCCTCATTCCTAGCTTGGATACAATGTGGTAAGTGTATCCCAAGCATCCTTAGTTGTCCTACAAGAGCAAATATGAGGAATAATGGCATGTTTGACAGACAAAGCTATCAATGCATGTGTTGGGCATCTCTGCCATCCCAACGAATTTTCTCTATAGTAGGTGCAACAGAAATCGCAGCACGATCATCTTCGACACCTTCTGCATCAACTTTAGTACCTGCAGTTGTAACAGTTGCAAGTGTAATAGGATGTTTTTCAACACCATGCACAATGTTCCACAGTCCTTTTGCAACCAAAACATTTCACATCATATAAGCCCACAACAGGTAGTTGGTACCATCTAACTTATCCTCAACAACCAACATACGAAATACATCATTGCTTTCAGCCATGGCGCGTGACTAAAATACCTTGATGCAGAAAATTGACTGTATCTCAAAAACTTGAACAGAACTACCCGACCAAATTCTGTTAGACATGTAGTAGACTTCAAGACTCTTATACTAGCGAATCGAAACTGGTATATACCTTTGGCACAAAAAGATGAAATAGCCTGCACAAGCGTTGCGATAGTGTGTTTGAAGACTACAATCAGAGAGGTATCGATGATGCCCTAGATGAAGCGGCAACCTGCTCTGATACCAATTGTTGGAGTTAGACGTCTGCGGAAGCACGCAAACAGCACAAGGAAGAAGAAGAAGCTTGGAGCTCAACACACAATACTGAATGTATTACCACTAGAATGTACAAAGGTAAGTAGCCCATTAGGGCAATAGACGTATATACAAGCCGGGAGAAAAAAACCTCCTAAAGAGGGAAAAAAGTGCCCCTGCAGTCCTACTGTGTTCACACACATCACTACCTAAATATATCAACAATTGAAGTGTGTGTGAGTGTGTTGCAAGGATTGCCTCTATTTTTGCAAGTATAATTCTTGAGGTGGACATGAAAATTAGATGCATGGGTGGTCTAGAAGTCTTGCATGAGACATGCAAAAAGATGTTATCTTGGAGCATGCAAATTCTAGGAGCGCATGTCTAGGAAGGCATGATTGGTAGTGCACTGGCGAAAGGTGGAGATCCAAAAGATGAAGACTGAGAGCTAGGGAGAGATTATATTCATGCATTGATGACGATCGTTTTCTTCTTCTATGATTGAGATTGGGATTGGGATTGGGATTGAGATTGCAATTGTGATTGAGATTGGGATTGAGATCAGCTGGAAGGTGGTTAGGTGGATGAGGCTTCACATTGAAGCTATTTGATAGATTTTGTAATATAGATTGGAACTGCTTGTAAACTTGCATAGATTTAAAGTTCTCTCTCTCTCTTTTCTTGTTCTAAGCATACTCTGTTTTTCTTCCTTATATCTTGTTGTGCCAAACTCTATTATTCTATGTGGGATTGTGATTGAAGATTAAGAGACTTGTTACAAAAATCATCCAGATTATGTATAAAATCTTTTGAAGGAATATGTAGATGTATTTCTAGAAGACTTGTTGGTATATCTCTACCTAGAGAGATTGCCCACGCGATCAACCTATGTCTGCGAAGTGAACCTTATTCTAGAGTAACCTATAGATTTAACATAAATGAATTAAGGGAGCTTAAGATTCAATTAGATGGTCTTTTGAAGAAAGGTTTGATAACACCAAGTGTTTCACCTTGGGGAGCACCTATTTTATTTCAGAAGAAGAAAGATAGCTCTTGTAGATTATGTATTGACTACAGGGGGGTGAATAAAAGAAGAGTTCAAAATAAGTATCCACTCCCTCATATAGATGACTTATTAGGTCAATTAAGTGGAGTGATTTTATTCACTAAGATTGACTTAAGATCTGGATATCACTAAATTAGGATCTAAACAAGAGATATACTGAAGGCAACTTTCCAAACGTGTTATCATCACTACCAGTTTACGGTTTTACCTTTTGGATTAACAAAAACTCCTACCAAAGTCATGTGCTTGATGAACAATATTTTTCATGGTTACCTAGATGAATGCATCTTAGTATTTCTTGATGATATATTTGTATACTCTAAAGATGATTATGAGCAGGTTGTACATCTCAAGAAGACTTTGCAAACTCTTAGAGAACACAAATTATATGGAAAGAAGACGAAATGTTTCTTTGCTAAGGATAAACTTGCATCTATGAAGAGTCATATCTAAAGAGGGAATTTATATAGACCAGGATAACATGAAAACAATAAATGATTTGCCATTCCTAAAATTGTAAGGGATGTTAGAAGTTTTTTAGGATTGGCACAAGATGAAAGAGCACATATTAAGGACTCCTCTAAGATAGCTAATCCCCTCAGAGAGTTGACTAGAAAGAATGCATGATTTGTGTGGAGTGACGCTTGTCAAAAATCATTTAAATCATTGAAACAAAATGTCATTGAAAATAGTGTTTTGAAAATATTTGAAATGGGAAAACCTTTTGTGGCTGCATGTGATGAAGTGGTAATCGAATAGGATTCTTTCTTTCACAAGATGGTAGGGTGGTTGCATATGAATCCAAGAAATTAAGAAAACATAAATTTAATTGTCCTACTCATGATCTAGAAATGCTTGTTGTTGTACATGCACTTAACCACTTAAGACATCTATTATTAGGGGATAAGTTTGAATTGAAAACAGATAATGAGAGTCTAAAATACATTTTCAATAAACCATTGCTTAACAATAGACAAAAGCATTGGATTCAATTATTAAGCAAGTATGATTTTGACATTAAGTATTTGACTAGTAAGGAAAATAAGGTCTCTGATGCATTGAGTCAAATACCTCTATGTAATCTCCTTTTAGTAAACAATTTTGATTTTCTCAATCAAATTCAAAAAGAACAGAAGCAAGAATCTTTTTATGCATGCAGACAGGGGATGGTTGTATCAAGAGAAATTTCATTTGCAAAATGGATCTTTATATTGTAACAATCGATTATGCATATCTTTTGATTCTCCATTCAAAGTTCAAATATTAGATGATTGTCATGATGCACCTTTTTCTTCACATCTAGGTTATTCAAGGACCTATGTTAAAACCAAATATTCTTACTTCTAGCCATGTATGAAGCACGATATTAGAAAATATGTTAGTGAATGTTTAAAGTCCCAACAGGTAAAATCAGTGTTTAAGAGGATGCCTCGAATGCTACAACCTTTGGATGTTCCAAATCAAAAGTGGAAGTCTATCTCTATGGACTTCATCACTAAATTTCCTACGACCAGAAGTAAACATGATACCATCTTTATGATAGTTGATTGATTTACCAAGTTGGCACATTTCTTTCCTATTAAAAAGATTGATACTACCTTGAATGTTGGAAGACTATTTGTAAAAGAATTTTTTTGACTCCATGGAATGCTTTAAAATATAATTTCTCATAGAGACTCTAGGTTCACATCAAACTCGTGGAAAGCAACATTTGAATCGATTGGAACTCAACTTTGTATGAGTACAGCTTTCCATCCACAAACTTATGGGGACATCGAGAGGGTTAATCATGTACTTGAAGATATGTTGCATATGTATGTGAATGAAAAGCAAGATAATTGGAGTGAATATTTTCCCTTAGTCAAGTTTGCATACAATAGTGCATGGCATGCATCTATAAAAATGAATCCGTTTGAGGCTATGTATGGTTATAATTTTTTGACTCCACCTTCATTTTCTAGTTTCCCAAATAAAGTAGAAGTATCTAAAGAAATGCTTGAGAAGATGGATGAAGAACTTGGAAAATTAAGCAACACATAGAAGAAGCTTAGAAAATGCAAAATAAATTCTATGATATGAAGGGAAGACCACTTGAATTTCAAATAGATGACATGGTATTTCTTAAAGTCAATCCTCACTTATCAAGCTTGTTGCTAGGGAAGGATCACAGAATTTCTCCACGATACACAAGTCCTTTAAAATTTTTGAAGAAGATTGAATCTCTTGCTTATTTATTGGAATTTCTTGAACATTTAAATGTGCATCCTCTATTTCATGTTAGCTTACTTAAAAGATATATGCCTAACGTTATTGATATATTTTGGTAGCGATGTGCATGAACATAGTAGGACCGTTGGGGCACTTTCTTCTCTCTTTAGGAGGTTTTTTCCCCCAGCTTATATAAATGCCTATAGCCCTAACACACCAATTATCTTTGTGCATTCACTTGGTAAAACATTCAGTATTGTGTGTTGTGCTCCAAGCTTTTTCTTCTTCTCCATGCTATTTGCATGCTTCCGTAGACCTCAAACATTAACAATTATTATCTGAACAAGTCCATTATGTGTGTTCTAGATCAAGCTTTCCTAGCTAGTCAAAAGAGCAAAAATAAATGGGGCTCATCTACTAGTAAGCAAAAATTTGCTAATTATGTACATTTGAAAAGGGAAACAAAGACTAGAATAAATCAGAAAAGCGAAAATTCTTTTACAAATATTGTGAAGGAAATGATCATGTCATAAAGAGTTGTCCAAAGTTGGTTTCAAAAGAGGCAAAGAAAAAAGAGACTAGAATGGTTGTTGTAGAGGCCTCTACACCTAAAACAGAGTCTCCTAATCTTATGCAGAATGAAGAATGTGCATTTACTACTATTTGCAGTTATGAGCCATCTTCTCATGAGTAGTGTATGTTTGGTTGAAAATTGAGGGGAACCCTATGTTCCATGATCACATTAAGCACATTGAGGTGCACTATCATTATGTTAGGGAGAGGTTCTCTATTGGAGAGATCAGTTTGGCATATGTGCCCACACAGGAGAACGTTCCAAACCTTTTCCCAAAGGCTCTGCCTAGGGAGTAATTTGAAACTTTCTGCAAAGTTTTGGGCTTACTTCTTTTTAAGGATTGATTCCACATAGCTTGGCACTTCCTTATACATGAGTGCTACCTCCTTGTTCACTGTGTCACTGGGGGGGGGGGGGGGGGGATTTATTGATATATTTTGGTAGTGACGTGTGTGAACACACTAGGACTACTGCGACATTTTTTTCCTCTTTAGGAGGTTTTTTCCCCTAGCTTCTATATATGCCAATAAACCAAACGGGTCACTTATCTTTGTACATTCACTTGGTAGTACATTGAGTATTGTGTGTTGTCCTCCAAGCTTCTTCTTCTTATTCTTCTTCTTCTTCTTCTTCTTCCTTGTGCTATTTGTGTGCTTCTGCAGACCTCAAACTCCAACAAATTTTGCTCATGTTTTTCAGGACAACTATAAGCTAAAAGATGATCGCTCTTTTGAGCTTTGGCCTAAAATAGTATTAGATAGGATGGAAAGATTACTTAGAAATAGATCTATAGTAGAGATTTTGGTCAAATGGCACACATATCGGATTGAAGATTTGACTTGATGAACTTAGATGATTTTTTGGCATATTATCCTTCTTTCCAACTCTAAGGACAGAGTTTTTAATAGGGGGAAGAAATGGAATAGGCCTTTCTATAGTGAAATAAATCATTTTGAAATATTTGTTATACATTATGGGGATAATGTTTAAAATGAATAATTAAATCATTTTATGCATAAAGGAAAAATCTAGGGATGAAAAGTTTTATGTTCTCTCTCTAAACCTTATCTAGATTATGTTTTGCAGTTCAAAATTGAATGTGAAGATGAAAGAATTAAGGGAAATGTTGTATGAGAGAAAGGTATAGCATGCATAAGAGGATAAAAGTGTCTCTATGTGTAAATTTTGTGAATCATGTTTTAAGTACCTCGTTTTGGCCTCTACATTTAGTTCACCATAAGATAATACCTTGTTGTACTCTCTCTCTCTCTCTCTAGACTTTCTAAACTTGTAGGGCTCAAAATGTTGGAATTTTAGGCCTATAAAAGCACATGAACAACACAAGGAAGAAGAAGAAGCTTGGAACACAACACACAATACTAAATGTGTTACCGATTGAATGTACAAGATGAGTGACCCATTAGGGTTATAGATGTATATACAAGCTGATGAAAAAAACTTCCTAAAGAGGGAAAAAAGCACCCCAATGATCCTAGAGTGTTCACACATATCACTGCCAAAATACATCAACAAAGTGATGGAATGAACAGGGAGCTGGCACACATGTATAAGGAAGTGCCAAGCTATGTGGAAAGAGATCAATTCACAAAAGGAAGTAAGCCCAAATCTTTGTAAAAAGCTTAAAACCTCTCCCGAGGCAAAACCTTTGTGAAAACTTCTACAATGTTCTCCTTTCTAGGCACATATACCAAACTAATCTCCCTAGCAAAACCTCTCCCTAACATAATGATAATGCACCTTAATGTACTTTGTGCGAGCATGGAACACAGGGTTTCTCAGAACTGCTAATGCGCTCTAATTGTCAGTGAAGATGGAGGTGGTAGAAGACTGACTTACACCCAAATCAGTCAAAAGGCTTCTAATCCACACAACAATCACTGTGAAAGGTGTCCTATACTCAGCCTCATAGTCACCACAATAGCCTACTTCTTGCTCAACCAAGATATGCATGAGCTTCTAAGCATGAAGCAAAAACCACTAGTGGACACATGAGTGTCATAGCAACCAGCCAATCAGAGTCAGAAAGAGCATGTAAATCTAGAGCTTGTGATCCCCCCTTCGGATAAAAAAATCCAAATAGTCGAATACCACTCAGGTAGCAAAAGATGTGCTTAACTGCTTACCAATCTTAATACCTAGGCAATGCATAAGCCTGCTAACTTGTGAGATAGAAAATTGAATATCATGTCGAGTTATGCATAAGTAAATCAAGCATCCAATAGCCTGCTAATAGCAAACAACATCAAATGCATCTCCAGCATCATGAAGACTAAACGTAAATCGATTTCCATAGGAGTGGTAATAGATTTACGGTCTTCAATGCCAAAACACTACAATAATGTGTCAATATATTTTGTTTGACACAAAGCTATTTTGCCATCAACTTGCATAAGTTAAATGCCCAAATAAGGATGCAAATGCCCCATACCTGACATCTCAAATGAGGCATGCAAATCAGCCTTAAAATTGGCAGTATGCTTCTCATTAGGACCAGTGAGAAACATGTCATCAACATAGAAAAAAATGATCAGAAGCATAGCATTTGCATGCTTAACATATAAGGTTCTCTTAGTTGCACTGTTTTGAAGACCATGTGAAATCAAATGAGCATGTATCTTTTCATAGAAAGCACATGGTGCTTGCTTCAAACCATATAATGCCTTTTTCAACTTTCACACTTTGTTTTCATATCCTTTCTACACAAAACCACAGGGCTAAAAAACATACACTTCTTCATGTAAGTCACCATTCAAAAATGTAGTTTTAATTTCCAACTATGTACATTCCAATCATGATGGGCTACAAGTACACAAATGTTATGAAGTGTTCATTCGTAAAGTGGATGCAAAGGTCTCATCAAAATCAATGCATCTGCCTTGAGCATAACATTTTACAACAAGCCTAACCTTATACCTATCAACCCTTCCATCAGGTTTATGCTTCAACTTGTATACCCAT
>CM035426.1:93315650-93318150 GCA_020310875.1 Ceratopteris richardii
AGCACAAGCTCTTTATGCAGGATCATCAAGAGGTGGAAACAGAAGTAGAAGAGGTTCAAATAGAGGTCGAGGAAGAAGGAGCGATGATCAAGGGACTTCAAGTGGCTTCTTCAACACAAGAGGAAGAGGAAGATCAAGCGTAAGAGGTACGAGAAGCAACTACAACTACAATCAAAGACAAAGGAGTGAAGATAACAACAATTGCTATATATGTGGAAGGTATGGACACTATGCCAAGGATTGTTATCAAAATGAAAATAATCAAGGTGGTAATCGAAGAAGAGGCTATTCAAGAAGAGGTAAACAACAAGGAAATTATGCAGTTGAAGGTAAAAGTGATGATTATGATTCTCTTATTATGATGAATGTAGAAACTAAGATGAATTGCAATAGTGATGTATGGTATGTAGATAGTGGTTGCTCTAATCATATGTCACATGATGCTTCATGGTTTTCTAATATGCATAATCCTTCATGTAAAGGTCATGTTGAAACAGAAGATGATACAACACATAAGATTATGCAGGTTGGAGATGTTGTTATGCAGGATAAGAGCAAGACAAATTGCTTGAAGGATGTACTTTATGTGCCAACGATCACTAAGAATTTGATGTCAGTTGGTCAAATGGTAGAAAAAGGTTTGCAAATAAGATTTAATCATGCAGGTTGCTTCATTGAGGATCCAAAGCAAAGGAGGTTAATTGCTAGAGGTCAAAAACAAGGTAGATTGTTTACATTGTAGGTAAACCCAAATCATACAAACTATTTCTCTTATGGTATGCATCGAATAGCAGAGCTTGATCTATGGCACAAAAGGATTGGACACATGAATGTACACAGGTTAAAGGAGCTATCAAAGAAGAGGATTGTTGAAGGATTACCTGATCTTACTATGCAACATATGGTGCATCTATGTGAAGCATGTCAAATGGGTAAGCAGAGTAGACAGCCTTTCAAGCATTCAAGCTATGTAAGCAGTGGATTGCTAGAACTTATACACACGGACGTATGGGGTCCTACTAAAGAGGCATCCTTGGCTGGTAATAAGTACTATGTATCATTCATTGATGATCATAGTAGAATGACATTTGTGTATTTCATTAAACATAAGAGTGAAGTCTTTGATTGTTTCAAAAATTTTAAACCATTTGTCGAGAAGCAAACAGGAAGATATGTTAAGAAGCTAAGATCCGATGGAGGGGAAGAGTATTTCTCTCAAGCTTTTACTGATTTTTTGTATGATGAAGGTATCAAAAGAGAAGTTACATGCAGGTATACTCCACAAAAAAAATGGAGTCGCAGAAAGAAGAAACAGAATCATAGTAGAAGCATCTAGAAGCATGCTAAATGATATGTGTTTGCCTAATTCTTTTTGGGCTGAAGCTGTTAGCATAAGTGTGTACATTATGAATAGAGTACCTACTGCTGGAGTTCATCATTTGACACCATATGAGGTATGGCATGGAAGGAAACCAAGTGTAAGTCATTTGAAAGTATTTGGTTGTGTATGTTATGTACATGCACCTAGTGAAGTGAGATCAAAACTTGATGTGAAATCAGAAAAGTGTATATTTATTGGTTATGCAGATACTCAAAGAGGATATAGATGTTATAATCCTCATACCAATAAGGTGGTTGTTTCAAGAGATGTAAATTTTGATGAATCACTTTCATGGTATGTAGATAAGAAAAGTTTGCAGGTCATAAATGGAGATGAAGAAGATACAGGTGAAGGAGATGAGTGCTCACCTCAGCCCACAAGAAGTTTAAGTGATGAGAAAAGTGGTTTGGATGAAGAAAGAGAGCTACCTTTCAATGGAAGATTAAGGCAAGAGTCACCTCCAAGTGTTAAAAGTAAAGGTAAACTCAAACTTGTTGAAGTTAATGATGAAGGAGAGGAAATCAGTGATGTATGTGAGTATGGAGAATCATCAAAGGTTCCTAATAAGAAAGGAAGAGCATCTACATTGGAGGTAAGAAGAACTTCAAGAGTGAGTAAGCAACCTCAAAGGTATACTTATGAATCTTTTATGAATACTCATTATGCTTTTATGACAAAAGTTGAGCAGGAAAATGAACCCACATGTTATGATGAGGCAAAAGGAGATGAAAAGTGGGAGAAAGCAATGAGAGAAGAAATGGAAGCACTACATGATAACAAGACTTGGAATTTAGTTCCAAAGACACCAAAACAAAAGGTAATTGGTTGCAAGTGGGTTTTTAAGATTAAAAGAAATAGTGATGGTAGTGTGTCAAGATATAAGGCGAGACTTGTAGCAAAAGGATATAATCAAACTCAAGGATTGGACTATGAGGAAACATTTAGTCCAGTGGCAAACATGGCAACGGTGAGAACTTTGTTGGCTTTAGCTGCAAGTAAAAAGTGGAATATATATCAACTCGATATAAAGAATGCCTTTCTTAATGGTGAGTTAAATGAAGAAGTGTATATGTCACAACCAGATGGTTATGTGGATGCGAAATGTCCTTATCATGTATG
>CM035426.1:93323150-93465650 GCA_020310875.1 Ceratopteris richardii
TAATATACATATATGTGAAAAATTAGAACATTATTAAATAAAAATTACCTTTGTTTCACAACTTATCATCAACTCACTCTGCTCATCTGAGATTCGTTCATTATTTGCATTGGCTCATTGCATATGAGTATATAGCCAATCCGTGAAAGAAGATATATTTATATTCTCATTACTATCAAGATTATGTCTATTTTTGTTTCTTCATCTTTTACTTTGGAGATTTTGAAGTTCCTATTCATACTTGGTAATGAATGCTTTCATGCATTTGCTATTATATGCTATAAAAGTAGAAACATCATTTTTTCTTACAATATAAATCGAAATGGAATTTCATTACCTAATAATACCTCATCTATTATTTTCGAAGAAGACTCATTGGTCCATGCACGTGGAGCTTCTTCATGAAATCTTTCAAGGTATTCACTAACATAGTGCATGCACTCCTCAAGCATCTACCCCTTTGCCATAAATCCTTCTAGTTTTTCTCTTTACGATATATAACCTTTTAATATTCCCATAAATTGCTCAAGCCAAAACATCCATCGAGTGTTTACAACACCTGCAATCTCTATTTCATCCATAAGATGGACTAATAAATGAACTTGAATATCAAAAAATGATGTTGAAAGCTCTTTCTCCATCAAACATAGTAGCTCCCTACATTCACATTTCTTTTGTGGGATCAAGTCTTTCTCAATCTCTTCTTATAAAATCCACCTATTATTATCATAAATTAAATTATAAATAAATTCATTTGTAAATAAAAGATATCAAATAGTCTTATATATTAGATATAAAAGTATGATAATTACCTTATAAGTGATCCAAGATGATAGATCAAGTCCCGTACTCCTATCATTGTACATCGATAATTAGAGGTAGAATGTGCTTCAGAAAGTTATGTCAATCATGTTTCTTTAACCCTGATAAGCTCTTATCATCCATAGTAAACATGTTTTGGAAAGATGTGCCATATCCTATAGGTGTTCAAATCAATTGAATCCTATTGTTGATAGTCGTATGTATCCGAGGAGCAGGTGCATAAGTTGTTTCCAGTCGATTTCTATCAAAATTTGGCCATAACTTTGGTTTTGAGTTTTGATCCTTTAAATCATTTCTTGATGCTATTCTATCTTTTAATCCAAGAAGATGTTACCATATGAATAACCAATATTCTTGAATATATATAGGATCAAGAAGATGACAGATCTTTAACTCTCTCCAATACTCCAAAGAATACCATATTGACATATTCTCGGTTAGCGCCAATTTTCCTTTACATCTAATCTTCACATTCTCATCATCTTCATCATCACTTAAGATTTTGGATTGTGGATCTATAAGAGGCCCATCTATCCAATTTCAATACCAATGCATAGGTGTCAATGGTTTTGGACACTCACCTGTTTCAATCTTTCCATTAATATGTATCGCTTCTCTTTTGCATGTTAATGGATGATCATCAAGCAAGAATCGTTGATGTCAAAGATAAATATTTTTATTGAGATTCTTACTATAAACTGATAACCAATCACCAAAATAAGGACAAGACTTATATCCCTTAGTAGATATTCGTGCATCATGAAAACCATGAAAATATAATTAGATTAACTCACATACAATTGTATACATATTGAATTTAAAAAATCACATCATTACATGAACAAACACTGTATCCTAGAAAATTGTATATAGTCCAAGCCACAATTCCATGAACCATAATGTGTCTCTTCATAACTTTCCATGAACCATAATGTGTCTCTCCACAATGCTTTTCAATACATCAGTGACATTAATACCTCTCCATAACTTATGGAGATTGTCAATGAGAGGAGCAAGATATATATTCATGTCTTTAACTTGTCTTTTTCCTAGGATTAAAAGTGAAAGCATTAAATTTTCCTTTTTATTGCTAAGGTATGGTGGAAGATTGTAGTTAATGACTACCATTGGCCATGTTGACCATTTACTAGATTTCATCAAAAATTGATTAACCCCCCCTAATTCAACTCCAAACTTTAGATTGTGTGGCTCTTGTGCAAAATCAGACCATTTAGAATCCATATCTTGAAAAGCTTCACAACTTAATTGACAAGATGATAAGTGAGATAGAGAAAGAAAGAGATCTTGAGACAAGGATAGGGAACGTAAGCTGGATGCTTTCTTCACTAAAATAATAGATGTCCAAATTACAACATGGGAGTACTACTCAACCATATAAAGTGGTGCACTCACTAATGGAAGAATAAGAAGATGATGATACAAAATTTAGATTATGTCAAAATAATCTAAGTGTGTGTGAAGAGAATGAAGCAACGAAGCTAACAAAATAGTGTAACGAAATTGTAAATCAACCACAAGGTTAACTCACAAAAGATAGTTACCACCACCTCGCAGAAGACTTCCTGCTGCAATGAGAGTAGCCTCTCCTTCACCAAAACTTCACCTCCTTCAAGAGTGTGAGAACACTCTCTCTTCAAGAAGATCTCCAAGCTCTAGATCTTTGGGTGAGTGAGTTACACAATGAGCCAAGGCCTTGTTTATATAGTTTTATTCTCCTCCAAAAGCACTAGCGAATAAATCTACGATCGTGAAAAGCTGAGAAACGGCGTCTGTCCGTGTGTTTTTCCATAAGGCAAACAAAACCAAATTCCCTACGCTGTTGCGAATGGGATTCGAACCCGGGAGGATCGTGAAAGCTTTTAGAAATTTTGGACTAGACCAAGTCACCCACGTAGTTTTGTTGTACAAGTGTATGGAGATAATATTATACATACGTACGTTACGCCCGCGTGGATTCCCTTGAAGGATATAGAATAGAATCTATATACTGACGTTGCATCCGCCTAGAAGATTTATATAGAGATACAATTGTTGAATTTAATTGTTGGACTAATGAGGACATTGACTTCCAACAATCCCTCCTTCAATGTCATATTGGTACAAGCTTCAATAACCTGCAAATCTTCTCATGACTATCTCTAGTCAATGCTTTGGTAAAAATATCTGCAACATTCTCACTAGAAGGAACATAAACCAGCTCAATGTGCTTCTTAACTATCTGCTCTCGAATATAGTGGTAGTGTACCTCTATATGCTTTTTCCTTGCATGATGCACTGGATTCTTAGCTATAGCTATAGCACTCTGGCTATCTGAAAATATCTGAATGGGTTGATGTAATCTTACATCAAGATAACTGAAAATCTTCTGCAACCATAGTGACTCTAGAGTAGTTGTAAATGCTGCACGATATTCAGCTTCACATGATGAAGTGGCAATAGTGGGTTGTCTGTTCAAATACCATGAGATAAGACAATCTCCAAGATAAAAACAAAATCCACTAGTACTTCTTCTTATGTCTCTATCACCTGCCCAATCAGAATCTGAAAATCCTTTTAGTAACAAATGTGTAGATTTCGAAAATACCATAGCATAATTTGAAGTTCCCTTCAAATAACGAAAGATCCACTTTACTGCTTTCCAATGTAACACTGTCGGATTCTGCATGAACCTTGATACTTGAGAAACTGCAAACTGTATATCAGGACGTGTATTACAAAGATATATCAAGCAACCTACTGCTTGACTATATAGAGTAGCATCGAATGGCTCTGCATCTGCTACCATTTGTAAAGACATGTTCTGATCCATAGGTGTTTGCATAGGTTTAGAATCACCCATCTGAAACCTTTCCAAAAGTTTCTCAATGTACTTCTGTTGTGTCATGTAGATACACTCATCTCGAAACAGAAACTGAATCCCAAGATAATAATGTAAAATGCCTAAATCATTTACATCAGATGTTTGCTTCAATTCTTCTTTGAACATCTACAAATCTTCATCTCTGGGACCTGTGACTATAATATCATCCACATAAATGATTGCTATAATCATCATACCTGTTTTAGCTTTGACGTAAAGAGTTGGAGCTGCATCTGAGTTATGGAAACCAATGGATAAAAGATATGTATGTATCTTTTCATACCATGCTCTAGGTGCCTGTTTTAAACCATACAAAGCTTTTATAAGCTTACACACTAAGTGTTCTTTACCTGTCTCTTCAAAACCTTCTAGTTGTTGAATATACACATCCTCGTGTAAATCACCATTTAGAAAAGCAGTTTTGATGTCAAGTTGATATATATGCCAACCAAAATGTGCTGCTAGAGCAAGTATTGACCTAATAACAGTCATCTTGGACGTAGGAGCAAATGTCTCATCATAATCAATACCTTTTTGTTGTGCATATCCTTTGACAACCAACCTGGCCTTGTATCTATCAATAGTACCATCTACTTTCCTTTTGATTTCAAAGATCCATTTTACACCTATAGCCTTCTTTCCTTCTGGTAACTCACATAGCTGCCAAGTTTGATTCGTATGAATAGAATCAATCTCTTCTTGCATAGCTTTTCTCCAAATAGGAATGTTAAGTGCATCTTTAACACACGCAGGTTAATCTTCAACAGTCATAAGTGCCAAAATATCATGA
This sequence comes from Ceratopteris richardii, assembly GCA_020310875.1. Taxonomy (NCBI): domain Eukaryota; kingdom Viridiplantae; phylum Streptophyta; class Polypodiopsida; order Polypodiales; family Pteridaceae; genus Ceratopteris; species Ceratopteris richardii. Next base: position 93,327,644 of record CM035426.1, read on the forward strand.
ATGTCGAAGTCTTCAGCAAAACTTACATGATCTTTTTGCTGTCTAGTTTGACTTCTTGTTCTTACATGATCTTGTTGTTGTTGTCTAGTCTGACTCCTTGTTCTTCCAGTAAAAGTCTTTATACCACTATCTTTCCAAGTTTGATATAACCACATAGGTGTATCCTTGAATAGTGGTGAAACTCTTTCTGAACTTTCAGCTTCCACAGGTTCTCGAACTTGTCTTGCCAAGGTACTAGGACTTTCTGGAACTTTAACTTCTTCCATTTCTAGAATCAAAGTTTCTTGTGGAACTGAGTCTGTAGAAGGTTGTGAAATTCCTCTTTCTTCAACTTTTTCTTGAATACTAGGAATTTGAGTTTTAACTATCTCCTGATATGGTTGAACATGTACATCCGGAATCTTTCTAAAAATTCCATAGTCATTTTCACTAATGAACTCCGAAATTTCTACTTCTTTATCATAAACCTTATCTTCAGCAATATAAGCATTACATGAAAGAATAACTTCACCTGTCTCAGGAACATAAAACCTGTATCCTTTACTTTCAACAGGATATCCAATAAAAACAGCTTTCTTTGCCTTTACATCTAGTTTATCTCGGTCCTTTTTCTCAACATGTACATAAGAAAGTGATCCAAACACTTTGAAGTAACTCACATTAGGTTTTCTACCATAATAAGCTTCATATGGTGTGATTACCTTTAAAGCTTTTGTAGATGACCTGTTTAAAATGTGATTGTCGACAGTATACGAGAAGAAGCAAGTACGAGCATACAAGCAGATCTAGCACTAAGGCAACCCTTTATTTTTTTCAAAACCATTACACCATTTAAAAGTGATTCTCATCACTAAAAACCCTTGTAAATACCATTTTCACCTTTTTGTAGCTCCATTTTGTACAAGCCGAGGAGTCCTCGAGCTTGAGGAGCCTTAGAAGTAGTTGCCTGCCAATTTTCATAATTTTTAGATCTCGTTTGAGCCCTCAAATAAGCCCTGGAACCTAATTTTTTAACTAGGCCGGACACTAGGTCTGGACAGGGCCAAAGCTAGTCAAAAACTATAAATAGAGCTAGAGAGCTCATTTTTGGGCTAGCTTCTTGTAGTTTTGAGCTTGTATGAGAACTTTGCTGCAATAGAAGTGATTCCATTGTCTTACTCTCTTTGTTCTTGCCGTGTGTGCGCGTGTGTGTGTATGTGTGTGCATGCTTGTGTGCTTCTCACTCACGCACTTGTGCTTCCACTTGCTCGTGGTCTTCATACCATCCTCATGTCTTCCCGGATTGACATTAAAGGAGGTGCTACTCATCACTGAGCTACACCAAATTTTGGCGCCGTTGCCGGGGATCGAGCTTTGAGGACGAGCGTGTGATGGTAAGACGTAGAGAGGACGCGTTGGAATGGAAAGTATTTGGTAAATTTCTGATTTTTCTCCATCTCCATCTCCATCTTCACCTCCTTCTCCATCTCCACCTCCACCTCCTTCTCCACTACATATTCCCTCTTCCTTATCATTCCCTCATTTGTTGTGTGCGAGTTTGAGAGAGAGCGAGCGTGTGTGTTCTTGTTTTGTGTGTTTTTTGCATGTTTCTTGCAGGTGGCAGCTCCATCATCATCTCCAGCAAGCTCAGCAGGAGCATTGTGTGCACTCAAGGCAATCCAAAGCAAGCTAGCAAGGGTGAGTACCAAGCTTGGGAGGAGGCTTCCTGGGCTTGTGTAGCAGTCTGGTCAACCAGCTAATTGAGGTTGGAAGATCTCTCAACCCTCCTTTGTCAATTCCTAGCCTAGGCTAAGTACGACTTAGGTGTGGTAATTAATTAGGGCAACGTTAGGCACGAATCAAGTCCAAGAGTATTAATCAACCAAGTACAAGAAGTAAGTAGGTCTTAAGTGCAAAAACTCTAAGGGACAAAAGGTAAACTGGAATCGTTCACTTATCAAGTGCGGAAATTCACTTAAGTACTCCTGACGATGCGATTTCAGACAAGACCATAAACATAATATTCAACTCAAAAGAACAAAGTGATTGGTGCAAATTAACCTGCAACGAGAGTGTGCTTGGGTCCAAGGGGGTAGATAAATCAGGCATATGAACCTTAGATCAGGCAGACACTTAGGCCGAGACAGACAAAGCCTCAGATCTTCTGAAGCTAGTGTCAATCACACTGCCAGGTCTTGGGCCCAGCAGTTGAGTGATTACCCATACACTCCCAGATCCGAAACAAGTGATTCTGGAATGTCCTATCACATGGAGAGACCAGTAGGTAGTTCAGGGTTGGCTTATCTAGAAAAGCCAGAAGGACCATACAAGACTCAATTGGAATACATCAGGACTAATCGTCTAGGTGCTCGCATCTATGAAGATGGCCTGAGAAGATCGGTGGTCCAGATTAAGAACCCCGATCAACCCCATGGATTAGACCACCCAGTAGTCAAGTTTGAGAATGGAGCATACCTAGATAAAGAGGGGACTATATATGTAGTCACCACTCTTCCTGATAGAATTGATGAGTTTGGAAATGTGATTGCTGAGACCGACATGGATGATATAGAGCAAGGGAACTTAGAGAAAGAGCCAAGAACCCCCCGGGGTAAATCTGTCTTGACCAGAATCATGACTCCAGAGTGGATTCCACAGGATAATAAAAGCATAGATCTGCTTTTAAACCGAGAAACCGATGAGGCTTTTTGGAGATATAAATCTGCTCAACCTCAGGAAGTGAGTGCCCTCACAATCTATGAGTTTAAAGACCCTGATAGCCCAGGCCAAGTAACCTACCTAGACAATGCATCAGAGAGAATCTTCATGGTCACTGAGCATGGCAGACATGCCTACACATGGAAGGGAGAATTTGTTTTTCCCCAACCAAGGTCTAATGTGTCCTTTGGTCACCAAGGAGCGGGGCCCCCTCCCAAGCTCATGGAGCTCAAAGAGATAGAAGTAGAGACAAACCTGAGGTAAGTTTTGCCAACTCCCTGGGAAGAGAAAGACCGGGAACAGAAAGGAATAGAGTGGAACCTGAGAGACATAGAACCCCATGGAATCAAAGGAATACTGACGATTTTCCTTTGCCAAGGCCGAGAGAACACACTAGGACCCTGCGACCAACTCAACTGGTGAAGTCCATGAAGAATTATTTCGATGGCACGGGAGACCCTTATGACCATGTGGCAGAATTTCGGCAAGTATTGAAAGCTGAACAAGTAGAGGACCTATTCACACAATATAATGCTTTCGGTCTAACCCTTAGGAACACTACCCTTACGTGGTTTCAACCACTAAACGAGAGGCATTTTAGAAACATAGACCAGCTCTTAGAGGCATTTATCGTTGAGTTTTCTAAGAGTGGAATCAGGCATAACACCTCCTCACTAATTCATAGCTTCAAACAAACACCTCAAGAGACGGTCAGACTAGCTGAAAGGAGATTTAGGCAGTACCTGGAGAGATGTCCAATGCCGGAGTTACCCACATCAGCCAAACAAGTGGCCTTGTTCTTGGATGGATTGTTGAGCACCAAGCTCAGGTCATATGTGTATCTGAAGGACCCCAGAACGATAGAAGAGTGTGTGCGAATGTGCATAGACATTGAGGACAATCTAGGTGAGGAATTAGAACTATCAAAAATCTATAAGGATTCTGATAGCTCTAGTAACCTGACATCTGGTCAATCCACATCCATTGAGGAACTTGCAGAGAAGGTAGCCCAAAAACTAGGTGTCTCTAGCAAACAAATTCCGAGATTTGCCCCAGTTAAGCGGTGTTACAATTGTGGCGGCGACCATATGGCAAGTGTATGTCCCATCATGGCCCAACCCCAGGCGAATCCTAGTAGCCAGTACTGCACCATAGAGCGCAGGTACACCAACCACACAGCACAAGACTGCCCATATAACAAACAAACTGTTAGGCAAAATTACCCTCAGCCATATCCACAACAGGGTAGATACCAGAATCAATACCCACCACAACAATACAACAGACCACAGCAAACTTATCAGCCACCTTATCAAGGGCAGCAGAGACCTCAACCAGTCCTAGTACAGCAACCCCCTGCTCCAACCAATGTGATCCCAGTGAAATATGCATCTGCTGAAGAAAATCCGAATAGAGCCATAGTTCCAGTCACCCCATTGCTATCAGACAGTGATCCAAGTGACCATAGTTTTGACTCCACACATGTTGATAGCCCACAGGCTTACTACATGCAGTCACCCGAGCACAACGAGTCATACTATTATGAGGATCCAAGTGAAAATAGTGGGGAACCTGAGTATGCTAATGTCATGTACACAAACCCCAACTCTAGACCTCAACTTAGGCAGGTACGACCCCCATTTCCTAGAGGACCATGCTTCAGATGTCAGGGAGATCACCTTATACGTGATTGTCCACTGCCTGTCCCTACACAACCTCAACCAGTAACCATTCAGGGTTTCTGTCAAGACTGCGGGAAAGAACATCTCCTACGAGATTGCCCAAAGAACCCTAATAACATGCCTAAAATCACTCCTATCAATGTTGTTGGGTTAGTTGTAGACTCCACAGGGAGTGTGACTTCCACTGCACCTGTGCAGGTGATCACAAGAGCCCAGGCACTTCAACAACACCAAGGTGTTGGTCAGGAAAAGAGCCCCGAGGTGAGTGAAACAGAGAGCATAACCAAAAAGAGGACTAGAGCCTGGAAGGATAGTCGTGAAAGAATGAAGAGGCAATGGGCAAAAAAGATAAACGAACTTGAAGAAAGCTTGAGAGAAACCAAGGCAAAAATCATAGAGATCACATCTCAATCGCACTCTCACACATTCCCACCGCTACCATCCCCATCACCCTCCATTCCTCCACCCTCTAATACACCCCACATAACCCACCCACCACCCCGAGTAGGATCAGTATTAGCGGATCCCACTCTTGAAGGCTTGGACATGATGTTCAAGGCCTACCAGGCTCGACTTCAAGAAGGGCCAACAGCTGCAAACCTAGACAAGAGTTACCCTAGAGCAGATTTAGAGATTGAACGGATGAAAATGTGCATGAAAATGGTAGAACAAGCTCAAGCTATACTTGAAACTAGTCAAAAGTTCAATCAGACAAACTCTGTCAAGCCGGATTTGCATTTCCAAGGCTTACTAGAAAGATTAGAGCAGTTGGTAAACAAATCACAAGTTTCTTTACCTCCACAGGCTCAACCAGTTGTTGAAAGAGGAAGCTCACCACCAATGGGAGCTTATGTTCCTAATTCCACGGATGCTGGAATACCTCCTTCAATTCAACGGTACTCTCAAGAGTTCTTGCGGGAAATACAAGAAGAGAAATGGGCCAAGGAGAAGGGTGATTCCCCTCCTATTCCTGAGATTGATGATCTTCATGATCAATTTCCCCAAGACATTCCGTCTATCTACGGAGATCAAACAGAGCAACAAGAGGATGAGAGATTAGATTTTGAATCTAATTCTTTACAAGAGTTGCCTCATTTCACAGGCCCATGGGAATCTGAATCTCTCCAGATCAGAGCTCCCACAATATTGGTAAGAAATGAAGACTCAGTGATTCCAAGAAACACTGATGTTGTGAAGAACACTAAGGTTCAATGTCATCTCACTGTGGAAGAGCTGCTCAAAGCCAAACCGGAGCTCTGGAATCATATGAAGGATCAGGTTCCAGAACTTGATTCCAATATGCCAAAAGTAGGCCCTAAGCAGAAAGTACCAGAGATACCTCTCGACAAGATAGGAGACATGAGCGAAGGTGAAGAAGGTAACACTTATCTTCCGATCACCTATCAAGGTTACACAACCAAAGCAATTGTGGATTCGGGTGCTGGTGTTGCTATTGCTACCACCTCCTTGTGGAAGCGATGGGGCAAACCCACCTTAAGACCAACAAGAATGAAACTTCAAATGGCAGATGGTCATTTTGAAAGACCTCTCGGATTGCTTGAAGGGATAACTCTAACCACTTGTGGTGTAGAGTTTGAACATACATTTGCTATATGTGACTTTGAGAAAAATAATGTCTACAAGATGATCCTAGGAAGACCCTTCCTACGACAATTGCAAATAGTACAGGATTGGGGAACCAAATCCTTGTACTTACAGCACTTAGGGGTCACCACCAAGGTCAATTTGAAGGATTACACCTTCAGAATTGTACCACCCCTACAGTGGAATCCTATCCACAAAGCGAAAGAAGATTCTATCTCCGTGCAGTCTGGAAGTTCACCTGATCCATCCTGGCTGCATGAAGATACTCACTTGTGGATGTGCAAAGTCGCGGAGGAAGAGGAAAAGCGCCTAAAAGCGAGAGAAGAAGGAACTCCCCCAGGAGATAGACCCATAAAAGACCCAGCCTATACACCTATGATATTTCCAGATGAGGAATTTGAGCCTCATGGTTGGGCAGAAATCTTAGCTACCATGGACATTGCAGTCAATGAAGAGCAATGGACCCCTCACTGTGATGAGGAGGGTTATGATATTTCAGTGTTCATGTGTCAGCCCCTGTTGGAAGAGTGTGATCCTAGTGAGTTCATAGAAGAAGAGGAGAATGACGATGATCTCGAATCCCTTGTGATGGATACTTACTTTGACTCAGAGGAACACTACTTAGAAGACATAGGAGTGTTAACCCAAAAAGAAGAAGAACCCCTCGCGAGTATTAAAACGATAAATTCAAAGAAAGGAAGTGAAGGAGGTCAAAAGAAAAAGAAAAGAAAAGCGGTGAAACAAGAGGAGGAAGAATCATTGTTTGAAGTACCAGAAAATTTCAAGAAATATGAAGTGGAAGACCGAAAAACTTTGGTATGGATGCCTAAGAGAGAGGCCATTGTAGGAGAAGCATATGACAATAAAGAAAAGACCAAAAAAATTGTAGTGACCATTGAAGGGAACGACGAACGATGTACGTACATAGGAGATGACCTAAGTGCAGAAGAAGAAGCAGAGCTTGTAGCTCTATTAAGGGAATATAGGGATGTGTTCGCATGGCACTATAGAGACTTGAAAGGAGTAGATCCAGAGATTTGCTCTCATACAATTCCGATGACCGCTGATGCCAAGCCCACCAAACAAAAGCCCTACACATATAATGACACTTATGCAGCCAAAATAAAGGAGGAAATTGACAGGCTGATTGAAGCTGGATTCATCTACGAGATTGAGCACACTGAATGGGTGTCCCCCATCGTAGTAGTGCCCAAGAAGAATGGGAAATTGCGAGTGTGCATTAACCTTAAGAAAGTTAATGCCGCTACGATCAGAGATAGTTATCCACTTCCAATCACCGAACATCTATTGGAGCGTGTTGCAGGCAAGGAAGTTTATAGCTTCCTTGATGGATTTTCAAGTTACAACCAAGTAGCCATTGCCCCCGAAGATCAACACAAAACGGCCTTTGCCACAGAATGGGGAATCTTTGCATTTCATGTGATGCCATTTGGGCTCACCAATGCACCTGCAACATTCCAAAGGCTCATGTGTCATGTCTTCAAAGAGTTCTTGCGAAAGAGCTTAGAAGTATATGTGGATGATTTATGCACTCATTCCCAAGAAAGAAGTTACCACATCCCTGAGCTCAGACAAATCTTCAACAAGTGTAGAGATTATCAAGTGTGTCTGAACCCAGAGAAGTGTGTGTTCATGGTACGACAAGGTAAGATCTTAGGTCACATTGTTTCTAAGAATGGAATTTCAACAGATGAAGACAAGGTAAGAGCGATAGCAGAGTTACCAAGACCAAGAAATGTTAAAGAGGTACAAGCCTTTATGGGCCATTGTGGATATTACCGTAGGTTTATCCACATGTATGTCATCATAGCTAAACCTCTTTATGGGTTGTTAACAAATTTTGAGTGGAACGAAGAATGCGAGAATTCCTTCAACGAGCTGAAAAGTCGTTTGTGCACAGCACCAATATTGACTACACCGGATTGGAGCAAACCCTTCCATGTCCATGTAGACGCCTCCAATCATGCAATAGGATGTGTGCTAGCACAACCCACCGGTGAAGGAAATCTAGATTTGCCGATAGCATATGCTAGTAGGCAATTAAATGCAGCTGAGCGAAATTATACCACAACGGAAAGGGAAGGCCTAGGCATGGTATATGCTGTGAAGAAGTTTAGACACTATCTATTGGCCAATAAGTTTAAGTTTTTCACCGATCATCAAGCTTTACTATATCTGGTCAATAAACCTTACAATACAGGCCGCTTAGTAAGATGGTTCCTCTTGCTAATGGAATACGACTTTGAAGTTGTTGTCAGGAAAGGTAGAACCCATCTTAGGGCAGACCATCTTTCTCGCATCACTTCAGGAGAGCCACCGCAAGGAGTGTCTGATGAATTGCCCGATGCTTATTTGTTCAATTTAGAAGTTGTTCCTAAATGGGCAAATAAGTTGGTACCAGTCCTAACCTTCGGGCCTGCAAATAAAAATGTTAAAACAAGCAAAGAGGAAATTGTAAAATCACTAAAGTATCAAGTATTGGCCGGAAGTATGTACAAGCAAGATACCGAGGGCGTATTAGCTTGTTGTGTCGAGGATGATGAACATGCTAGTTGGTTGCAACAAGCCCATGAGGGACTGCTAGGAAATCACTACCCTAAACAACGAACATTGCAGAATCTAAAACGTTTAGGAGTGTATTGGCCTAGCATGGACAAAGAAATACAAGAGTGGATCCACAATTGTCCAGTGTGCCAGAAGAGACCCCCAGTGGAACATGCCACTCTTTACCACGTGTCATTAATCCCAGATTGGAGTGCTCCATTGGTCGAGTTCATGAGATCGGGAACATTACCCAATCAGGCTAGTCTTGCAAGAAAGCGGAGCATGGAGCAAGAGGCTCAAGACTATGCCTTAGTAGGAGACAACCTATATCGAAGAGGCAAGGATGGTTACCTAAGACTCTGCATTCATGAATCAGACTATTTGAAAGTCTTAGAAGCTGCACACAGCGGTGCTGCAGGTGGACACTTTGGGCCTGACAGAGTAATTAAGACCATTCTATTCTCAGGACTTTGGTGGCCCATGTAAGGAATTGAACTCACAACCTCTTGGTTAGGAATGTGATGGGCTAACCACTTGCCCCAAAAGCCATGGTTGAGGATTACTTCCTAATCCTCTCTCTTAGGGTGTAGTTCAACCATCTCCTACTAGGATTATGTTACATTCTTCCCCCCTTGGTCGATCATTGTCCTCAATGATCTACTCTTGTATCCCTCTAGCCTCGGTGATCAGTCCCTTGAACCCCTAGGTGCCCTTGAATTGATGTCCCTCAACCTCGCATAGTTTCTTGAACCTTGTTCGCAACCTTGGTCTCTTGAACCCTTGCTCTCAACCTCGGTGTCTTGAACCTTCTTGTTCGCAACCTTGGTGTCTCGAGCCCTTGTTCTCAACCTCAGTCTTGAACCTTGTTCTCACCCATGCTTGGTATCTTGAACACTCAATCAAGTGCCACCCAAGGATTCCCAAGGAATTCACACTTCCAAGCTAGCTCATTGGAAAGTTCGTTCCGAGAGCTTTCCAACGGTATATTACATGCCTCAATCCGACCTACGGATTGGGAGATACACCCCAATCATTGTAAGGTCCATCATTGAAATCGACGCGCGCCTTCCACAATTCCTACCCTTTCACATGGAGGATGCCCAAGCGCCTTTTTTAGAGGCCATTGGATCATTCCACTTTGCCCAAGCCTACTTCCTAGGCTCTGATACCAATGTAAGGAATTGAACTCACAACCTCTTGGTTAGGAATGTGATGGGCTAACCACTTGCCCCAAAAGCCATGGTTGAGGATTACTTCCTAATCCTCTCTCTTAGGGTGTAGTTCAACCATCTCCTACTAGGATTATGTTACAGCCCACTCTTCATATGGATGCACATACTTATGTGAAGAGTTGTGACACATGCCAACGTGCCCAATATCCGATAAGAAAAGATGAAATGCCTTTAAGGCCAATGATGGGAGGACGTGCATTTTCAAAGTGGGGTATAGACTTTGTAGGTCCCATCAACCCCCCAGCTAGAAACTCCCATGCAGAATATATTATTGTAGCTACAGATTACCTTACAAAGTGGGTGGAAGTAAAAGCCACGACAAAGAATGATGCTCAAACGACGGCTAAGTTCTTATTCGAAAATGTGTTCACTAGATATGGGTTACCAATAGAGTTGGTTAGTGATAGAGGTACGCACTTCTTGAATGAGGTCATTGAAAATCTCCTTCAAGAATTCATGGTGATACATAAGAAGTCTGCCCCCTATCACCCACAAGCTAACGGACAAGCCGAGAGCACGAATAAGATCCTATGTAACGTATTGACGAAACTTGTAAATAATAAACGCTCGGATTGGGACAAACAACTTCATCATGTTGTTTGGGCATACCGAGTTGCTTACAAAACGGTACTCAATGCTACCCCATTTCAGATGGTCTTCGGACAGAATGCGGTGCTACCATTAGATTTCCTAATTCCAGCTTTACGAGTAGCACAAGAGCATGAGTGGAATGGACATGAGTTGTCCTCTAGGATCTTTGATCTAGAACGTTTAGGTGAGACGAGGCTACGAGCAGCAGCAGGCATCTATGCTGCAAAGAAACGGCAAAAGGCATACTTTGATGCCCATGTGAAGGATAAGGGCTTGAAAGCAGGAGATCTAGTTTTAGTCTACACATTGAAACAACACGCAAGAAAGCTAGAAAAGAGAGGCTACGGACCTATGATCATCAATAGGATCTCCACGAGTGGAGCAGTACAACTAGCCACTCTAGAGGGGGATGTTCTCCCAAACTATATTAGCGGATGCAGAGTCAAGCTGTATCAGGAACCCCTCACGGAGGAAATGCTAAGTCGACTCAATACTGCTAAGCAACGTAAAGAGGAGGAAAAACGAATTCGAGAAGAAGCACAGGCAGAGGCCTTAGAGCGTATCAGGCGAATGAAGCTGAGGAGACAAGGGAGGGATCAGCCTATGACTGACAATCTAGAGTCGCCAGGCTATCACATGGCCATGTGTGAGACTTCAGGTGAACGTACCCATAAGATAGTGGACCGACGACCTTTTGTGACCCTAGAAATAGGACAAAGAGACAGCACAACAAGCGTGAGAGCATTAATTGATTCAGGAGCAGCCACGAGTGCAGTTCGGCTTTCTTATTGCCAGCAGTTGCAATTGGAGGTAAAACCCCTAGAAGCATACCTGATAGGATTAGGAGGTGTTGAAACCCCTTGCATGGGAGAGGTGGATCTTCCCCTCTACATACAAGAGGTCCACATGCCAGCAAAAGTGCTAGTGTGTGAAGACGAGGATCTGACCGAACCTCTTGTCTTAGGCCAAGACTGGATCTATGATCACGCAGTCAACCTCAACCTAAGAAGTGGACTTCTCCAAGCTTGGGTAGGCCAAAGCCGTCTCACGATTGAATTAGAAAATCAAGCACTCAAACCAATAGAACAGGCACCAACTCCTGGTCCCTCCAGGAATCCACATGAAGATAAGAATGTTGTTCTTGTACAAACTTCTATGGTGCAGAGGATTGTCAATCTTACTGAAGGTACAAGGACCAATAAGGAGTTCCTAACTGATCCAAAGAAGATTCTAGACGAGCAGACCGAACATCACTCGACACGAAGGAGGCTGCTGATCAAGACACAGGAGCGCCAACCCGTGCAACATGGAGCATCTCGTGGCGCGAAGCAGATCTGGATACGCAAGGATGGGAAACCCTCAACTCTAACAGCAGACCCTCAAGGAGACAAGAAACGAGCCTCACTGTCAAGGAACAAAGTGAAGAAGCCCCCTAGGATAACCCCTAGGCATACCATTTCTATTTGGGTTCCTAAGCGGTCAATGAAGGCCACTCCTAATGCTAGACAGATATGGGTGCCCAAGGCTTGCTTACAAGCCCAAATTACTTTGCCTTCAGGCACTAGGATGAAGCAACTTTCACAAACACTTGTGGCCAACTACTCAGAAAATGAAAAGATACCTACACCTCTCACTATCTCCACTCCCATCGACCGTAGGAATGTCTGGAAATGGGTACCCAAAAGGTCCCAAATACATCACACTCTCATCCAGAAACCTTCACCTGTCTTTAGCTCTAAGAGCTACGACTCCTCTATCAAAGTGTGGAGAATTAAACTGTGTACTAAACCCCCTGACCCAATTCTGTAAATCCGCCCACACTAACACAGGAGCATTCTGAGCCATTGCATAACCAAAGTATGCATCTAGGATGACACTGACCTCTAATCACCACTCACACCTATCACAAACACTTCACCACTAACCACTGACCTCCGGGATTGTCATGTTAGTATTGTGAAGGGAACACCATTACATCTTGTTTCCTATGCAACACTAATGTGCCTTTCTTCTTCCAGCAGATAAGCAACCTACTCTCATGGCAACAGCGGCAGGCACAAGGCTCTCAGGCAGGCTCTAGTGCTCAAATCAATTGGGATGCCATGCCGGTGGAGGCCCCACCAACAGCTCGGCCTGAAGAGTTCGTGAATGTGCGGAGAATTCCTATTCCAGATCCACCAAATGGCCTAACCGAAAGAGTAAAGGGGCATTCTCACTGGTTCAATGAGATGCCAGGAGATTTGGGAGACGCGGATCATATCTGGGAATCCAAGATGGAATGTGGAGGAGTATGGTGGACCTTCCAGTTCTTCTCACGAGAATTCGAAGCATTGCAAAATGCAGCTCCACTTCAAGATATCTGGCAAAAAGCAGGATTACAAACTTATTTTAGTGCAGCTCTGTAAATCTAGAGGAAATGAGGAAGTTCGAATTGAATGTTACTTTAATCAGGGAAGCACTTCAGATGTATGGCACGCATGTACCTTCTGACCGCGACCCCTTGATACCTGAGTCGATGAAAAGCAATAGAATCAAGAAGCTAAAAGAAATGTGCGCCCTCACCCCCAACATCGCCATACCTTTGCGGATGTGCCTCCAACACTTCGCATTCCCAGCTCAGGACCGTTTCACCCAACCCCACAAGAAAATATGGTATGGGCTATATTTAGCAGAGACTGGAAGCTTGCCCATTAAGATGCCGGTATGGATCTTAGACCAAGTGTATGAGGCAGGCAAACGAGGAGTGAGGAAGCCTACTCTGCATGGCTGTTGTGCGCTGACAAGAATTATCTATAGATGTCTTGCATATGATGTGCCGGTTGCCAGAGCCCTAAAGTATGCACAACTGGAGTTGTTCAAAGGGCGGAAGTCAGGGAGCCAGCCTACAAAACGAATGCGTGGATCGCTCTCCCAGGCAATGATCCCTCAAGAGGCCACGACTGAAGCTTCTCACAGACCAGAAGCTCAGGTCGCACCTTTCACGATCCACCTTCAAGGAGTTCAAGCTGGGGAGGTGGTACAACCCGCTCCATCCGCCCCTCCACTACCTACCGATGCAGAGTTTGCATCTATGGCCACCTTCACGGAGGATCCGAACTTTGATTTTGAAAGATTCCTGCAGATGGTCCCCCTATCAGACAGTGAAGATTCCCCTGACAATGTTGATCCGGGAGCATCCGTACAAAGAGAACAGCCACGGGGCGAGACAAGCAGAGTACATGGGGAAGAAGTGGCACAACATCCTCATGACCCAAACACACAACTTCAGGAAGATGCACAAAGAAACGAACCAGAAGACAGTGAAGAGGAGGCCCCTGCCTACACGGCACAACTCAGACGGCTGTACAAGACAATCAAGCAGGTACAGAGAAGACATAAGATGACAGAAGAGGCGAATAGAGCTCTAGTGAACCAGATGCTTCAAACCGAGAATGTCGACTCACATTTTGTGGAATCATTGAATCTATTGACAGAGACATGTGGGATCGGGGAAGCATTGAGGACAATGGTCTATCTAGAAAACCCTATCTATGATCAACGAAGGATTGATACACGGCCACGACGAGGGAAAATGATTCAAATGGAAGTCTCTACTGCCTTGCCTACCATAATTTCAGAGGATGTTCACATGACGAGCCCAAGTCCCACTGACGAACAAAATGTAATTACTCAGGTACCATCTCCACCTTCACCTTCCATTCAACCCTCAGAACCCTTCTCCACTAGCTTTTCTGAACAACCGATATCCACCCATCATGAAACCATTGTACACACCTCTGTTTTTACATCCTTCCCTTTACCCACATCCATCACTTCCACCCAAAATTTTGAACATCACACCGGTCATCCGGCCACCGATCAAACCATAATAGGTCACCCCTCCTATCTCCCCGCCCTTGGACAACCACTAGCCACTAGCCAGACCTCACCCCATCCTTTTCCATTCACCCACACCCAAACACTATCCACCACTTCCCTGGTAACTGCCTCATCCTCAACCCAAGTCACCCAACCGTCATTCTGGACGAACCTTGTAAATATACTCCAGCAGGTGGATAATTATAATAAAAAGTCCCTTTCCCAACCCCACTCCCCCACATTCACTGCCACCACTATCACACCACCCACCATTCCTGTATTCACAGTGCACGAATCACACACTCTCATGTCCGATCCCATGGACATCTCACCATCCACAGGATCACCCACCACCACTGTTATTCCAACATCACCACGTATCATTTCACTCACGTCGCCATTTCCAAACACTGTAGGCACAACATCCACTTTTCCCTTTCCCATCTCCCGACCCCTTGCATCTTCCACCTTTACCCCTGCACCCACCTCATTTAGTCATGCACTCAACACCATGCTCGAAGCTGCTGCCCAACTTAAACAGGAATACAGGTTATTAGAAGAAAACAATAAAGAACTCTGTACTTTGTCAGCCCACCTCCAGGCACGTGTCACTGCCTTGGAGTTGTCTAATACGGAATTACAGCAGGAGGTGACCACCCTCCAACAATATCAGGTGGAGCTCGAGTCCACACATACAGAGAAGATTAGGGCAATGGAAGAACAACTTAGAGATCAGCTAGCCCGTAATGCTAGACTACAACGAAACATGGCTCTACTTCGACGCCATTTAGCGGCTGCCCAAGAAGAAAACAAAAGACTACAGCAACAAAATCAAGACAATCTCGAAGCAGCCATGGAAAATACTCTAGGGGCACCCATCGACCCTGCCAAATTTCAAGCCATCCCCTTAGAAACCATACAACAAGTATTGGAAACCTATGCCAATCTCTTAGAAGCACATGATCAGCTTGCTGACCAAGTCAAAGACCTACAGAAAGCCCAAGTGCCTACACCACACCAACGCGAACCTAAAGAGATGGCCAACATTGCAACCTCACCAGAGCCAGAATTACCAGTAACCAATGAGGTACTTGAGCTACGACAACAGGTGGCAGAACTAAAAATTAAATTGTTACAGTATGAACGACCTCCCTCCCCACCTGATCAAACCATAGAAGAAGACGCAGTAGTCATTCGAGTGGAGGAGACATTTGAAGACAATTATGAGCCTCAACCCCTTCCAGGAGGCAGAATTACGGAGGAAGGCCAGGATACATATGAGGAACCCCCGTCAGCATGGATGAAGCAGGTAGAGGAGATGGACCACACTCACGAAGAGCGCGTATCAACTCAGATGCTAGCAATGAAGGCCATTGAAGAAACCATACTTCAATCTGAGTATTTCAGGCACCTTGCTCCTAGACGACTCATCACGAGCTCTGAATTACAATATAAGCCATATTTTGTACTTGTTGGCCGACTACAACGCAGAGATCAAAAGAGTCACCAACAAGTGCCCTACCTTCGCCACCCAGTTCGAACCAGAAGACATCCCAGAGGCAGCCCAAAAAGTTGCCATATTCCAGCCCATATGGAGGCAAAAGTTATTGGAGACCTATCCGGAAATGTTACGAACATGGGATCATGCTCCCATGCATCTGAAATATAACCCATGCTTTGGACCGGTACAAAGAAGACGCTCCTGGAAAGCATTCGCCATCAAGGTCCAGAACAACGTGAATTGCAAACAGTGGCTGAACTACCCCAAAATTGCACCACCAACAGGCCCACCTACAACAGCGTACATGATGGCTACCATTCGATATTGGCTGCCACGCCTCCACTCCATGCCAGATGTAGCTGCACAGATGCTACTCAAGATATTTGATATGATGCAGGTTGTGCTCAAAACCTTCCGCAACGTATGTAACATTCAGCCTCCGATTCCTGGCTTCATCAATGGCAATTATGACCTCCTGTATGATATGAGCACAACCCCAAGCATACGAATTGTTTATGCATGGCACGCACGCATCAGATACCTCCCTGCCTGCTATAAGAAAACTTTCAACGATATGTTCACCACGGGGTTTTGGGAGTCACACTCAGAAGTGTTCGCACCACGCCCAACCCACCTGCTACATCTATTCGCGTGTGAACAAACCATGCACTCAGAGCTCTACACAACGCCACAACCGGACATACCGGGTGCAGTCAATTGGGAGACCCTCCAGAGAGACTTGGTTCGGGGACTACGCATCAAGGAACAAGAAGTGGCAACCGACCTCCTGCAGGAGTACATTGATCAAACGGTGGAGCAGAGGTCTGTCAGAGGCGACAGACGCTAGGGGGGGGAGAGTGTTGACAGTATACGAGAAGAAGCAAGTACGAGCATACAAGCAGATCTAGCACAAAGGCAACCCTTTATTTTTTTCAAAACCATTACACCATTTAAAAGTGATTCTCATCACTAAAAACCCTTGTAAATACCATTTTCACCTTTTTGTAGCTCCATTTTGTACAAGCCGAGGAGTCCTCGAGCTTGAGGAGCCTTAGAAGTAGTTGCCTGCCAATTTTCATAATTTTTAGATCTCGTTTGAGCCCTCAAATAAGCCCTGGAACCTAATTTTTAACTAGGCCGGACACTAGGTCTGGACAGGGCCAAAGCTAGTCAAAAACTATAAATAGAGCTAGAGAGCTCATTTTTGGGCTAGCTTCTTGTAGTTTTGAGCTTGTATGAGAACTTTGCTGCAATAGAAGTGATTCCATTGTCTTACTCTCTTTGTTCTTGCCGTGTGTGCGCGTGTGCGTGTATGTGTGTGCATGCTTGTGTGCTTCTCACTCACGCACTTGTGCTTCCACTTGCTCGTGGTCTTCATACCATCCTCACGTCTTCCCGGATTGACATTAAAGGAGGTGCTACTCATCACTGAGCTACAGTGATTAGCTGTATGTACTGCATCAAACCAGAATTTCGGTGAAAGCCTCTTGGACGCCATCATGCTCCGCATCATTTCAACAAGTACTCTATTCTTTCTTTCTGCAACACCATTTTGCTGAGGAGTATAAGCAATAGTAAGGTGTCGAGTAATACCTTTCTCATCAAGAAATGTCTGAAACTCATTTGACAAGTATTCTCCACCTCTATCACTTCTGAGAATCTGGACAGTTTCTTGACTTTCATTTTCAACCATAGCTACAAACTTCTTGAACATAGGAAAGACTTCTGACTTCGACTTAAGACCATAGATCCATAAGTATCTCGTAAAATCATCCACAAATAGGACAAAATACCTGAAACCCTGAATAGAGTCTGCTCTCATAGGTCCATTCACATCTGAATGAATAATCTGCAATTTCCTGGTAGCTGTAATATGACCATGTTTCTTGAAAGGTAGTTTATGCATTTTACCTTCAAGACAACCTTCACATATATCTGAATCATCAGGTAGCTTGAATGAGGGTAAACTCTCAACCATACCTCTATCTTTGATATTCTTTAGAGCTCCAAAACTGATATGTCCAAATCTTTCATGCCATAGCTTCATATCTTCCACCGGTGACGAAGATTTGACTGCATATGCCTGACTGATTTTTGACAAAACAAAGATCCCTCCTTTATGTGTACCTTGCAAAAGACACTTATCTTCTTTATGTGATAAGATCTTACAAAGATCTTTCTCAAATACAACTTTAAAAACATCACTTAAAAATGCAGATATAGATAGCAGATTCTTCTTCATTTCAGGTACATAAAGGACATCTGAAATTTGAAAAACACCACCTTCTCTTGACTTTAGGGCTACTGTACCTATTCCCATAACATCCAAATCATTGCCATCTGCAATAGTAACTCTTCTACCTGAAGAATAGGAAAGAGAAGAAAATACTTCTCTATAACCTGTCATATGCTTTGTAGCACCTGAGTCGAATATCCAAGGACTTGCTGAAAGAACTTGTAAAGCTGCTTGATCAAAACTACTTCCTCAATGGTGATACAGGCATAAGAATCACCTTGAGATTTCCCTTTTTTATCATCTTCTGCAACATTACCTGATGCCTTTTTCTTTTCTGTTGCAATCCTTCTATAACATTCTGATTGAATATGTCCACGTTTCTTGCAAAAAGAACATATTTTTACCTTCTTCTTATAAGAATTCTCTTTAGATGTCGTAGATACAGAATCTGAAGTAGAAGGTGAGAGGGACCTACTTTCCTTCTTGGATTGTTTTTCCTTCTGCTTATCCTTCTTCTTCTTACCCTTTGATGAAGATGAAAGTGCTTCTTCATTCTCTTCCATTCCCTTCAACTGATCTTCATCTTGAAGTAACAAGAACTCTAACTCTTCAAATGTAACCTCTCTATCTCTTGTGGTAAGGGTAAGAGTGGTTATGAAAGATCGATATGAAATAGGAAGTGAATTAATCAGCGTATTTACCATTTCTTCATCTGATATCTCAACTCCTACATTTAGAAGTTGATCTCTCAAGTCAACGAGTCTCGTAATGTGGGTTTGAATTGACTCACCAGCTTTCATCCTTGTTTTTGCTAGTTGTCTCCTCAAGTGAGCTTTTCTAGCAGGATTTTTGCTTTGAAAAAGATTCTCAAGCTTCAACCAAGCTTGACTAGAACTTCTGCAAGATCTGATCTGTGGTAGAATATGCTTTTTGACACTTATTGCTATGAATGAAAGTGCTAAAGCATCTCTAGCATCCCATCTTGCCTGATCTTCAGTAGGAGGAACTCTAGGTAAAGACCTAGCAGTGACTCTGGATGTTGAAGTGGTTACCTCTTCTTCAGTTGGTTCTGTAATAGTAATTCCATTACCTGTTGAAGCTGTTGTAGTCCCTTCTTTGCCTTCTCGTCTTGGTCTTGTTAAGGATCCATTGACGATACTCCATAAATCCTTTGTCACTAACAAGTTCATCATCATGAAACTCCACATGGGATAAGATCCATCCAACTTGTCTTCAATCTCGATTCTAATCTCACTCATCTTATCTTAAGTGTGTATGTCAATTATGTAGCTCTGATACCAAGTGTTGGAATTTGGGGCCCCAGGATCGTTCCAATACTAAAACCTCTTGAGCATACACAACTTAATTGACAAGATGATAAGTGAGATAGAGAAAGAAAGAGATCTTGAGACAAGGATAGGGAACGTAAGCTGGATGCTTACTTCACTAAAATAATAGATGTCCAAATTACAACATGGGAGTACTACTCAACCATATAAAGTGGTGCAGTCACTAATGGAAGAATAAGAAGATGATGATACAAAATTTGGATTATGTCGAAATAATCTAAGTGTGTGTGAAGAGAATGAAGCAACGAAGCTAACAAAATAGTGTAATGAAATTGTAAATCAACCACAAGGTTAACTCACAAAAGATAGTTACCACCACCTCGTAGAAGACTTCCTGCTGCAATGAGAGTAGCCTCTCCTTCACCAAAACTTCACCTCCTTCAAGAGTGTGAGAACACTCTGTCTTCAAGAAGATCTCCAAGCTCTAGATCTTTGAGTGAGTGAGCTACACAATGAGTCAAGGCCTTGTTTATATAATTTTATTCTCCTCCAAAAGTACTAGCGAATAAATCTACGATCGTGAAAAGCTGAGAAACGGCGTCTGTCCGTGTGTTTTTCCATAAGGCAAAAAAAACCAAATTCCCTACGCTGTTGCAAATGGGATTCGAACCCGGGAGGATCGTGAAAGCTTTTAGAAGCTTTGGACTAGACCAAGTCACCCACATAGTTTTGTTGTACAAGTGTATGGAGATAATAATATACATACTTATGCTGCGCCCGCGTGGATTCCCTTGAAGGATATAGAATAGAATCTATATACCGACGTTGCGTCTGCCTGGAAGATTTATATAGAGATACAATTGCTGAATTTAATTGCTGGACTAATGAGGACATTGACTTCCAACAAAGATGGTGGTGGTAGAAGAATGACCAACACCCGAAACAATCAAAAGGCCTCTAAGCCACACACACTCAAAAATCATTGTGAAAACTACCCTATACTCAGCCTCATAACTAGAAGTGGTCACAGTAGGCTAGAAGTGGCCACAGTAGGCTACTTCTTGCTCAACCAAGATATGCATGAGCTACTAAGGATGAAGAAAAAACCACTAGTGTACACATGAGTGTCATAGCAATCAGCATAGTCAGAGTTAGAAAGAGCATGTAAATCAAGAGGTAGTGATCCCCCTTGGGATAAAACAATCCAAGTATTTGGGTACCACAGGTAGCGAAAGATGCGCTTAAGTACTTGCCAATGTTGATACCCAGGCAATGCATAAACTTGCTAACTTGTGAGCCAACAAATTGAATATCAGCCCAAGTTATGCATAAGTAAATCAAGCATCCAATAGCCTACTGATAGAGAATAGCATCAAATGCATCTCGAGCATCATGAAGAGCCAACCCTAAACTTGGTTCCATAGAAGTGACAATAGAGTTGCAATCTTCAAGGCCAAAATGTTGCAATAATGTATCAATATAATTTGTTTGACACAAAGCTATTTTGCCATCAACTTGCATAAGTTAAATGCCCAAATAAGGATGCAAATGCCCCATATCTAACATCTCAAATGAGGCATGCAAAAAGCCTTAAAATCAGCAATATGCTTCTCATTAGGACCAATAAATAGCATGTCATCAACATAGACAAAAATGATCAAAAGCACATCATTTGCATGCTTAACATATAAGGTGCTCCTAGTTGGATTATTCTGAAGACCGTGTGCAATCAAATGAGCATGTATCTTTTCATACCAAGCACGTGGTGCTTGTTTCAAATCATGTGATTCTTTTTTCAACCTGCACACTTTGTTTTCATACCCTTTCTCCATAAAACCACGGGGCTGAAAAACATACACTTCTTCATGTAAGTCACCATTAAGAAACGTAGTTTTAATGTCCAATTGATGTACATTCCAATCATGATGGGCTACAAGTGCACAAATGTTATGAATGGTGGTCATTCGAAAAGTGGATGCAAAGGTCTCATCAAAATAAGTGCCTCTTTCTTAAGCATAACTTTTTGCAACAAGCCTAGCCATATGTCTATCAACTCTTCCATCAAGTTTACGCTTCAACTTGTATACCCATTTAGTTCCAATGGCATTTTTGCCTAGAGAAAAATCACATAAAACCAAGTATCATTCTTCATAATAACATCATATTTGGATGGCATAGGAGCCATCCAATTTTCTAAATTTTCTGTTCATCAAAAGAAACATGCTCATTCTCATCAGAAAAACTAGAGGTAGCCATAGCATAGCAATGTGTTGCAAAAGAAGCACTATGAGAGTGTGTACCTAAGTTGTAGAGTCTTAGTGACTTGTGTCAACTAAGACTATACCTCAATTATCCATAAGCACATATAGTGGAGGATTAATGCATGTTTAACTATCAATATGTGAAGTTAGACATATCAAGTGTATGAAGACATGTGCACACATGATGGCAAATGAAGTGAAGGTGCTAACAATGTGTGAATCATAGATTCATCTACCTCCCATGTCACTTACCTCTCTAGAAATACATGTTGTGCTACTTGTAACAGCAGTAAGCACAAATTAGGACTTTTCTCTCAGTTGAGAGATCCAAATATGGTGAATATTGGGTTCATTTCAAGGCTCTCAATGAGAGGCATCTAATGCTAGTATTCTTAGCCTAATCTTACAAATGTGCTTTGAATTATGAGCAAAATAGTGAGTGGCTGGAAACACCAACTCTAGATCCACAGCTCACCAAGATTCACACATGCATCTGAGTTTTCAAAACCAATGGGTAGAGGATAGTGATGTATCTTTTCATATTAAGATCTTAGTGCTTGCTTTATTCCATATAAAGCTTTGATAAGCTTGCATACTAAATGCTCTTTATGTGTCTCTTCAAAACCTTCTCGCTATTGAACATAAACATCTCCATGAAGATCACCATTAAGAAATGCAATTTTGATATCTAATTGATATACTTTCCAATCAAAGAATGCAGCTAGAGAAAGTATTTCCCTGACTATTGTCATTCTAGATGTAGGAGCAAAAGTCTCATCATATTCAAAACCCTTCTTTTGTGCATAAACTTTTACAACTAACCTTGCTTTATACCTTTCTATAGTACCATCTACTTTTCTTTTGATTTTAAAGATCCACTTAACACCGATTGCCTTTTTACCTTTTGCTAACTCACAAAGCTTCCATGTTTGATTCTTATGAATAGAATCAATCTCTTCTTGCATAGATTTCTTCCATACAAGACTATGTACTGCATCTTGAACACTATTTGGTGCATTCTCAACTGAAATAAGTGCTAAAAAAATGTTATGAATATCAAAATGTTCTGCATAATTTACTTGGTCTAGTTTTTTCTCCTTGTTTGACTTCTGGTTCTTCCAATGTATTCCTTTATATCACTATCCTTCCAGGTTTGTTACAACCACTTTGGCATATCCTTGAAATATAAAAGAATCCTTTCTGGTTCTTCAATATCTCCTTCTCGAACTCTAGAACCTTCTCCAACTTCATAAGTCGGAACATCAAGAGGTACTAATGATGGACTAGGTAGTGATGTAGGTAATGAAACTCTCTCTTCACCTACATCTCTTAGGGTTCGAGAAGGTTCATCACCCCCCTTGTATGGCAAAATGTAAGAATCCAAATTCCTTCTAAAAAATGCATAGTCATCTGTTTTTATGAAATCTGGAATCTCTTCCTTCTTATCATAAATCTGACTTTCTGCAATATATGCCTTGCACGAAAGTAGGATATCACCTCTATCTAGAACATAGAATATCTAGAACATAGAATCTTTATCCTTTGCTTTCAATTGCATAACCAATAAAGACGGCTTTAATGGCTTTTACATTAAGCTTACCATGATCCTTCTTCTCAATGTAAACATAATCTGAGGAACCAAATACTTTGAAGTAACTCACATTGGGCTTCTTCCCATAATAAGCTTCATAAGGTGTAATGACCTTCAAAGCTTTTGTGGAAGACCTATTCAGAATGTGATTATATGTATGTACTACATCAAACCAAAACTTTGGAGAAAGCTTTTTGGATGATATCATACTATGCATCATCTCAACAAGTATCCTTTTCTATCTCTCTACAACACCATTTTGTTCTAGAGTGTAAGCAATAGTGAGTTGATGAGAGATACCTTTGTCTTCAAGAAAATACTTAAAGTCTTTAAAAATGTATTCTCCTCCTCTATCACTTCTCAAAATCTAGATCTTTGATCACTTTCCTTTTCAACCATAGCTAAGAATTTCTTGAAAGTAAGAAAAACCTTTTACTTCACTTTAAGACCGTAACTCCATGAATATCTTGAGAAATCATCAATAAACATAACAAAGTACTTGAAACATTGAATAGAATCTGTTCTCATCGGACCATTCACATCAAAATGTATGATCCACAACTTCCTTGTGGCCATGATGTATCCATGCTTCTTGACATGTAGTTTGTGAAGCTTTCCTTCAAGACATCCTTCACATGACTCTACATCATCTAGTTTAGCAAAAGTAGACAAACTCTCCACCATATCTTGAACTTTGATATGCTTGAGAGCTGTGTAATTGGTATGGCCAAATCTAGCATGCCATAACTTCATGTTCTCCTTAGGTGTAGTAGACCTATCAACATTAGCATGACTAATTTTGGATAACACAAACATGCCACTTCTGTTTTCACCTTGAAGTAGACAATGATCCTCATCAAATGAGAGGATCTGACATGAATCTTTCTTAAAAACAACTTTATAACCATCTTACAAGAAGGTAGAGATAGAGAGCAAATTCTTCTTCATGTCTAGAACATAAATAACATTGGAAATTGTGAAAACCTCCTGCTTTTGACTTAAGTTTCACTTCTCCAACACCTACAACATCTGAATCATGACCATCTACAATGGTCACTCTTCTACCTGAAGAGTCAGAAAGGGAAGAAAATTACTTTTTGCAACCTTTCATATGCTTAGTAGCTCCATAATCAAAAATCCAAGGATTATCTAAGATTGTATTTAATGATGCCTAATCAAAAGCTACCTCTTCACAATAGTAAGACATGCATATGAATCTCCCTTTGAAGATTTAGGTTTTGGATAATCTTCAGCATTATTGCCTGATGCTTTCTTCTTCTCATCAAAAATTCTTGTTTTGCATTTTTCTATGTAATGACCTGGTTTCTTACAGTAATGACATACTCCTTTTTTTTAATCAAATGTAGTCGAAGACTTTTCTTTGGGTCTAGAGGAAGGATTAGGGGTAGTACTAGAAGACTTAGGATTAGAAGACTTATTTTCCTTCTTGGATTGCTGACTCTTCTTCTCCTTCTTTGTCTCCTTCTTCTTCTTTCTCTTCAATGATTATAACATAGCTTCATCATTCTCTTCCATATCCGTTTTTTTATCTTCATCTTGAAGTAACAAGAACTACAACTCTTCAAGTTAAAGTTCTCTATCTCTTGTAGAGAGAGATAGAAGTAAACAAAAGCATGATAATATGAGGATGGAAGTGGGTAGAAGTGTGTTTACCATCTCTTCATCTGAAATGTTGACTCCAACATTGAGTAATTGATCTCATAATCTTTGAGCTTCAAAACATGTGTCTAAATTGATTCACCAAGTTTCATCCTTGTGTTGGCTATTTGTCTCCTTAGATGAGCTTTCCTAGCAACTTCTTTGGTCTGAAAGAGATTCTCTAGCTCAAACCAAGCCTATCGAGAGGTTCTGCATGACTTGATTTGACGTATAATATGCCTCTCAAATGTCATAGCAATATATGAAAGTGCTAGAGCATCCTTTGAATACCGTTTGGATTTCTCTTTTGTAGGAATTAATCTAGTAGTACCATTGACTCCTAATGATGAAGTGGTTCCTTCTTCTTCACTACCCTCCTATTGAGCAGAAATAGGAACATGGGTTCTTCTAGAAGATGAAGAAACATCTTCTTTGAATTGTCTTGGACTTGGATAAGTGTCATTGACAATATTCGATAAGTCCTTTGATACTAGCATATTCATCATCATAAAAGTCCACATTGGATAGTTAGATATTCCTTCAAGCTTGTCTTCATTCTCAAGTCTATAGTCACTCATCTTGTTAAGGGTGTATGTCAACTATGCTCTAATACCAAATGTTGGAAGTGGGGTGGGCCTCAATAACAATTAATCATAGGTTTACAGGATCTTCCAACATATGAACCTTAGCATACACACCTTAATACTCAAAAAGAGATGAGTGAGAGATAGGGAGAGATAGACAAGAAGTGTATTGGTAAGCTAAAGTGCTCATCTACACTAACTTTTATTCGAATATCAAATTATAATGTGTGAATATGATACAAACTTACAATATCTGAATCTAGGTAGAAATACGAACTAGATACAAGAGATTGTATGCCTATGAGGTATGAAGAGTGGGTGTGTGAGAATATGGAGAATATGAACAGTTTAGAACTATTTTACAGCAAACCCAAATTCCAATTATCCTAAAGCAGAAACTATTGAATGAACAACTTAGATGTAGACTTGTTACTTAGAGTATGTTGGTTGATACAAACTCCTTGAGATATCTCCAGATGTAGAGCACAACTCCTCCAAGAGTGTAAGAACACTTCCTCCAAGTACAAGACCTCCTTGATCACCAAGTGTAGAGCCTTGAACTCCTTGAGTGTTGAGCACTTGAGATGATCTAAAAATGTACCCATGCCCATATAATATAGGATTTAACTCCATCAAAAAGCATCTTATGAAAAGCACCATTGGTGTTGTGATCACCACAAAAAAAGAAATTGGTGTGGAATTAATTTTTGCAAAAAAACTCTACGCAAGAAAACAAATATCGATGTTTTCCATTTCGTGTCGCTTGGGAATCAAACCCAGATGGATGATTTGGAAGCACTTTTGTCTAGCCACTACACCACCTCGCTTTTCTTATTGAGAGTTTTATGATGATCATGTTATATGCTAGCCATTTTGACATTGTATCCAACACACATATCTAGTTGAAGATTTGATTTGGGTGAACTTCGGTGATTTTCTAGCATATTCCTTCTTCCTAACTCTGAGGATAGAGTTTTTAAAAGGGGAAATAATTGTAATAGGCCTTTTAATAGTGAAATAATTCATTTTGAACTTTTCATTATACATTATGGGGATAATGTTTAGAATGAATAATTAGATCATTTTATGCAAATCAATAAAATTTACAGATTATAAATTTTATATTCTCTCTCTAAACCTTATATGCATCATGTTTTTGGTTGAAAAATGAACATGAAGATGAAAGAATTAAGCAAAATGTTATATGGCAGAAACGTAGAGCATGTATAAGAGAATAAAAGTCTCTCTCTGAAAATTTTGTGAATTTTAAAATACCTCTTTTTGGGCTCTACATTTAGTTCATTGTAAGATAATGCCGTGGTTTTACTCTCTCTCTCTCTCTCTAGAAAATCTAAAGTTGTAGGGGTTAAAAGTGGTGTTTAGAGGTGAATTTGGACCCATGGCATTCTAAGACTATTGTGCAGATTAAAAAGCCAAAAATTTTTGCCTCTCACAAGCATAAGCTAATTGCTCATTGTTTTTTAGTTATAAGGCTCTTAAAAGTGCCATTTTTTATACTTAAAAAAATAAAAAAGAGTAAGCTTCTCTATTTTTATTTGAATCCGTGATTTTGATGCATATGTGTTGTCATGCACACTTGCGAATGTCTTCAAATATATCGTTTCCTTGCTTTTCTTCTACTTTTGATAAATACCACTAAAGAAAGAACTTGACTTCTAGAAATGCACGCTTTTGTGAAAGTTTTGCATGCAACACTGGGAAAGCTATAATTTTCTAACTTTGGTGGATCATGCACTTCTTTGGGAGATGATCAACTTTGTTTTAAAAGGGATTTGCTCCATCATGAGATAGGAATCCAAAAACGAGAGAATTACCTTGTAATTGAGATTGAAAGTGAGTGAGAGTGAGAGTGAGAGTGAGAGTGAGAGTGAGAGCGAGAGCGAGAGAGAGGGCGAGGGCGAGGGCGAGGGCGAGGGCGAGGGCGAGGGCGAGGGCGAGGGCGAGGGCGAGGGCGAGGGCGAGGGCGAGGGCGAGGGCGAGGGCGAGGGCGAGGGCGAGGGCGAGGGCGAGGGCGAGGGCGAGGGCGAGGGCGAGGGCGAGGGCGAGGGCGAGGGCGAGGGCGAGGGCGAGGGCGAGGGCGAGGGCGAGGGCGAGGGCGAGGGCGAGGGCGAGGGCGAGGGCGAGGGCGAGGGCAAGGGCGAGGGCGAGAACAAAAGCGAGAATGAGAGTGAGAGTGAGAGTGAGAGTGAGAGTGAGAGTGAGAGTGAGAGTGAGAGTGAGAGTGAGAGTGAGAGTGAGAGTGAGAGTGAGAGTGAGAGTGAGAGTGAGAGTGAGAGTGAGAGTGAGAGTGAGAGTGAGAGTGAGAGTGAGAGTGAGAGTGAGAGTGAGAGTGAGAGTGAGAGTGAGAGTGAGAGTGAGAGTGAGAGTGAGAGTGAGAATGAGAGTGAGAGTGAGAGTGATAGTGAGAGTGAGAGTGAGATTGAGAGTGTGAGTGTGAATGAGATTGTGATAGCTCAACGGTGGTGGTGAGATCGAGGATTCATCAAGAAGCTATTTTCCAAATCTATTGTATCGATTGATTCAAATCTATAATACTACAACCTCTCTTTCTTTGATTCATACCTTGTCTACTCTTCTATGTTAGATTTTCTCTTATATTTTGTGAGTTCTTTTTTCTCTCTCCTATACTATTCTTGGCTGATCAAAAGCTTGATTGAGGATAGCTTGTGATTGAGGTGTTGATATATTTAGGTAGTGATGTGTGTGAACACATTAGGACCGCGTGGGCACTTTTTTCCCTCTTTAGGAGGTTTTTTTCCCCTACTTGTATATATGCCTATAGCCCTAATGGGTTACTTATCTTTGTACATTGTAGTGGTAATACATTCAGTATTGTGTGTTATGCTTCAAGCTTCTTCTTCTTCCTTCTATTGTTTGCATGCTTTCACAGACGTCTAACTCCAACAATTCGTATCAAAGCATGTCGCCGCTTCATCTAGGGTGTCATCGACAACCCTCCGGTCACAATCTCGAAATCGCACGAAATTTGGTGAGCATACTCATTTTGGCCTCCGAATGCACTATCATAGCGCTTGTGTAGGCTATTTCATCTTTTTGTGCCAAACATATATACAGATTTTGGTTTGCCAGTATAAGCGTCTCAAAGTCTTCTACATGTCTAGCAGAACTCGTCAGGGTAGTTTTGTTCAACTTTTTCAAATACAGTCATTTTTTTGCATCAAGGTATTTTAGTCAGTGGCCATGGCTGAAAGAAGTGATGTATTCTGTATGTTGGCTGTTGAGGATAAGTTGGATGGTACCAATTACTCATTGTGGACTTATATGATACGACATGTATTGGTTACAAAAGGATTGTGGAACATTATGCAGGGTGTTGAAAAATGTCATATTGCACCTGCAAATACAGGTATTGAAGTTGATGAAAATGGCATTGAAGATGTTGATATTCTTCATATTCATGTTCATGTTGCCGTGTCTAATGCACCTATCGTAGAGAAAAATTATTGGGATGAGAGAGATGCTCATGCACATGCATTGATAACCTTGTCTTTCGAACGTGCCATTATCTCTCACATTTGCTCCTGCAAAATAGCTAAGGATGCTTGGGATACACTTATCACATTGTATCAGGCTAAGAATGAGGCTCATATTGCTTACCTCTGAAAATAGTTGGAGAGTGAGCATATGAATGAAGGTGATTCTATGGATAGTTTTCTAACAAAGATCAAAGACTTGAAGGAACAATTGATTTTTGCTTATGAAGTTATGCCAGATAGCTCACTTGTGCAGACCGTTCTGAATGGTATTCCTGATTCATACTAGAGTTTTGTTTCTACTCTTCATTTGATGATGAAAGGCAATCCAAATGCCTTGTCATTTGAGGTTTTAGTCTATGTTTTATTGCAGGAAGATCAGTCTAGGTAGAATAGGTCCATTATGCATGTTGAAGATCAAGCTTTCCTAGCTAGTCAGAAGGGCAAAGGTAAATGGAGCTCATCTACTAGTAAGTAGAAACATGCAAAGGCATCACATTCAAAGAAGGAAGACAAAGATGAGAAGAAATCAAAAAAGCAGAAATTCTTTTGCAAGTATTGTAAAGGAAACGATCATGTCATAAAGAATTGTCCAAAATTGGCTGCAAAAGAGGCAAAGTAAAAAGAGGCTGGAATGGTTGTTGTAGAGGCCTCTACACTAAAAACAGAGTCTGCTAATCTTGACAGAATGAAGAATGGGTGTTTACTATTGTTTGCAGTTTTGACCCATCTTCTCCTGAATAGTGTATGTCTACAGTAGACTCAGATGTTTGGTACTTTGATAGTGGAGCAACCAAACATATTAACTTGCAGCATAGTTTCTTCACTTCACTCAAGCCTGACCCTACAGGGAATATTGTCACATGCGCCAACAACTCCTCTTATCCTGTCATGGGAGTTAGTAAGATCATTCTAACTACTACTGATGGTAGTTCTTTTACTTTGTCAGATGCTTTATTTGTGCCAGGGATCAAGAAAAATCCGTTATCAATTTCTACATTAGCCAAGATTGGCTTGGTTGTGAAATTTGTTGATGAGAGATGTATAGTTCATGATCTGTCAAATGGTGACATGATTATTGCTTCTAGCATTTTATGTCATGGGCTATATAAGCTCATAGACTATGAAAAAACTATGAATGATTCATCATGTGCAGTACATGATTCTCAGGCTATGTCATATGCAAAGCTTTGGCATGCACGCTTTGGTCATTTGAATTTTGCTAGTGAAATCTAAAATGGTGTCCTCTTTGCCCAAACTTGAGGCACCTGGAAAACATATCTGTGAAGGCTGTATTTTGGGCAAAATGCAGCATTCCTCCTTTCCAAAAGATGGTTCAGTTCGAGCTACTCAAAAATTGCAGCTTGTACACAGTGATGTCTCTGGTCCTATGCAGACACCCTCTTTTGGAAACTATCCTTACTTCGTGACTTTCATTGATGATTTTTCCAGGCATGCATGGGTATATCCATTGAAAGCAAAGTCCAAAAGTGTTCATGTGCTTCAAATAGTTTTTGGTTTTGGCTTAAAACATGTCAACATGTAAAATGGGCACCCTCCGTTGTGATCAATGGGGAGAATATATGTCTTTTGACTTTAATGCATTTCTCGTTGAACATAGGATAAAACATCAATGTACAATGCCGTATACACCTCAACAGAATGGATTTGTTGAATGGAAGAATAGGTCACTCATGGATATGCCGAGGTGTATGGTGAAGGATCAGGTTTTACGACATAGTTTTTGGCTTGAGGTTGTCATGTGTGGAGCATATGTACTTAACAGGTGTCCCACTAAAGCACTACAGTCTATCACTCCATATGAGGCTTGGCATGGTTGCAATCCATCTGTTGCTCATCTGCGTGTTGGTTGTCTGGCATATGCATTGATGCCTGAACAACATCACAAGAAATTGGATGATAAAGCACTAAAATGTATTTTTGTTGGGTACATTTATGAAAGCAAAGGCTATCATTTGTATCATCCACAGACTAAACGCATTTTGGTTAGTTGTGATGTTGTCTTTGTGGAAGATGCTATTCAGCCTTTACTTTCATGTATGAAAGAGACATATATTAGCTCCAAAGACATGTATGATACTCTGCTACCCCTTTTTACACGTGGACAATTTACTGCTGGTCCTAATGAGGCAGCTTCTCAGCCTTTATAGGTTTCATGTGATGATGCAGATCATTCTATTTCTGATGCAGATTTACATGATGCACTTGTTGATGAGAGAGCTGATATTGAGGAGGCAAAAACTATGCCAAAATGGATGTTGTAGACTTTACCTGATAGCAAATTAGATGCACCTCTGTCATACCATACTCGTTCAAGCTCTCACAGTGCCTCTTTTGCATCAGATTGTTATGCTATGGTTGCCTCTAGTCTCTGTGATGAGCATGAATCTATTTCATTTGATGAAGCAAAAAATTTTGAACATTGGATGGCTGCAATGCAATTTGAATATGATGCTATCATGAAAAATAGTACCTGGTCTTTATGTGACTTGCCACCTGGCAATAAGGCCATTGGCACTAAGTGGGTATACAATCTGAAGCGTAAACCTGATGGAACAGTTGATAGGTATAAGGCTAGGCTTGTTGAAAAGTGTTATGCACAAGAAAAATGCATTGATTTTGATGAAACCTTTGAATGTACAGGTGGAATGACTACTGTTCATAGCATCTGTGCACTTGCAGTTCATCATGAATGGAATGTACATTAGTTGGACATTAAAACAACATTTTTGAATGGTGACTTGCATGAAGAAGTGTATTTTTTTCAGCCTCATGGTTTTGTGCAAAAAAGGCATGAAAACTAGGTGTGCAGGTTAAAGAAGGCATTATATGGTTTAATGCAAGCACCACGTGCTTGGTATGAAAAGATACATGCATATCTGATTGCACATGGTTTTGAGAACAGTCCAACTGAAAGCACCTTATACGTTAAGCGTGCTAATGATGTACTTCTGATCATTGTTGTGTATGTTGATGACATGCTGCTCACTGATCCTCATGAGAATCATATTGCGGATTTTAAAGCTGATTTGCATGCCTCAATAATGCATATATGCAAAATTTAGGGATGATAAGTTTTATGTTCTGTCTCTAAACCTTACTTGTACCATGTTTTTTGGTTGAAAATTGAACATGAAGATGAAAGAATTAAACAAAATGTTGTATGAGAGAAAGGAAGGGTATGTTTAAGTGAATAAAAGTGTCTGAAAATTTTTTGAATCATCTTTTAAGTACATTGTTTTGGGCTCTATATTTAGTTCAGTGTAAGAAAATCCTTGATTTTACTCTCTCTATAATTTCTAAACTTCCAGGGCTCAAAAGTGGCATTTGAAGGTAGATTTGGACCTAGGGCATCTCTAAGACTATTGTGCAGATCGACGAGCTAAACATTTTTTCCTCCCACAATCTTTAGCTAATTCCTCACTATTTTTGAGTTACAAGCTTTGGAAAAGTGCCATTTTTTTGTACTTCTAAAAAATATTAATAATAAATAAATATAAAGAAGTGTTGTTCACTATTTCTATTGGAATCTGTGATTTGATGCATGTGTTATCATGCATAGTTATGGATGTCTTTGAATGTCTTTTCATTATTCTTCTTTTTCTTTTGACAACTACCGCTAAAGAAAGCACTTGATTGCTACAAACACATGTTTCTGCAAAAGTTTTGCATGCAACAGGGAGAGAACCGACTTTTTCTAAATCTAGTGGAAATCACACTCTTTGGGGGATGATCAACTCTGTTTTAAAAGCAATTTGCTCCTTCATGAGATAGGAAACCAAACACCAAAGAATTACCTTGTAATTGAGATTGAGAGGGAGAGTGAGATTGAGATTACGAGTGCGAGTATGAATACGATGCTAATAGATTGGGTGTGGTCGAGAGATCGAGGCTTCGTGAGGAATCTATTTTCCAAAGCTATTGTATCGATTGTTTCAAATCTATAATACTAGAACTTCTCTTTCTCTAAGTCATATCTTGTCGACTCTTTTGCATCAGACTTTCTCTTATCTTATGTTTTTTTTCTCTCTTCTACTATTCTTGAGTTATCAGAAGCTTGTGATTGAGGATATCTTGTAATTGAAGAAGCGCTATAAGTGGTATTAGAGTATAATGGATCCTTGACAAGGATAGAAGATTTAACACAAAATATTTGTGTGCAAGAGAATTTTATTTAGAAGCTTCTAGGAGAATTACACAAAGAACGAGGCGGAAAGAAATGAGAAGGCATAAGAAATTTGTTTGTGGAGTTGGACGATGAAGTGGATGAAGGTATAGGAGCATCTAATATGCCTAGAGTAACATAGAAACACAATTATCAAGATATAGAGGCAGGTGAGTTTGCCCTCGATCGAGTCTTCAAGAAGGCAAAATTGAATGATTTTGATAGTGAGAAGAAGAGCGGCGAAGATCTAGAGGCATGGATTGAAGACCTAGATAATTTCTTTGATCTTCAATAATTCAATGAGGAGTCCGAGGCAAAGGTTAGGATCCTATACCTGTATGGCATCGCAAAGATATAGTGGAAGTCCTATATGCAAACCCGAATGTGTTGTGGTCCAGCTCTATGGAAGGAATTTAGAGAGCAAGCAGAGAAACATTACTATTCTCCACACTAATATATGGAGAAGAAGATGGAGTTCTACAATTTTCGACAACACAAGAGTGAAAGTGTAGCTTGTTTGTTGATGAGTACAAAGAAAAATTTCTATGCCTTCATAAATATGCATTGGAGGTCAGTGCTGATGTTGTGAAGATCAAGCTTATTGAAGGGCTTCGTGAGGAACTTTGTTATCAAGTGAAGGAATCTTGATGTGCTGATTTCTTGGATGTTGTTGTGATGGAACTAGATTCATTGCGATGGACATAGGCCATAGAGATGTACCATAACAAACATGAATAATTCAAAGAAGACTTAAACTTTTAATAATCAAGGTAAGGTGGAAAACCAAAGGAGGCATCAACCCATCCATTAGGAGCAAGACCTTGATTTTATTGAGCAGGTAGAAATACTCAATTTTTATTTTCGTGGCAGAGAGTAAGGGCATCGGACATATGAATGCCCAAATAAGGCTATCTTCCGGCCCACACAATCGAAGATGATAAACATCATTGAGGAAGATGCAACAATTAACAAAGAAGATGATGGAGGTAAGTGCCCTAACTCTAACTTTATGTTGAATGGTGGCTAGTTCTTTCCTGAGAGCTTCTATAATTATGATTTTGGGTATGATTTCTATGCATAAAATCAGATTTTTTATCAATTTGGTTAGTACACATTGTTTTCTATCTTTCATATTCGTAGAGAATTTAGGGATATCCCTAAATATGTAGATAACAATACCTATGGAGACGGCCAATTGATGATTGTACTATACAAAAGAATACATTGAAAACCTTGTATTTACTTTTTCTTATAAGTTTTTTTCTACAAGTTTCCATGTGATTGAAATGAAACAAAGTGATGCAATTATAGGAATGGATTGGTTAGTTTAGAATTCTGCAACAATTGATTGCAAACAAAGAAAATCAATTTAAGGCTAGATAGTGAATATATCCATATCCTAGGTGATGAGCATAATCCTAAGCCTATTCTCATTTCTGTTATGCAAATAATTAGAGGTATATGTCATGGATATAGCACATTTGTCATGTATGTGAACAATCTGCATGAGAAAGAGAATGATGAAAATCTTCTGAATTATGTAGAAAATCTTCTGAAAGAATATGCAAATGTATTTCCATAAGATGTTCCTAGTATATCTCCACCTAGAGAGATTGACCACATCACCGACCTGTATCTGGGGAGTGAACTATATTCTAGAGCACCATATAGATTCCACATGGATTAATTAAAGGAGATTAAGATTCAATTAGATGATCTTTTGAAGAAAGGTTTGATAAGACTGAGTGTTTCATCTTGGGGAGCAGAAGAAGAAGAAAGACGGCTCTTATAGATCTGTATTGACTACAGAAGAAGAAAGACGGCTCTTATAGATTTGTATTGACTATAGAAGAGGAAGAAAGACGGCTCTTATAGAAAGAAAGATGGATCTTATAGATCTGTATTGACGACAGAGGGTTGAATAAAAGAACAATTAAAAATAAGTACACACTCCCTTACATAGATGACTTATTAGGTCAATTAAGTGGAGCAACTATATTCACTAAGATTGACTTAATATCTGGACATCACAAAATTAGGATAAAAATAGAAGATATATCCAAGAAAGCTTTTCGAACATGTAATGATCACTATGACTTTACAGTTCAAACTTTTGGATCAACAAACGCTCCTAACACATTCATGTGCTTGATAAAAAATATTTTTCATGTTTATCTAGATGAATTCATCTTAGCATTTCTTGATAGTATATTTTTATACTCTAAAGATGATTATGAGCATGTTATACATCTCAAGAAGAGTTTGCAAGCTCTTAGAGAGCACAAATTATATAGAAGAAGACTAAACTTTCGTTTGCTAAGCATAAACATGTGTATCTAGGAAGAGTCATATCTTAAGAGGAAATTCATATAGACCAAGATAAGGTGAAAATAATAGTTGATAGGCCCATTCCTAAAACGATAAGGGATACTGGAAGTTTTTTAGGATTGGCATAATATGAGAGAGCATGTATTAAGGAGTTCTCTAAGATAGCTAACACCCTCATAGAGCTTACTAAAGAGAAGCAAGATTTGTGTGGAGTGACATGTGTCAAAAATCATTTGAATCATTGAAACTCATTGAAAAATTATGATTTGAAAATACCAAAAATTGGAAAATCTTTTGTGGTTGCATGTGATGCAAGTGGTAGTCAAATAGGATGTGTTCTTTCACAAGATGGTAGGGTGGTTGCATATGAATCCAAGACATTAAGAAAACATTAACTTAATTATCCTACTCATGATCTAGAAATGCTTGTTGTTGTACATGAACTTAAGCATTGGAAAGATCTATTGTGAGGGGTTAGGTTTGAATTGAAACTAGATCATCAGAGTCTAAAATGCATGTTCATATAACCATTGCTTACAAATAGGCAAAAGTGTTGGATTGAATTATTAAGTAGGTATGAATTTTACATTAAATATTTGGCTAGTAAGGAAAATAAGATCATTGATGCCTTGAGTCAGAAACCTCTATGTAATCTTCTTTTTGTGATAAATTCTCATTTTCTCGATCAAATTCAAGAAGAATTGAAAAAGGACTCTTTTTATGCACCTATCTTTAACTTTTTTGCATGCAAATAAGGGATCGATGTATCAAGACAAATTCATTGCGAAATGGATCTTTATATTATAACAATCAAATATACATATCTTTTGAGTCTCCATTGAAAGTTCAAATATTGCATGATTGTCATGATGCACCTTTTTTAGCCGATCCAAGTTATTCAAGGACCTATGTTAAAACAAAATATTATTACTTATGGCCATATATGAAGCAAGATATTAGAAAATATGTTAGTGAATGTTTAAAGTACCAAGAGCTAAAATCTGAGTTTAAGAGAATGTTTGGAATGCTACAGCCTTTGGATGTTCCAAATAAGAAGTGGGAGTCTATCTCAATGGACTTCATCACTAAATTGCCTACGACCAGAAGTAAACATGATACCATATTTGTGCTAGTTGATCGACTTACCAAGATGGCACATTTCTTTCCTATGAAAAAGATTGATGCTCCCTTGAATGTTGCAAGACTATTTGTAAAAGAAATTTTTCAACTGCATGGAATGCCTGAAAACATAATTTTTTATAGAACTTCTGGAAAGCAACATTTGAATCGGTTGGAACTCAAGTTCAAATGAGTATAGTCTTCCATCCACAAATTCATGGGAAAATCGAGAGGGTTGATCGGATACTTGAAGACATATTGCATATGTATGTGAACAAAAAGCAAGATAATTGGAGTGAATATTTACCCTTGGTCAAGTTTGCATACAATAGTGCATGGCATGCATCTATAGAAATGACTCCATTTGAGGCTATGTACGGTTATGATAGTTTGAGTCCACCTTTGTTTTCTGTTTTCCCAAATAAAGTAGAAGTGTCTAAAGAAATGCTTGAGAAGATGGATGAAGAACTTGGAAAAAATAAGCAGCACATAAAAAAAGCTCAAAAAAGGCAAAAGAAACTCTATGATTTGAAGACAAGACTACTTGAATTTCAAACAGATGACATGGTATCTCTTAAAGCCAATCCTCACCGATCTAACTTATTGCTAGGAAAGGATCATAAACTTTCTCCACGATACATAGGTCTTTTTAAAGTTTTGAAGAAGACTGGATCTCTTGCTTATTTATTGGAATTGCCTCAACATATAAATGTGCATCCTGTATTTCGTGTTAGCTTTACTTAAAAGATATATACCTAATGTTGCTCATTTTTTGCAAGATAGTTTTGAGCTGAAACATGATGGCTCTTTTGAGCTTCGACCTCAAATAGTATTAGATCGGAGGGAAAGATTACCTAGAAATAGATCTATAGTTGAGATTTTTGTGAAATGGCACACATCCAGTTGAAGATTCGACTTGGGTGAACTTAGATGTTTTTCTAGCATATTATCCTTCTTTCCAACTCTGCGGACAAAGTTTTAAAAGGGGGGATGAATTGTAATAGTCCTTTCAATAGTGAAATAATTCATTTTGAACTTTTCTTATACATCATGGGAATAATGTTTAAAATGAATAATAAGATCATTTTATGCATATAGGAAAATTTTTGAAATGCCGAGTTTTATATTCTCTCTCTAAACATTATCTACATGGTTTCTAGTTGAAAATTGAATGTGAAGATGAAAGAATTAAATGAAATGTTGTATGAGAGACAGATGAAGCACACATAAGAGAATAAAAGTCTCTGTGAAAATTTTATGAATCATATCTTAAGTTTCTCGTTTTGGGCTCTATATTTAGTTCACTATAAGATAATGCCTTGATTTTATGTTCTCTAGAATTTCTAAACTTGTAGGGATCAAAAGTGGTATTTGGAGGCGAATTTGGACATAAGGCATCTTTAAAATTATTGTGCACATCAAAGAGCTGAACATTTTTGCCTCTCACAAGCTTAAGCTAATTCTTCACTATTTTTGAGTTACAGGGCTTAGAAAGTGTCATTTTTTGGTACTTCTAAAATAATAATAATAATAATAAATAAACAAATAAGTGGGCTTCTCTATTTCTATTTGAATCCTTGATTTTGATGCATATGTGTTGTCACGCACACTTACGGATGTCTTCGGATATGTTTTTTCGTTGCTTTTCTTCTACTTTTGACAAGTACCACTAAAGAAAGCACTTGACTACTACAAATGCATTCTTTGCAAAACTTTTGCATGCAATACGAGAAAAGTCAACTTTTTTAAAAATTTGGTGGATCGCAGACTTCTTTGGGGAACGACCAACTCTGTTTGAAAAGGGACTCTGTTTTAATAGGGATTTGCTCCATCATGAGATAAGAAGCTGAAAACAAGAGCATTGCCTTGTAATTGAGATTTAGAGTGAGAGTGAGATTGAGAGTGTGAATGTGGATGAGATTGTGATAGATCTAGGGTGGTCGAGAGGTCGAAGCCTCGTCAAGAAGCTATTTTCCAAAGCTATTTTCCAAAGCCTCGTCAAGAAAAAGAAAACTTCTTTTTCTTTAAGTCATATCTTGTCTACTCTTTTTCAGGTCATATTTTCTCTTATCTTGTGCAGGTTCTTTTTTTTCTCTCTTCTACTATTCTTGAGAGATCAGAAGCTTGTGATTGAGGATAGCTTGTGATCGAGGAAGCATTACATGTTGAAAAGCCTTCATTTTGCTCAAAGAAAAATACTCTAGAATACATGAGTAATGAACTAATGATGGAACTTTGTGTATTGAAAAAAATGATGATAAGGTAGGTAGGAGGAAGATAAAATGATGGAAGTCATGCAAATTCTAACATGGATTGAGGAAGGGAGAAGGGAAGGTAAAACGTTTTGTTACCATCACATAAATGCCTAATGATGAATAAGATGAGAACAAAAAACAGAAGGGAAACACTAGCCAAAAAAATACCTATGTTCGGATACCATGTTGAAATGAAATAATTGTACTCCAACTCTATTATCAAACACAATCCTACCAAGCTATGGAGTGTAGAATAGAAGGTATAGAAACATGATGAAATAAATAAACGAAAAAGAACGACATGATCATATAGGCTCCATGAGGAGAGAGTGGATACTCTTGATAATACGCTAGGGTGAATGAGCTGATGAGAGGTGAAATGAGTCAATTCTTATATGGAGTAAAGGAAAAATATCCTTAAATGTGGGATTATGTGAACTTGTATGAGAGTGAGAGAAGCTTGGACAAAATGTTGGAGCATGGGCATCTCAACATAAAGGATGTCGGATAGCAATGTCAAAGTTTAAGGGAAGGTGCTAGAAACCAAACTCCAATTTTAGTACTTGGGGCAAAGTTTGAACTGTAAACTTGATAAAGGATTTAAGAAACACTTAGTTTCATCAACAGGTCATTCCCATATTATATAATCACAACCGACTAGCCCTAAATTCTTGGATTACTTTTTGGCATGTTTTATAACTTGCATAACTCATGGGAGAGAGAACATGCTGGACCTTTCCATGACTCATGGAAGTAATTCCTTGTTTAAGCCACTCCTGTACTTGGTTAGTTCCCATATCTAGGCAAACAGTGCCCTTAAATAGTCATTCTTGTCTCGTTGGTTCTCCTTCATATCGTATCAATTTCTATTGATCTCAATCAAGCTTAGAATCTCATTTGAATAGACACAATCTCCCATGAACTTTATTGCAATAAACT
Organism: Ceratopteris richardii; assembly: GCA_020310875.1. Lineage (NCBI taxonomy): Eukaryota > Viridiplantae > Streptophyta > Polypodiopsida > Polypodiales > Pteridaceae > Ceratopteris > Ceratopteris richardii. The sequence continues at coordinate 93,367,337 of CM035426.1, forward strand.
GAATTCTTTTAAAGAAGTTCAATCTTGCTATCTACTCTTCTTGATAGCTTGAATTAATTGAGAAGTACAACACTAAAGGGCATAGCACCCATGGGACCCCCCAAATCCCAGATAAGTATGGGTTGAACTCCTAGCACCTCCTAGAAATGAACAAAGCCTGAAGGCCCGCTAAAGGTAGAGACTAGGTAAGGATGAACCTAAGGCCAGATGATAAGGAGATTCGTTTCAACGAAAGCACCCGAATGCCCACCAATCCCTGAAAGGAAGTGTTTTACTTCTCAGCACTACAAGTGGATGAGGGGAGTCCTGCCAACTCGGCCAACAAGGCTTGAACCCACACCCTCTCCAAGGGAGCCAAATGACTCAGTCACTCGAGCTAATGGGTGAGAAAGTGTGAATCAAGACAAAAAACTTCTCTCAGTTTCATGGAGATAGAAACAAGTAAAAACCTCTTCTTACAAGGAGAGAGAATACAGAAAATCTCCTCTCCCCTCATTAAAAAGAGTGGAAATAGCATTAGAATAATTTAACTTGCACAGAAGCAAGCCATCAAAATAAAGGGAGATATTCCCTTGTGTACAAAAGCCAGATTGGTAGATCCTCCAGTGTGTAGCTGTGCTGCTCATGAAAATGTGTCCGCATGTTCTCCCGGGTAACTACCAATATTCTCTATCTATGGTCCTCAAGCAAAACAATGTGCCTCATCAAGATTTCTCTCTCAACACTTTGCACTAACACAGCATGGACCCTTCCCAATGCAGTGAAATTTCAAATTTTTTCAGATCTTAATATGGCATAAAATATTATGCTGAAAGAACGTCCAGTGAGCATGGCGTCATGTTTTGCTGCTTGACCACATGGTGTAGGTCATCAGATTGAACCCGTTTCCAGGCTGGATATGCTATCAGCCTCCAGACTAGTGTTCTGCAACAGCTTTTTGGCCGACGTTTTGAGATCAATTTAACAGACAGACTCGCAAAGTGAAGCATATAGGTAGTATGAATCAAGGGACTAAGACACTGAACCATGGCTGCCAGGAGTCAAGTCAAGCATAGTCTTCAGGCCACACATCAGGACTTCAATATATACCAAGATGAGTCCAGATGAACCCCAGATCTGCCCAGAGATCCCTCTCTCTCTCTCTCTCTCTCTCTCTCTCTCTCTCTCTCTCTCTCTCTCTCTCTCTCTCTCTCTCTCTCTCTCTCTCTCTCTCTCTCTCTCTCTCTCTCTCTCTCTCTCTCTCTCTCTCTCTCTCTCTCTCTCTCTCTCTCTCTCTCTCTCTCTCTCTCTCTCTCTCTCTCTCTCTCTCTCTCTCTCTCTCTCTCTCTCTCTCTCTCTCTCTCTCTCTCTCTCTCTCTCTCTCTCTGTGTGTCTCTCTCTCTCCCCCCCGCCTCCCTCTCTTCCTGCCACCCCCCTCTCCTGCCTTCAGCTGCCCTGCCGCCCCTGCTGCGCCCCCTCTCCCCCCTCCAGCTGCCTCATCGCCTCTGCTACGCCCCCCTATCCTGCCCTGCTGCACCCCCTCCCCCGCCTCTGCTGCACCCCTGCCACCCCCCTCTCCCGCCCCTGTTGCACCCCTGCCACCCCCCTCTCCCACCTCCAGCTGCCATGCTGCCCTAACCTGAGCTACCCTCCCCCCTCCCCCAGCCCATGCCACTATCCCCCAAACTCCCATACAGTACTCAGACCCTAACCCTAACCCAAAACCCTAACCTTAACTCAAAAACCCTAACCCTAACTCAAAACCCTAACCCTAATCCCGAAACCTTACCCCCCCCCACCCTTACCTAATCTCAATGCTAACCCCAAACCCTAGAACCTAAACCTAACCTTTGTGGCTTGAATCCCTAACCCCAGCCCCCTCTCCCCTCCCTCTTTAACTCTTTCTTTTCCTCTCTCCCTCCCCCTCTTCTCTCTCTCTAGCATGGCACCCATGGACCATCAAGAAGTCGAAGAGCTAAGTTCCAAAGCTATAAAGGACACCAAGAAAGAAGATGACTGCACTCTCAACCAAGAGATCCGCAAACTAATGGATAAAATAAAAGGGCTCAAGGAGCAAGTGAAGACCATCACAGAGGATCGGGACACATGGCGAGAAGCCCATGAATGCCTCGAAGCGTGAATGATCAAAGAGGAGGGTGAGATATCTCATGTAGAAGAGCTCAGAGAAGAGCTCAAAAAGGAAATCCAGAGGAAGTAGAGTCCACTCCCAAAACCTGGGTGGAAGTAGTTCACAGGAGGATAAAAAAGAGGTCAACAAGAAGGCACGGAAGGATGAGCTCTCTAGAGTTCAGGACCCTCGAGGAGGAGACTTCCACACACCCGACGACTGCATGTACGGATTCCGAGCCCCCTCCCTCCCTCCCCCTCTCCCCCCCCCCCCCCCCCCCCCTTCCCTCCCTCCCCACTCACTCACTCTCACTCCCCCCCCCCCCCCCCCCCGGGGCCCTCCCTCCCTCCCCCCCCCCTCCTCCCTCCTCCCTCCCTCCCCCTCCCCCCCCCCTCCCTCCCCTCCCCTCCCTCCCTCCCTCCCTCCCTCCTCTCTCACACACACCCCCCCCCCCAATAAGCATGAGAACACACAGGAAGTTCTGTGAACCAAATTTCTATCATTTCCGTACGTGATGGGCAAGCTCAGCCATAATGAAAATTAGCACGAGAAGGAAACTGAAAATATCAAAAAATAACATCAATGCATAGTTGGCAGGGTCACACACTTATCAACTGCCGAAATCCAAACCAAAATCCTAAAGAGAAAGTGCAACTGTAAGCTTATGGTTACCACAAGTCTCTATAGCCATAAAATCCACTATGTTCAGTACTGATTGAACACTGGCATTTACACTAATGTCATCAATGCCCAGTAGTTGGTATAGAACTAAGAATGGATACCCCCCACACACAAAGAGATACACACATAAGCACACCACGAGCATGAGCTCCTAGAAAGCTCTGTAAAGTGAGTTTCTATCATTTCTAGGAGTGATTGGCAAACTCAGCCATAATGAAGCCTAGCACAAGAAACAAACTAAAGATAGGAGGAGTTAACATGAACGCATAATTGACAGGATATAAAGACCTCTAAACTGATGAAACCTAATTTAAGTGAACCTATCAAATGGCCTCTGAGGTGCAAACCAGTCTTCAGGCCATATAGCATAAATCAGTCTGCCTTTGGACCATTCCTATCTTCCGAGGCCTCAGGTAGTCATATGCCCCTATTTTGTGGTTGCTAAACCCGTCTCCATGTTATGTATTCAATAATACATTCAAGCCCAAAAAGCTAAAGGCCAGACCCCCTTTGAAAAATATGCTAAAGAGCACTATTGGTGTCTATTGCAAGTCTCTACATGTAGTAACATAACATAGACTAATATGGTAAAAGTGCCCTATTAGACTATAACTAGGCACCAATGACTATTCAAGATTCACGATGTGAAACATTCACACCATCTTACACTTACATATACAGACAATTTGTTCCAATTTTCTAATTGACCACAGATCTCCAAACACACATGACCTATCTTTCAAGTATTTGACTTCAACACAAATGCATAAATAGAACCATTTTGTTTATTCTAATCTTGGGATTCATGTTACTCTACCCATACATTGAATGGCACACACTGAATCCTGGTCTAAAATAACTTAAATTGTGGGTTCAAAATTCTGAGCTCCTCTTCAAACTGATGAGAGGCTAACTTTTTCAAGAACAATTTTTTTTTTTTTTTTTTTTTTTTTTTTTTTTTAAGAGAGCACAGAAAAGAGACCTTCGCATCAAACTTCTGACGCTAGCATATATAGACTAAAAATCATAACCAGAAACAGCGAAAGAAATACGCATGCACGTGCAAAAGATTGACTGGTCTGCTTCATAAAAAAACTTCTTGTTCCATGGAAGATGATGTGCTGGTCCAAATCATAAATGTGGCTCACATCAGGCCAGCCACATGAGGCAGTTTACTGTCGATATGCAAATGGCACACAATGACAGATGACAAAAAGCAGAATAAAACATTTCAGCCTTTCATAAAATGAAATTACATGGCTTCGAGCAACTTGCAGATGCATGGACAACCTTTGGCATTAACTTCAACTTCAAACAAGTGCATGGCATCAACTGACTGCCTGATCATTAGTAGCTGAACATGAAAAACAAATAGGGTTTCATCATTTGGTGCTTCATTTAACAATGGATATCTACCTAGGCAATGTGAATGACATTAGTAATCAGGTTCCCATGCACACATCTTCATCAAGAAGTGTCAAAGTATCAATAGATATTGTTGCACAAAAATGGCCATCAGAGAATGCGACTGGCATTACACGTAAGTAAGCTTCTTCAAACCAATCCCCAATGGAAAGAGAACGACATCAATCAGCTGTGCAAGATATTTACGTGTTTGCACATAGAACACAGCTCCAGAGAGCAAGTTTAATGTGTCCAACTGTGACTGACAACTCACTTTTCTGAATCCTTGGTTGATCACGTTTACAGATCCGTTTGGAACTCCTCAGTAATAAGATTATATCATTCTGAGAATTGCCACTGCTTCAAGCTTCCCAAACATTAGAACACCTGTCACAGGCAGATGCTTGCAAAAGCAGCATTCCTAGTTCCATTCATACTACACATGAAAACAAACTATTAAAGGCACATCACCCCCCTTTATTGTTGTAGAGAAGAAAAAAAAAGTGAGAGAAGGGGGGTGGATGGAGCAGCAAAATCAATTCCTTGATATATTTAATATCAGTGACCAACAACCACCTTGAAAGTTGGATTCCTTGTCATTGAAGGCAATCATTTGGAGAAGTGAACTTTATGCCAAGGGTTCTCATATACTCAACCATTGCTCAGATGATATGTGGAGAAGGGAATTCATGCAAATACTCGACAATCTGTCAGGCCCATTGCGATATACCATAAGCAAATGGTATGCACGTTACATGAGCATCCACCTCTTGCAGATGTATCATTCATATGACATATCAGTAAAAATTTGGAATCTCACAAGCAAAACATACATCAGGACCTTGATCTTATCGCACATATCCATGATTGATATGATATCCGCTCAACTTTGACACAAAAAGCCATGAAATGTAACACTGATATCACAGACCGAACTCTCCTTTCAAGATTGCTTGCAAAATTATGCACATGCATATATACAACTTCCTAATACTTTCTACTGTCAAATTTATGCATCCATCTTCCAACTCCATGTCAATTTACACACAAGCTGCTGCACAGCCTGATTGATAGCATAGACTAACCCATCTAGTGCACCTCATGCAAGTTGAATAGCTATGCAGTATTCTATAGTGTTGAAAACATAGCCCCTGTTTTACAGTGCAGATGAATGTTCATATTAAGGGCCATGTTTATCACTTCAAAACTGTGGGTTAGGACTTCGGGGTTGGCTAATATTCATGAGTATTGTTCTTTGTGTCAATCATTCTGCTAGGTTGAAGAAACCCTTGCATAATTAGCAGCTTCCCCTCATTGCTATCACTATCTCAAAGTAGACATCATCAGATAAGCAGCGATCACCAATAAATATGCACCAAAGGTAGAGAGAACCCTGCCTCATTCAGGAAAGGTATGACATGAGGATCCTGTGCAGCCAAGTCCATGTAGAAGTCATACTCAGCCGCATAATCATGAAGCCGAAGCTCTGCCCTCTGAGTTGTATGATAATGGTGCCTTGATGTTGGAGATTTTCCAAAACCGAAAACACTTACCTTCTCACAAATTCCAACTGCAAGCAAAATCGCCTGCATACCAGAAGAATAATGGAACAATGTACCTTCATGAGCATCACTCCACTCTTCTAATGGGCGCCCTGTAGTCTCAACAAACCTCCTGAGCGAGTAGTATTTAACGATCCTTGCACAAAGTGTATCTAGCCTTGCATCTGTTACAATAACTGGTGCCACCTGATTCGCATCACACATGACTACATCCATCAAATGCACTACTTGACAGATGTACATAATTATGGGTACATTAGGCCCATATGGATGGCAGTTGCAACCAGACCGACGTGCACAGGCATGAAGGATGTTGCTGTTAACAAATGACAAGGTAGTTTTAGAGCCAACATAATGCTCAAATGACCGGATACGCGCATTGTTCAAGCGCATAACCATATCATGGCTATCTATGAGAGACGCATAACTTTGGTTGAGCAGTATTCCACTGTTTCCGACAACAGCACATGTCTTATAAGGCTTCCCTATTTCGACTGTATGATTATGACTTTTCACATAGTGTCTGTCGACGGGATCCTTCACCAACCTGAGGAGCTGCGACATAATATGGGGATCATAACGCTTGTTTTCAACCCAAGAACGAAGAGTACTCCGAAAGTCGCTCCAAAACGGTGCATAACGAGGACTGCTAAGCTGAACAGGAAGCCTTGGATCCCTTGAGTTTGACCTTCTCCTCTCATAGATCTTGTCACTGTAATGATCTTCATGTCGAAATCTGTCATGCAAAAGTGAGTACCTGGTTCTGGATGACATACGGTCCCAAGTGCCATCAAGTATGGCGCTAATCTGTGCCCGCTCTGCATGCTCCCCAAGATCAACCTTTGCGACAGCCAGAAGCGTCTGATTCAATCTCTTTCCATGGAAAATATGAAGAAGAGGGAAAGAGAAGGCCTCACTATTTCTCACCAGAAATGGGTGTTTCAGCGACGGGTACAACCTTGACACAGGAACGGTAAACAACGTCACCAGCAACAAGATTAATGCACCGAGCAGACCAAGCTTGCGGTTGAGAGGAACAAAGGACCGCTGGAATCTGATAGGAAAAATCCTCTTGAGGACGCCTCCTTCGAAACTGTGACTTCTTGCCCTGCCTAGATCAACGTTCGCGCTTGAATGCGTTTTAGCCGAGGGGATCCAATGATGTTCACCATTAATCATGTGAGGTTTGGGGAGTGACGAGATATATGGTGAAGCAGCTTCGGGAACGGGAAATGGGAAGGTGCCATTCGAATGGCCTCGGGCAAGGTCACCATTGCAACTCTGCAAAAAGCGGGAGGCTTTCAAAGGAGTAGCGGAGAGATCCGCCATGGCCAGGGTCGACAGCTAAGCTTCCGAACTGGTGGGAGACGGCTCTCCCCGGCCGCGGCAGGAAGGAAACGGCGTGCCGCAACCTTCTGCAGTTCGATGAGGAAGCATCAAAGAGTAGTGATCGGGGCCACGAACATGATACAGGACCGTAAGCTGGCGTGGAAAAGCGCATGTCTGCGCAGCTCACATTATGCCGTCACAGATGATTCTCACCCCTCGCAGGGCTGCCGCTCCGCTTCATCGTGCTGACGGGGAAGCAAGGGGTCTACGTGTCGCCGTGTTGGCAGCAGTCTGGAGTTATGCTGGTGTCGCGCTCCTGCAATTTTTTTTTTCCCGTTCATGAAAGCCCGTGCAATTTGCAAGGAACTTAGAACAAGACAGAACACAGAGTGCAAAATAGAAAATGCCTCTGAATCTAAGGGTCGTTTCAGACAGAGGCGAAGGAACATAGAAGAAAAAGATGTAAGTTCCAGTTGGAATTTATGAAAAGCATCAAACTCCTCCAGCCTTATATTCACACATAACCATGAAACATGGCTTTTTTTTTTCTTTTTTTTAATGGAGGTTCAGCCGAGGCCTATTCGTCGAGACTTTAACTTTGAAATTGCAACTGTACAAGGAAGGGCATAGTACCCATGGGACCTCTCTTATCCCACAAGAACAAGCGTTTTCATAACTGGATTAGACTGCGGTCACATCTACCGCGTAATAAGATAAACGGTGACATATCAACCACAATACAAGGTTTTCATGATATCATGTCCCTTACATGTTGCTGATGGGGGTTGAACCCTTGGTACATTTCTTTTTGAAATGTGTCGTGCACTAGCAGTAAGGTCCTTGAGGGGCTCCGCTCCTGTGTGTATACAGCATCACACATGGTTTATGTTGAATGGCTAGAGAGCATGGTATCAACAGCCGCCACGCTGTGTGAAACCCACCTAATACAAAAGCGTGACTGGAATGCTAGCAATGTTTTTCATTATTTTCCAGTGGGCATGGCCGACTCGCTTATCCTCTTAACTTAATTTTCGAGAGAAAGTATAGAGTTCAAACTCTTGGGTGGATATATGATACATATAAAATGGGTGCTTCTGTTTTATTAGGTTTTTAATATAGAGTTCAGCAAAGGGATATATGCATGATACATATAAGATGGGTGCTTGTGTTTTATTAGGTCTTTTATATAGAGTTGAGCGAAGGGATATATGCATGATACATATAAGATGGGTGCTTCTGTTTTATTAGGTCTTTTGTATAGAGTTCAGCCAAGGGATGTATACATGATACATATAACATGGGTGCTTTGTTTTATTAGGTCTTTTATATAGAGTTGAGCGAAGGGATATATGAATGATACATATAAGATGGGTGCTTCTATTTTATTACGTATTTTTTATTATTACATATATATCATGTGTGTATGTATTTATTTTTGTATATTATTATCTCAAAATTATATAAGGATCATTTCACATATTACTGGTGGAATTGAGATAAAAAATGATCTGTTTCTACCCAAAATTGATAGAAGTTTGTTAATGTTGCCACTCAAGTATTCAAATCGAGGTATGAAACAAAAGAATTTTTCTTTTGTACCTCCGTATTGTGTGAAGGGGGGGGGGATTTACAACTTTATATGAATACAACATGACAGTGGTTATATTTAATTGAGAAAAATAAAAAATAATATTTTTGTATTGAACTTTAAATCTAGTTAGACGACAGCGGAAGTCGAGAGGGGCAGGAGAGGAAGGCCGGTACATTTTCTGCAAACATGTACTGTATGCTGACATTAGAGTATCTTTGGGACTCCGGATCTATGTGAATACATCATGTGGCAAATGACAATAGGTTCATCACTATTGATTTTGAGTGTTGTCGTTTTGTGTGAAACTTGCCTAAATGAATGTGCCTTAGATCAGTATAAACTCAAACCTTCTTAAAGACCTAAATAAATGCCAAAACGCATAGTTGTATGAAATGTTTCTTTTGCATAAACATCAAGTGGATGGAAACGATAGACACCGCAACATTTTGATGAAGAAAACATCAGGCGTAAATTCTCTGTTGATATATTTAGGTAGTGATGTGTGTGAACACACTAGGACCACCGGGGCTCTTTTTTCCCTCTTTAGGAGGTTTTTATCCCCGGCTTGTATATATGCCTATTGCCCTAATCGGCTACTTATCTTTGTACATTCTCTAGTAATGCATTCAGAATTGTGTGTTGTGCTCCAAGCTTCTTCTCCTTCCTTGTGCTGTTCGCGTGCTTCTGCAGACGTCTATCTCCAACAATTGGTATTAGAGCAGGTCGTCGCTTCATCTAGGGCGCCATCGACACTCCTCCGTTTGTAGTCTCAAAATCGCACGAATTTTGGTCAACATACTCAGCGTGTTTTGGAGATCAAAAGCTTCGTTTTGTGGTGACAAAATCGCTATCTAAGCTCGTTTCGGCCTCCGAACGCACTATTGCAACGCTTGTGCAGGCTATTTCATCTTTTTTGCCAAAGGTATATACCAATTTCTGTTCGCCAGTATAAGCTTCTCGAAGTCTGCTACAGGTCTAGTGGAATTCGTCTAGGTAGTTTTGTTCAACTTTTTGAGGTACAGTCAATTTTCTGCATCAAGGTATTTTAGTCACTGGCCATGGTTGAATGTAGTGATGTATTCCGTATGTTGGCTGTTGAGGATAAGTTGGATGGTACCAACTACTTGTTATGGGCTTATATGATGCGACATGTGTTGGTTGCAAAAGGACTGTGCAACATTGTGCAGGGTGTCGAAAAACGTCCTATCACACCTACAACTGTTACAAATGCAAGTACTGAAGCTGATGCAGAAGGTGTCGAAGATGGTGATATTCTACATATTCTTGTTCGTGTTTTGGTTTCTGCTACACCTACTGTAGAGCAAATTCAATGGGATGGCAGAGATGCCCAGGCACATGCATTGATAGCTTTGTCTGTCAAACATGCCATTATTCCTCACATTCGCTCTTGCAGAACATCTAAGGATGCTTGGGATACACTTACCACATTGTACCAAGCTAGGAATGAGGCTCGTGTTGCTTACCTTTGAAAACAGTTGGAGAGTGAGCACATGAATGAAGGTGATTCTATGGACAGTTTCCTAACGAAGATCAAAGACTTGAAGGAACAATTGATTTCTGTTGATGAGGTTATACCAGATAGCTCACTTGTGCAGACCGTTCTGAATGGTCTTCCTGATTCATATCAGAGTTTTGCTTCTACTCTTCGGTTGATGATGAAAGGCAATCCAAATGCCTTATCATTTGAGGAGTTAGTCTCTGTTCTGTTGCAGGAAGATCAATCTAGGCAGAACAAGTCCACTATGCGAGTTGCAGATCAAGTTTTCCTGGCTAGTCAGAAGGGCAAAGGAAAATGGAGCTCTTGAACTAGTAAGCAGATCTCTACTAATTTTGCACATTCGAAGAAGGAAGATAAAGATGAGAAGAAATCAGAAAACCAGAAATTATTTTCTAAGTACTATAAAGGGAGTGATCATATCATAAAGAACTATCCAAAACTGGCTGCTGAAGAGGCAAAGAAAAAAGAGGCTTGAATGGTTGTTGCAGAGGCCTCTACACCAAAAACAGAGTCCACTAATCTTGTGCAGGAAGAAGAATAGGCATTTACTACAGTCTGCAGTTTTGACCCATCTTCTCATGAGCAGCGCATGTAACGGGAATACTGTTATATGCGCCAACAACTCCTCTTATCCTGTTATGGGATTTGGTAAGATCATTTTGACTATTGCTGATGGTAGCTCTTTCACTTTGTTAGATGCTTTATTTGTGCCAGGGATCAAGAAGAACCTGTTATCAGTTTCTGCATTAGCCAAGATTGGCTTGGTTGTGAAATTTGTTGATGACAGGTGTACAGTTCATGATCTGTCAAATGGCGATGTGATTATTGCTTCTGGCATTTTATGTCGTGGATTGTATAAGCTCATAGACTATGAAAGATCTGTAAATGATTTGGCATGTGCAGTAAATGATTCTCAAACTATGTCAGATGCAAAGCTTTGGTCATCTGAATTTTGCTAGATTGCTACACCTACAAAAATGTGAAATGGTGTCCTCTTTGCCCAAACTTGAGGCACCTGGAAAACATATTTGTGAAGGTTGTATTTTGGGCAAAATGCAGCATTCATCCTTTCCAAAAGGGTTTAGTTTGGGCTACTCAAAAATTGCAGCTTGTACATAGTGATGTTTGTGGTCCTATGCAGACACCTTCTTTTGGGAATTATCTTTGCTTCGTGACTTTCATCGATGATTTTTCCAGGCATGCATGGATATATCCATTGAAGGCAAAGTCCGAAGTGTTCATGTGCTTCAAACAGTTTTTGGTTTTGGCTGAAAATCTATCAACATGTAAAATGGGCACCCTCCGTTCTGATCGAGGGGGGGAATATAGGTCTTCTGATTTTAATGCATTTCTGGCTGAACGTGGGATAAAACACTAGTGTAGAGTGTCGTATACACCTCAACAGAATGGAGTTGTTGAACGAAAGAATAGGCCACTCATGGAGATGGCGAGGTGTATGGTCAAGAGTCAGGCTTTACCACATAGTTTCTGGCTTGAGGCTGTCATGTGTGCAACATATGTACTGAACAGGTGTCCCACTAAAGTGCTGCAATCTATCACTCCATATGAAGCTTGGCATGATCGCAAGCCATTTGTTGCTCATCTGCGTGTTTTCGGTTGTTTGGCATATGCATTAGTGCCCGAACAACATCGCATAAAATTAGATGATAAAGTAGTAAAAAATGTATTTTTGTTGGGTGTAATTCTGAAAGTAAAGACTATCGTCTGTATCATCCACATACTAAACACATTCTGGTTAGCCATGATGTTGTTTTTGTGGAGGATGCTATTCAGCCATTGCTTTCATGTACTAACAAGACATCTGTTAGCTCCAAAGACATGTATGATACTTTGCTGCCACTTTTTACAAGTGGACAGTCTAGTGCTGGTCCTAATGAGGCAACTTCTCAGCCTTTGCAGGTTTCATGTGATGATGTAGATCATTCCATTTCTGATGCAGATTTACATGATGCACTTATTGATGAGAGAGCTGATATTGAGCAGGCAAGAACTATGCCAAAAATGGCTGGTGCACACCTTGCACGATAGCAAATTAGATGCACCTCTGTCATATCGTACTCGATGAGGCTCTCATAGTGCCTCTTTTGCATCAGATTGCTATGCTATGGCTGCATCTAGTCTCTGTGATGAGAATGAGCCTGTTTCGTTTGATGAAGCACAAAATTCAGAAAATTGGATGGCTGTTATGCAATCTAAATATGATGCTATAATGAAGAATGGTACTTGGTCTTTATGTGACTTGCCTCCTAGCAAGAAGGCCATTGGCACTAAGTGGGTATACAAGTTGAAGCGTAAATCGGATGGTACAGTTGACAGGTATAAGGCTAGGCTTGTTGCAAAGGGTTATGCACGGGAAAGAGGCATTGATTTTGATGAGACATTTGCACCTACATGCCGTATGACTACTGTTTGGAGCATATGTGCACTTGCAGCTCATCATGGTTGGAATGTACATCAGTTGGACATTAAAACAACATTTCTGAATGGTGACTTGCATGAAGAAGTGTATGTTTTTCAGCCCCATGACTTTGTGCAGAAAGGGCATGAAAACCAGGTGTGTAGGTTAAAGAAGGCATTATATGGCTTAAAGCAAGCACCACGTGCTTGGTATGAGAAGATACATGCCTATTTGATTGCACATGGTTTTGAGAACATTCCAACTGAAAGCACCTTATATGTTAAGCGTGTTAATGATGTGCTTCTGATCATTGTTGTCTATGTTGATGGCATGCTGCTCATTGGTCCTATTGAGAAGCATATTTCTTATTTTAAGGCTGATTTGCATGCCTCATTTGAGATGTCTGATTTGGGGCATTTGCATCACTATTTGGGCATTCAATTTATGCAAGTTGATGGTGGAATGGCTTTGTGTCAAACGAAATATATTGACACATTATTGCAGCGTTTTGGCCTTGAAGACTGTTAGTCGGCCACCGGATTGGCAGTTGTAAAATCAAGAATCTTTTTATATCCCTGCGCACGTACGAAAAGTTGTTACATATATACCTTGTAATCTTATATAAAGCAATGAAAAAAGACACTTCAGTCGTTCGGAAAGATCACCAGACTGTCTATCTGGGTGATTAGAGCTGAGCGTTACTATGGTGTTTGTTGCCTAATTTTTGAGTATTCTGTGTGTATCTGTGTCTTGTCTTGTCTGTTGTCTATTGGTATCTATTGCGGTTGTGAGTATCATCTACATCCAGTAGATCATTCGGTCTGTTGTCTCAAGTGAATTGTCTGCGAATCCTTATTGCGATTGTTGTGTTAAGTTCACGTATTGCGTTAGTACTCATTCTTGGAATGTTCTTCCAGTTGTTTGGTGAAGTCTGTGTAACTGTGGTAGTGTTTCTAACACTGTGCGGGATCGTGTTGTCTTCAGCATTGAGATCTGTCATCATACGGTAAGGGTTAAGCTACAGTAAGGATTTCTTGGGTTGCGTACTGGACCTTCAGTACGGTGTATCTGAAACAATTGAATTCTCTGTGTCTTCGGATGTTGATCGGATTGTGGTACCTATTCGGTAAAGGTTGAACTATTACTCTTGTCTCTGGTATTTTCAGTAAGTTTAGGTGCAGAGCAATATAGCATCTTAGTGTATTCGGTACACGTTGGCCGAGGTAAACCGTGAACTGTAAATGCCTAAGTACAACAGAATCTTGATAGAGCTCTCAGCATCAGTATATTGCTGTATCTGAAGTGGTTATTTTGGGAACCAAGTATAGGGTCTCTATTTTTACAGACCCCTTCAACTCCCAAGAACACAAATAACATTTAAACGCGTTCTGACAGTTAGAACACAGCGTTTAACACTGGCGCCGTCTGTGGGAAAGTGGCAACAGATCAGATTGTTGCAAACCAGTTGTGGAAACGTGACTGTAGATTGTAAATCGACATTACTAGTACGCGATTAGTACCAAAAGATGATACATGCCGGTTACTCGATCCGGTGAAACGTATCCAAAGAACAGACAACCTTGGGTACCTAACCTGCTAAGGACGCCTTCAGGACGTAGAAGCGCAGGAAGGTCCAAACCAGTTGACAAGAAGGTAAAGAACGTTAGTAGTGATTCCGGTCATATTCCGGTGGAACGTACAACATCTCTAGTAGATTTCGGTACGATTTTGACCCAGTCTGTCGAAGAGATAGTAACTCCAGAATCTACCAGGACGCAGCACTGAAGTTAGTTTAACAACATTGGGTAAAGATTCCAATTTGTTTACGAATAGAAACGATTTAGCCAAAGAAATCAGTAAGGGAGAAAAAGCACCTTGTATTGGTGAAAAATCGACACATTTTGGTGATATTTCGGTAACAGTTGCTGAAAGATCGCAGTTTTTTGGCGACGGTTTACCATTTTTTGGCGAATCTTCAGCCCAGTCACCGCTATTGGGAGTAAGCTTTCCTACATTTGACATCAAGAAGGAAGGTAGCTTGTTCGAAGCTGAGATTCGAAACATACTGAACAAGATTATCCACCCGGAAAGTGCACCGGCTGACGATACAGATTCCGACGGTCCAGATACTCAGCCTCGGGATATAGAAGATAGTCACAATACAACCATCAGCACGATGAACGGACAACAACAACAACAACAACAACAACAACAACAACAACAACAACAACAGCAGCAACATCAGCAGCAACAGCAACTATGCCCACCCAGGCCGACTCCAACAGGAGTGACGTACACCAAATTTGGTGGATTTCCAGGTGATGACCCAGATGCTCATGTACGCACATTTGAGATAAGTTACGTAGTGCTCAATCATCCACCTAATCTGGCGTATAAAGCTATTGTCTTCCAATCTACATTGGTTAATGAAGTAGCTAGATGGCTTGTAGAATATGATATTAACCATTTCAGCACCTATGAAGCGGTAAGGGATGCATTTCTGCAAAGATTCAGGCTAAAGAAGAATCCAGCCGAAATTTTTGACTACTTGCAAAACAATAGACAAAAGATAAATCAAACAGTGCAGGAATATGCCACTCTATTCAGAACCCATTTGCGGCAATTGCCACCAGCACATGCCAATCTGCCGGACGACATTATTACTCAATGGTTTATCAATGGTTTGACTCCACAACTTAAACAGATTATGATCATACGCTGTGTAGGAGCTATGACGCTAGATGCCGTGATCGCAATGGCTTTGCAACTTGAAAACAAGGTTGGAGGATTTACAGAAGACCTAGAGTGGTTAAAAGCAAATAGAAATGTCGCCGAAGACCCGACCAGATAGATGTACTACACTACATGCAAGAATTCAGGCCATACTAGTGCCACGTGCACTTAATCAGTTGTTTTGTGCTATCTGCAACACTACCAGACATACCAACCAGCAACTGTCAATGTTATTATACAGGAACCAGGGCATCCAGCCAATCATTATGTACCACCTCAAATGAGAAACAATCAGCAACAAGGCTATCGGAATTACAGAGGACAGAGAAATAACAACTACAATGCAAACCGTTGGCAGGCCGGACCAGCACAAGAAAATATCAATTTGCCACCACCTCGCTGCCATTTTTGTGGTGAATTTGGCCACATTAGAAGATTTTGTAAGGATGAAGCTGAGTATGATCAGAGGAAGAAAGAACGTCAAAACCCAATGACTAATATGGTAAAAATCACACCAGTAGAAACGCACGCTGCAGTAATTCAGACCCGATCCGGTAAACAACTACAACCAGCAACAGAAATATTTGAACCAGGCATACGTGAACAACAAAGGATGTATGATAAGGCTAGTCAATGGACCACCGCAGAACCTCCAATGTTCCCAGATCCTATTCCGGTGACCCAAGCTCCATTAACCGAGGAAGGAACACAAAAACAGGATTCTAATTCAGCAGCAGGCACATCATCTTCAGCAGGCGCATCATCTTCAGAATCTGTGGAAAATACAATTCAATCACAAAAGGCCTGGGAAATTTTATCTAAAGCATCCATTACTCTTCCTCTAGACCAATTACTTGCACTAGTACCGGGAGTTCGACAACAATTCCAACAACACTTCAGTCCTGTGCCTTCTTGCATTCCAGCAACAGCAACAGTGCAACCGGAACCTGATTCTACGGTCGATCATTTAGTTCCTTTAATTACGGCATGGTATAAAAATCATAAAATCACACAGGTACTAATTGATGGAGGATCTGGTGTCAACATTGCTACTGCTGCACTGTGTAAAAAGTTAGGGTGGACCGAAATCAAACCAGTTCAGTTTTTTGTCAGAATGGCCGACCAATCAAGAGTTCATCCAGTAGGACTTGTGCGAAATGTACCAATAACTTTGCAAGGTACCACATTTAAAATGACCTTTGTCGTACTAGAATTACCGGAATCCACCCTTGATTATAATCTCCTTTTTGGCCGTCCTTGGCTGAAGCAAACTAAGGTGATACAAGATTGGTTTGCACAGGAACTCACTTTCAAAGATAATAATCGTAAATACCTTGTAAAATTAGATGCTATACAACCTTGCGAGTTGCATGCTAGACCATATTTTCCAGAACCAGTCCATATGCTAGATGGGTTGTCAGATGATGAAGAAGAAGAGTTTCTGAAAAATAACATTGACTTGATCTCCCTAAGAACTGTTGATCTACAATCTGTTGTAGATAATTGGAATCCTGTAGTTTGTACGGTGATGTCTGTAACAGAAAAAGATACGAAAGAAGATAAGGCTACCATAGATGACGCTGATCTACAACAACTTTTTAAGCCAGCTAAGGATACAGAGAAGCCTTGACAATTCTATGTTCCAGAAGATCAACTGATCACCTACAATTTAGGGGATGAAGAAAATCCACGTCTTGTTAAGATAAAGGAAAGCTTACCTGAGTTATTTCAAGAAGATTTAATCCAACTACTTACAAGAATTTTCTGATGTATTTGCATGGGATTACAAAGATATGAAAGGTCTGGACCCGCGCATCTACTAACACAGGGTCATGCTGAAGCCAGAAGCAAAGCCAATCAAACAACCCAGCTACCGGATGAACCCGAACTAGGTAAAGGTAGAGCTGGATAGGTTATTGAAGGTTGGATTCATTGTACTAGTAGAGCATGCTGAATGGATCTCACCAATTGTTATTGTCCCTAAAAAGAATAAGCACTTACGAATATGTGTGGAGTACCGGAAACTGAATGCAGCTACGGTGCCCGATCCAGTTCCGCTACCTTTTCTTGATACCATGCTTGATAGAGTAGCAGGACATGAAATGTACTCATTCCTAGATGGATACAGTGGGTATAATCAAGTTAGAATGGCTGAACAGGATATACCAAAGACCGCCTTCATTACCAACTGGGGTGTTTTTGCATGTACTGTTATGTGGTTTGGGTTAAGAAATGCCCCTAGTACTTTTCAGCGATGCATGCAGGAGATATTCTCACCTTATCTTACCTCGTTTATGCAAGTGTATCTTGATGATTTTTTGTTATTTGGTAAGATGGTAGCACACTTGTCCCATTTACGGTGTTGCTTTGAGAAGTGCAAAGAATACAGACTCTGTTTAAACCCAAACAAATCTGTGTTTGCGGTTTCATGTGGTAAAGTACTTGGCCATATTGTATCAGCATAGGGCATACAAGTCAACCCGGATAAGGTTGCAGCTGTATTAGGAGCACCTGTTCCTACTACACCAAAAAGTCATGAGATTTATGGGTCAAGTCCACTGGCATGGTCGTCATTTACGGTGGCTCGCTCATTTAGCCATTCCACTCAATCGTTTAATCACGAAGACTCCTAAACAGTTTGACTGGACCCCAGACTGTCAAATTGCTTTTGATCGTCTAAAGGCATTACTAACACAGGTTCCAATCTTACAGCCTCCTGACTGGGATCGCCCATTTCATGTATTTGTTGATGCTTCAGATATAGCAGTAGGGAGCGTTCTAATGCAACAAACCGATAAATGGTTTAGGCCAGTTTACTATGCAAGTCAAAGGCTTGCCCCTGCAGAAAAGAATTACTCTGTAATTGAAAGGGAATATCTAGGTTTAGTGTACTCTGTCAAGAAATTTAGGCATTATTTACTTGGCCGAAAATTTACTTTCCATATAGATCATACTGCACTTGTTTATCTGGTTCGACAACAGCATCTAGGAGGTCGATTAGCGCAATGGGTTCTGCTTTTACAAGAGTTTGATTACGAAGTTATTCATTGGCCAGGCAGTTCACATGCCTTGGCAGACTTCCTTTCTCGCTTAGATTCCGGTGAAGCTCCGGTCGGTATGGATGACACAACGCCAGCAATTTATGTTTCTGAACCAACTAATAATGAAGATGCAGATCCTCTTGTGACAATCAGCAGCAACACCAACTATGCCCACCCAGGCCGACTCCAACAGGAGTGACGTACACCAAATTTGGTGGATTTCCAGGTGATGACCCAGATGCTCATGTACGGGGAGATAAGTTACACAGTGCTCAATCATCCACCTAATCCGGCGTATAAAGCTATTGTCTTCCAATCTACATTGGTTAATGAAGTAGCTAGATGGCTTATAGAATATGATATTAACCATTTCAGCACCTATGAAGCGATAAGGGATGCATTTCTGCAAAGATTCAGGCTAAAGAAGAATCCAGCCGAAATTTTTGAGTACTTGCAAAACAATAGACAAAAGATAAATCAAACAGTGCAGGAATATGCCACTCTATTCAGAACCCATTTGCGGCAATTGCCACCAGCACATGCCAATCTGCCAGACGACATTATTACTCAATGGTTTATAAATGGTTTGACTCCACAACTTAAACAGATTATGATCATACACTGTGTAGGAGCTATGACGCTAGATGCCGTGATCGCAATGGCTTTGCAACTTGAAAACAAGGTTGGAGGATTTACAGAAGATCTGGAGTGGTTAAAAGCAAATAGAAATGTCGCCGAAGACCCAACCAGATAGATGTACTGCACTACATGCAAGAATTCAGGCCATACTAGTGCCACTTGTGCACTTAATCAGTTGTTTTGTGCTATCTGCAACACTACCAGACATACCAACCAGCAACTGTCAATGCTATTATACAGGAACCAGGGCATCCAGCCAATCATTATGTACCACCTCAAATGAGAAACAATCAGCAACAAGGCTATCGGAATTACAGAGGACAAAGAAATAACAACTACAATGCAAACCGTTGGCAGGCCGGACCAGCACAAGAAAATATCAATTTGCCACCACCTCGCTGCCATTTTTGTGGTGAATTTGGCCACATTAGAAGATTTTGTAAGGATGCAGCTGAGTATGATCAGAGGAAGAAAGAACGTCAAAACCCAATGACTAATATGGTAAAAATCACACCAATAGAAACGCACGCTGCAGTAATTCAGACCCGATCCGGTAAACAACTACAACCAGCAGCAGAAATATTTGAACCAGGCATACGTGAACAACAAAGGATGTATGATAAGGCTAGTCAATGGACCACCGCAGAACCTCCAGTGTTCCTAGATCCTATTCCGGTGACCGAGGCTCCATTAACCAAGGAAGGAACACAAAAACAGGATTCTAATTCAGCAGCAGGCACATCATCTTCAGCAGGCGCATCATCTTCAGAATCTGTGGAAAATACAATTCAATCACAAAAGGCCTAGGAAATTTTATCTAAAGCATCCATTACTCTTCCTCTGGACCAATTACTTGCACTAGTACCGAGAGTTCGACAACAATTCCAACAACAGTTCAGTCCTGTGCCTTCTTGCATTCCAGCAACAGCAACAGTGCAACCGGAACCTGATTCTACGGTCGATCATTCACTTCCTTTAATTACGGCATGGTATAAAAATCATAAAATCACACAGGTACTAATTGATGGAGGATCTGGTGTCAACATTGCTACTGCTGCACTGTGTAAAAAGTTAGGGTGGACCGAAATCAAACCAGTTCAGTTTTTTGTCAGAATGGCCGACCAATCAAGAGTTCATCCAGTAGGACTTGTGCAAAATGTACCAATAACTTTGCAAGGTACAACATTTAAAATGACCTTTGTCGTACTAGAATTACCGGAATCCACCCTTGATTATAATCTCCTTTTCGGCCGTCCTTGGCTGAAGCAAACTAAGGTGATACAAGATTGGTCTGCACAGGAACTCACTTTCAAAGATAATAATCGTAAATACGTTGTAAAATTAGATGCTATACAACCTTGCGAGTTGCATGCTATACCGTATTTTGCAGAACCAGTCCATATGCTAGATGGGTTGTCAGATGATGAAGAAGAAGAGTTTCTAAAAAATAACATTGACTTGATCTCCCTAAGAACTGTTGATCTACAATCTGTTGTAGATAATTGGAATCCTGCAGTTTGTACGGTGATGTCTGTAACAGAAAAAGATACGAAAGAAGATAAGGCTACCATAGATGACGCTGATCTACAACAACTTTTTAAGCCAGCTGAGGATACAAAGAAGCCTCGACAATTCTATGTTCCAGAAGATCAACTGATCACCTACAATTTAGGGGATGAAGAAGATCCACGTCCTGTTAAGATAAAGGAAAGCTTACCTGAGTTATTTCAAGAAGATTTAATCCAACTACTTACGAGAATTTTGTGATGTATTTGCATGGGATTACAAAGATATGCAAGCTCTGGACCCGCACATCTACCAACATAGGGTCATGCTAAAGCCAGAAGCAAAGCCAATCAAACAACCCTGCTACCGGATGAACCCGAACTATGCATCACAGGTAAAGGTAGAGCTGGATAGGTTATTGAAGGTTGGATTCATTGTACCAATAGAGCATGCTGAATGGATCTCACCAATTGTTATTGTCCCTAAAAAGAATAAGCACTTACGAATATGTGTGGATTACCGAAAACTGAATGCAGCTACGGTGCCCGATCCATTTCCGCTACGTTTTCTTGATACCATGCTTGATAGAGTAGCAGGACATGAAATGTACTCATTCCTAGATGGATACAGTGGGTATAATCAAGTTAGAATGGATGAACAGGATATACCGAAGACCGCCTTCATTACGAACTGGGGTGTTTTCGCATGTACTGTTATGTGGTTTGGGTTAAGAAATGCCCCTTGTACTTTTCAGCGATGCATGCAGGAGATATTCTCACCTTATCTTACCTCGTTTATGCAAGTGTATCTTGATGATTTTTGGTTATTTGGTAAGATGGTAGCACACTTGTCCCATTTACGGTGTTGCTTTGAGAAGTGCAGAGAATACAGACTCTGTTTAAACCCAAACAAATCTGTGTTTGCAGTTTCATGTGGTAAATTACTTGGCCATATTGTATCAGCACAGGGTATACAAGTCGACCCGGATAAGGTTGCAGCTGTATTAGGAGCACCTGTTCCTACTACACCAAAAGAAGTCATGAGATTTATGGGTCAAGTCCACTGGCATGGTCGTCATTTACGGTGGCTCACTCATTTAGCCATTCCACTCAATCGTTTAATCACGAAGACTCCTAAACAGTTTGACTGGACCGCGGACTGTCAAATTGCTTTTGATCGTCTAAAGGGATTACTAACACAGGTTCCAATCTTACAGCCTCCTGACTGGGATCGCCCATTTCATGTATTTGTTGATGCTTCAGATATAGCAATAGGGAGCGTTCTAATGCAACAAACCGATAAATGGTTCAGGCCAGTTTACTATGCAAGTCGAAGGCTTGCCCCTGCGGAAAAGAATTACTCTGTAATTGAAAGGGAATGTCTAGGTTTAGTGTACTCTGTCAAGAAATTTAGGCATTATTTACTTGGCCAAAAGTTTACTTTTCATATAGATCATGTTGCACTTGTTTATCTGGTTTGGCAACAACATCTAGGAGGTCGATTAGCGCGATGGGTTCTGCTTTTACAAGAGTTTGATTACAAAGTTATTCATCGGCCAGGCAGTTCACATGCCTTGGCAGACTTCCTTTCTCGCTTAGATTCCGGTGAAGCTCCGGTCGGTGTGGATGACACAACGCCAGCAATTTATGTTTCTGAACCAACTAATAATGAAGATGCAGATCCTCTTGTGACAATCAGCAGCAACAGCAACTATGCCCACCTAGGCCGACTTCAACAGGAGTGACGTACACCAAATTTGGTGGATTTCCAGGTGATGACCCAGATGCTCATGTAAGCACATTTGAGATAAGTTATGCAGTGCTCAATCATCCACCTAATCCGGCGTATAAAGCTATTGTCTTCCAATCTACATTGGTTAATGAAGCAGCTAGATGGCTTATAGATTATGATATTAACCATTTCAGCACCTATGAAGCGGTAAGGGATGCATTTCTGCAAAGATTCAGGCTAAAGAAGAATCCAGCCGAAATTTTTGACTACTTGCAAAACAATAGACAAAAGATAAATCAAACAGTGCAGGAATATGCCACTCTATTCAGAACCCATTTGCGACAATTGCCACCAGCACATGCCAATCTGCCGGATGACATTATTACTCAATGGTTTATCAATGGTTTGACTCCACAACTTAAACAGATTATGATCATACGCTATGTAGGAGCTATGATGCTAGATGCCGTGATCGCAATGGCTTTGCAACTTGAAAACAAGGTTGGAGGATTTACAGAAGATCTGGAGTGGTTAAAAGCAAATAGAAATGTCGCTGAAGACCCGACCAGATAGATGTAGTGCACTACATGCAAGAATTCAGGCCATACTAGTGCCAGTTGTGCACTTAATCAGTTGTTTTATGCTATCTGCAACACTACCGGACATACCAACCAGCAACTATCAATGCTATTATACAGGAACCAGGGCATCCAGCCAATCATTATGTACCACCTCAAATGAGAAACAATCAGCAACAAGGCTATCGGAATTACAGAGGACAGAGAAATAACAACTACAATGCAAACCGTTGGCAGGCCGGACCAGCACAAGAAAATATCAATTTGCCACCACCTCGCTGCCATTTTTGTGGTGAATTTGGCCACATTAGGAGATTTTGTAAGGATGCAGCTGAGTATGATCAGAGGAAGAAAGAACGTCAAAACCCAATGACTAATATGGTA
Organism: Ceratopteris richardii; assembly: GCA_020310875.1. Taxonomy (NCBI): domain Eukaryota; kingdom Viridiplantae; phylum Streptophyta; class Polypodiopsida; order Polypodiales; family Pteridaceae; genus Ceratopteris; species Ceratopteris richardii. Next base: position 93,390,561 of record CM035426.1, read on the forward strand.
AAAATCACACCAGTAGAAACGCACACTGCAGTAATTCAGACCCGCTCCGGTAAACAACTACAACCAGCAGCAGAAATATTTGAACCAGGCATACGTGAACAACAAAGGATGTATGATAAGGCTAGTCAATGGACCACCGCAGAACCTCTATTCAGCAGCAGGCACATCATCTTCAGCAGGAGCATCATCTTCAGAATCTGTGGAAAATACAATTCAATCACAAAAGGCCTGGGAAATTTTATCTAAAGCATCCATTACTCTTCCTCTGGACCAATTACTTGCACTAGTACCGGGAGTTCGACAACAATTCCAACAACAGTTCAGTCCTGTGCCTTCTTGCATTCCAGCAACAGCAACAGTGCAATCGGAACCTGATTCTACGGTCGATCATTCAGTTCCTTTAATTACGGCATGGTATAAAAATCATAAAATCACACAGGTACTAATTGATGGAGGATCTGGTGTCAACATTGCTACTGCTGCACTGTGTAAAAAGTTAGGGTGGACCGAAATCAAACCAGTTTAGTTTTTTGTCAGAATGGCCGACCAATCAAGAGTTCATCCATTAGGACTTGTGCAAAATGTACCAATAACTTTGCAAGGTACAACATTTAAAATGACCTTTGTCGTCCTAGAATTACCGGAATCCACCCTTGATTATAATCTCCATTTCGGCCATCCTTAGCTGAAGCAAACTAAGGTGATACAAGATTGGTCTGCACAGGAACTCACTTTCAAAGATAATAATCGTAAATACGTTGTAAAATTAGATGCTATACAAACTTGCCAGTTGCATGCTAGACCGTATTTTGCAGAACCAGTCCATATGCTAGATGGGTTGTCAGATGATGAAGAAGAAGAGTTTCTGAAAAATAACATTGACTTGATCTCCCTAGGAACTGTTGATCTACAATCTGTTGTAGATAATTGGAATCCTGCAGTTTGTACGGTGATGTCTGTAATAGAAAAAGATACGAAAGAAGATAAGGCTACCATAGATGACGTTGATCTACAACAACTTTTTAAGCCAGCTGAGGATACAGAGAAGCCTCGACAATTCTATGTTCCAGAAGATCAGTTGATCACCTACAATTTAGGGGATGAAGAAAATCCACGTCCTATTAAGATAAAGGAAAGTTTACCTGAGTTATTTCAAGAAGATTTAATCCAACTACTTATGAGAATTTTCTGATGTATTTGCATGGGATTACAAAGATATGAAAGGTCTGGACCCGCGCATCTACCAACACAGGGTCATGCTGAAGCCAGAAGCAAAGCCAATCAAACAACCCAGCTACCGGATGAACCCGAACTATGCATCACAGGTAAAGGTAGAGCTGGATAGGTTATTGAAGGTTGGATTCATTGTACCAGTAGAGCATGTTGAATGGATCTCACCAATTGTTATTGTCCCTAAAAAGAATAAGCAGTTACGAATATGTGTGGAGTACCGGAAACTGAATGCAGCTACGGTGCCCGATCCATTTTCGCTACCTTTTCTTGATACCATGCTTGATAGAGTAGCAGGACATGTAATGTACTCATTCCTAGATGGATACAGTGGGTATAATCAAGTTAGAATGGCTGAACAGGATATACCGAACACCGCCTTCATTACCAACTGGGGTGTTTTTGCATGTATTGTTATGTGGTTTGGGTTAAGAAATGCCCCTAGTACTTTTCAGCGATGCATGCAGGAGATATTCTCACCTTATCTTACCTCGTTTATGCAAGTGTATCTTGATGATTTTTCGTTATTTGGTAAGATGGTAGCACACTTGTCCCATTTACGGTGTTGCTTTGAGAAGTGCAGAGAATACAGACTCTGTTTAAACCCAAACAAATCTATGTTTGCGGTTTCATGTGGTAAATTACGTGGCCATATTGTATCAGCACAGGGCATACAAGTCGACCCGGATAAGGTTGCAGCTGTATTAGGAGCACCTGTTCCTACTACACCAAAAGAAGTCATGAGATTTATGGGTCAAGTCCACTGGCATGGTCGTCATTTACGGTGGCTCGCTCATTTAGCCATTTCACTCAATCGTTTAATCACGAAGACTCCTAAACAATTTGACTGGACCCCGGACTGTCAAATTGCTTTTGATCTTCTAAAGGGATTACTAACACAGGTTCCAATCTTACAGCCTCCTGACTGGGATCGCCCATTTCATGTATTTGTTGATGCTTCAGATATAGCAATAGGGAGCGTTCTAATGCAACAAACCGATAAATGGTTCAGGCCAGTTTACTATGCAAGTCGAAGGCTTGCCCCTGTGGAAAAGAATTACTCTGTAATTGAAAGGGAATGTCTAGGTTTAGTGTACTCTGTCAAGAAATTTAGGCATTATTTACTTGGCCAAAAATTTACTTTTCATATAGATCATGCTGCACTTGTTTATCTGGTTTGGCAACAACATCTAGGAGGTCGATTAGCACGATGGGTTCTGCTTTTACAAGAGTTTGATTACGAAGTTATACATCGGCCAGGCAGTTCACATGCCTTGGCAGACTTCCTTTCTCGCTTAGATTCCGGTGAAGCTCCGGTCGGTGTGGATGACACAACGCCAGCAATTTATGTTTCTGAACCAACTAATAATGAAGATGCAGATCCTCTTGTGACAATCAGCAGCAACACCAACTATGCCCACCCAGGCTGACTCCAACAGGAGTGACGTACACCAAATTTGGTGGATTTCCAGGTGATGACCCAGATGCTCATGTACGCACATTTGAGATAAGTTACGCAGTGCTCAATCATCCACCTAATCCGGCATATAAAGCTTTTGTCTTCGAATCTACATTGGTTAATGAAGCAGCTAGATGGCTTATAGAATATGATATTAACCATTTCAGCACCTATGAAGCGGTAAGGGATGCATTTCTGCAAAGATTCAGGCTAAAGAAGAATCCAGCCGAAATTTTTGACTACTTGCAAAACAATAGACAAAAGATAAATCAAACAGTGCAGGAATATGCCACTCTATTCAGAACCCATTTGCGGCAATTGCCACCAGCACATGCCAATCTGCCGGACGACATTATTACTCAATGGTTTATAAATGGTTTGACTCCACAACTTAAACATATTATGATCATATGCTGTGTAGGAGCTATGACGCTAGATGCCGTGATCGCAATGGCTTTGCAACTTGAAAACAAGGTTGGAGGATTTATAGAAGATCTGGAGTGGTTAAAAGCAAATTGAAATGTCGCCGAAGACCCGACCAGATAGATGTGCTGCACTACATGCAAGAATTCATGCCATACTAGTGCCACTTGTGCACTTAATCAGTTGTTTTGTGCTATCTGCAACACTACCGGACATACCAACCAGCAACTGTCAATGCTATTATACAGGAACGAGGGCATCCAGCCAATCATTATGTACCACCTCAAATGAGAAACAATCAGCAACAAGGCTATCGGAATTACAGAGGACAGAGAAATAACAACTACAATGCAAACCGTTGGCAGGCCGGACCAGCACAAGAAAATATCAATTTGCCACCACCTCGCTGCCATTTTTGTGGTGAATTTGGCCACATTAGAAGATTTTGTAAGGATGCAGCTGAGTATGATCAGAGGAAGAAAGAACGTCAAAACCCAATGACTAATATGGTAAAAATCACACCAATAGAAACGCACGCTGCAGTAATTCAGACCCGATCCGGTAAACAACTACAACCAGCAGCAGAAATATTTAAACCAGGCATACATGAACAACAAAGGATGTATGATAAGGCTAGTCAATGGACCACCGCAGAACCTCCAGAGTTCCCAAATCCTATTCCGGTGACCCAGGCTCCATTAACCGAGGAAGGAACACAAAAACAGGATTCCAATTCAGCAACAGGCACATCATCTTCAGCAGGCGCATCATCTTCAGAATCTGTGGAAAATACAATTCAATCACAAAAGGCCTGGGAAATTTTATCTAAAGCATCCATTACTCTTCCTCTGGACCAATTACTTGCACTAGTACCGGGAGTTCGACAACAATTCCAACAACAGTTCAGTCCTGTGCCTTCTTGCATTCCAGCAACAGCAACAGTGCAACCAGAACCTGATTCTACGATCGATCATTCAGTTCCTTTAATTACGGCATGGTATAAAAATCATAAAATCACACAGGTACTAATTGATGGAGGATCTGGTGTCAACATTGCTACTGCTGCACTGTGTAAAAAGTTAGGGTGGACCGAAATCAAACCAGTTTAGTTTTTTGTCAGAATGGCCGACCAATCAAGAGTTCATCCAGTAGGACTTGTGCGAAATGTACCAATAACTTTGCAAGGTACAACATTTAAAATGACCTTTGTCGTACTAGAATTACCGGAATCCACCCTTGATTATAATCTCCTTTTCGGCCGTCCTTGGCTGAAGCAAACTAAGGTGATACAAGATTGGTTTGCACAGGAACTCACTTTCAAAGATAATAATCGTAAATACGTTGTAAAATTAGATGCTATACAACCTTGCGAGCTGCATGCTAGACCGTATTTTGCAGAACCAGTCCATATGCTAGATGGGTTGTCAGATGATTAAGAAGAAGAGTTTCTGAAAAATAACATTGACTTGATCTCCCTAGGAACTGTTGATCTACAATCTGTTGTAGATAATTGGAATCCTGTAGTTTGTACGGTGATGTCTGTAACAGAAAAAGATACGAAAGAAGATAAGGCTACCATAGATGACGCTGATCTACAACTTTTTAAGCCAGCTAAGGATACAGAGAAGCCTCGACAATTCTATATTCCAGAAGATCAGCTGATCACCTACAATTTAGGGGATGAAGAAAATCCACGTCCTGTTAAGATAAAGGAAAGTTTACCTGAGTTATTTCAAGAAGATTTAATCCAACTACTTACGAGAATTTTCTGATGTATTTGCATGGGATTACAAAGATATGAAAGGTGTGGACCCGCGCATCTACTAACACAGGGCATGCTGAAGCCAGAAGCAAAGCCAATCAAACAACCCAGCTACCGGATGAACCCGAACTATGCATCACAGGTAAAGGTAGAGCTGGATAGGTTATTGAAGGTTGGATTCATTGTACCAGTAGAGCATGCTGAATGGATCTCACCAATTGTTATTGTCCCTAAAAAGAATAAGCAGTTACGAATATGTGTGGATTACCGGAAACTGAATGCAGCTACGGTGCCCAATCCATTTCCGCTACCTTTTCTTGATACCATGCTTGATAGAGTAGCAGGACATGAAATGTACTCATTCCTAGATGGATACAGTGGGTATAATCAAGTTAGAATGGCTGAACATGATATACTGAAGACCGCCTTCATTACCAACTGGGGTGTTTTTACATGTATTGTTATGTGGTTTGGGTTAAGAAATGCCCCTAGTACTTTTCAGCGATGCATGCAGGAGATATTCTCACCTTATCTTACCTCGTTTATGCAAGTGTATCTTGATGATTTTTCGTTATTTGGTAAGATGGTAGCACACTTGTCCCATTTACGGTGTTGCTTTGAGAAGTGCAGAGAATACAGACTCTGTTTAAACCCAAACAAATCTGTGTTTGTGGTTTCATGTGGTAAATTACTTGGCCATATTGTATCAGCACAGGGCATACAAGTCAATCCGGATAAGGTTGCAACTGTATTAGGAGCACCTGTTCCTACTACACCAAAAGAAGTCATGAGATTTATGGGTCAAGTCCACTGGCATGGTCGTCATTTACGGTGGCTCGCTCATTTAGCCATTCCACTCAATCGTTTAATCACGAAGACTCCTAAACAGTTTGACTGGACCCCAGACTGTCAAATTGCTTTTGATCGTCTAAAGGGATTACTAACACAGGTTCCATCTTACAGCCTCCTGACTGGGATCGCCCATTTCATGTATTTGTTGATGCTTCAGATATAGCAATAGGGAGCGTTCTAATGCAACAAACCGATAAATGGTTCAGGCCAGTTTAGTATGCAAGTCGAAGGCTTGCCCCTGCGGAAAAGAATTACTCTGTAATTGAAAGGGAATGTCTAGGTTTAGTGTACTCTGTCAAGAAATTTAGGCATTATTTACTTGGCCGAAAATTTACTTTTCATATAGATCATACTGCACTTGTTTATCTGGTTCGGCAACAGCATCTAGGAGGTCGATTAGCGCGATGGGTTCTGCTTTTACAAGAGTTTGATTACGAAGTTATTCATCGGCCAAGTGAAGCTCCGGTCAGTGTGGATGACAGAACGCCAGCAATTTATGTTTCTGAACCAACTAATAATGAAGATGCAGATCCTCTTGTGACAACTAATTACTATGATCAGTTATTAACTTTTTTAACTGATGGATGTCTTCCTTCTGCAACACCCGTTGCCATGCGTAGAAAAATTGTGGTATACAGTCGCAAATTTGGTTGTTTGCTGGACAATTATACTATATGGATCACACTGGAATTTTACTTCGTTTTATCCCTCCACACGAAGTTAATTCAGTTATTACTTTGGCTCACTCAATTCCTTCCGGTGGCCATTTTGCTGCAGATTTAACACACCGGAAAATTCTGCAGAGTGGTCTTTGGTGGCCTACTATGAACAGGGATGTATTGCAGTTTGTAAAAAATTGTGATAATTGTCAGAGGACTGGACAACCTTTACAACGCCATTTTTTCCCTCTACAACCTGTCCTGCCATTAGATCCTTTTCAGAAATGGGGTCTAGATTTTATTGGACCTATTAGTCCACCAACAATACTCAGTAATAATCGTTATATTTTTACATGTACTGATTATGCTACCAGGTCCCCATATTCTCTGAGTTAGCTTCAATGGGGCAACTGCTCATTAATTTATCACAACAATTGCCAATCCAGATGAGAGAAGTCACTGATAACATCTGAAATGAGTTACAACACAAGGTGGATGTCCTAGAAGCAGATATCACGCCTCTACAGGAAGAGATAGATGCGGTCAAAGCAGAAAACCATCAACTGCACTCCCAAATTACCCATCTCCAAGCCCAACTTGCAGAAAAGCAGACAATTGCCAATCAGAGAGATACCGCACTGGCAGATCTCAACCAAAAGGACAAGTTATTAAGCGAAGCACAGGCCGAAATCAGTGAGCTAAAGCTAGATCTACAGGATAAAGAAGATGCCAGAGTAGCCTTAGGCAATTTATTAGAAGAGACCAGAGTGCAGCTCGATGAAGTGGTTCAAAGAGGCCAAGAACAGTACGATCTGGCGATGAAAACAACTGGAGAACTCCAGAGATGTAAGATAGAATTCAACGGGGTAAACGACATTCTATGGCGAAAACTGACATTAGAAGCACAATTACAGAAACTAATAACAGATCTCCGAAGAGAAAGGGACGCATACTCCAGAACCATCCAGTTCTAGAATCAATAGATCGAGAGACGGGAAAATCAACTGGACAATCAAAAAGAAAGAGTAATCAGTATGGAGAAGCAGGTTGCAGAAATGAAGATATCCAGAGCTGCGGCTTTGTCCAATGACTTCTACTTACAAGAGGCTTTTCTGCTGACGCAAGCAGAGATTTTGCTCACCGAAGCCATTGCATTAAGTTCTATAAGAGTAGATGCACATTTAGTAGAATCGGATACCCTCAAACAAATGTTAGAAACTCTAAAGAAAAAGATCGCCCGCACCTTTAGATTAGCCAGAAATATGTACTTAGAAGGCATTATAGAAGAACAGTAATTCTGTAAAAACCTGCGGGTTCGAGTCCACCGTGCATGCCAGAGTGTTAGTCGGCCACCGGATTGGCAGTTGTAAAATCAAGAATCTTTTTATATCCCTGCGCACGTACGAAAAGTTGTTACACATATACCTTGTAATCTTATATAAAGCAATGAAAAAAGACACTTCAGTCGTTCGGAAAGATCACCAGACTGTCTGTCTGGGTGATTAGAGTAGAGCGTTACTATGGTGTTTGTTGCCTAATTTTTGAGTATTCTGTGTGTATCTGTGTCTCGTCTTGTCTGTTGTCTATTGGTATCTATTGCGGTTGTGAGTATCATCCACATCCAGTAGATCATTCGGTCTGTTGTCTGAAGTGAATCATCTGCGAATCCTTATTGCGATTGTTGTGTTAAGTTCGCGTATTGCGTTAGTACTCGTTCTTGGAATGCTCTGCCAGTTGTTTGGTGAAGTCTGTGTAACTGTGGTAGTGTTTCTAACACTGTGCGGGATCATGTTGTCTTCAGCATTGAGATCTGTCATCATACGGTAAGGGTTAAGCTACAGTAAGGATTTCTTGGGTTGCGTACTGGACCTTCAGTACGGTGTATCTGAAACAATTGAATTCTCTGTGTCTTCGGATGTTGATCGAATTGTGGTACCTATTCGGTAAAGGTTGAACTATTACTCTTGTTTCTGGTATTTTCAGTAAGTTTAGGTGCAGAGCAATATAGCATCTTAGTGTATTCGGTACACGTTGGCCGAGGTAAACCGTGAACTGTAAATGTCTAAGTACAACAGAATCTTGATAGAGCTCTCAACATCAGCATATTGCTGTATCTGAAGTGGTTATTTTGGGAACCAAGTATAGGGTCTCTATTTTTACAGACCCCTTCCACTCCCAAGAACCCAAATAACGTTTAAACGCGTTCTGACAGTTAGAATACAGCGTTTAACAAGACTATAAGCCTATTGCCACTCCTATGGAGACAGGTTTATGATTGTTCTCTATCAGCAGGTTGTTGGATGCTTGATTTACTTATGCATTACTCGGCCAGATATTCAGTTTGCTATCTCACAGATGAACAGGTTTATGCATTGCCCAGGAGTCAAGCATTGGCAGGCAGTTAAGCGCATCTTTCGCTATTTGAGTGGTACTCGGGTACTTGGGTTGTTTTATCCCAAGGGGGGATCACTACCGCCAGATTTGCATGCTTTTTCTAACTCTAATTGGGCTGGTTGCTATGACACTCATGTGTCCACTAGTGGCTTTTGCTTCATGCTTCGTAGCTCATGTATATCTTGGTTGAGCAAGAAGCAGCCTACTGTGGCCACTTCTAGTTGCGAGGATGAGTATAGGGTAGCTTTCACAGCGACTGTTGAGTGTGTGTGGCTCAGACGCCTTATGGTTGATTTGGGTGTTGGTCAGACTTTTGCCACCACCATCTTCAGTGACAGTCAGAGCGCATTGGCAGTTGCGAGGAACCCTATGTTTGATGCTCGCACTAAGCACATTGAGGTGCATTATCACTATGTTAGGGAGAGGTTCTCTGTTGGGGAGATCAACTTGGCATATATGCCCACACAAGAGAACATTGCAAACCTTTTCATGAAGGCTTTGCCTAGGGAGAAGTTTGAAGCTTTCCACAAAGCTTTGGGCTTACTTCCTTTTGTGGACTGATTTCCACATAGCTTGGCACTTCCTTATACATGAGTGCTAACTCCTTGTTCACCGCATCACTCCCAGGGGGGATTTGTTGATATATTTAGGTAGTGATGTGTGTGAACACACTAGGACCTTCGAGGCACTTTTTTCCCTCTTTAGGAGGTTTTTTTCCCTGGCTTGTATATACGCCTATTGCCCTAATGCGCTACTTATCTTTGTACATTCTCTAGTAATACATTCAGTATTGTGTGTTGTGCTCCAAGCTTCTTCTCCTTCCTTGTGTTGTTCGCGTGCTTCTAGAGACATCTGTCTCCAACAAATTCAATTATATGAGTCTTCAAAAATACATTAACATAAAAAATTAATGGAAACTAATTATGAAACATATTGCAAATAAGGGGTGGACAACCCATACATAAGTAATATTTATACATGAGATGGGACTCGAATTGAACATTCATACACTTTTAATTGTATTTTGGAGTTGAGGCTCTTCTTGACTTTCTCTCTCTCTCTCTAATCCGTCCTTGTCAACTTTCTCTCCCTTAGGCTGCATTTAAATATTGGGATTTCTTACACTTGGTGAATGGGTCTCGAGAGACCTATAATCGATGATGTGCATAACCTCCAACTTCATCTCCTCTCCATCAAATACACAAGTTCATGTTAGTCACATCCGAAAGAGTCCATAATCATGATGCACACAACCTCAATCATGCTAGCCATACCAATGGTCAGTTCAGTGTTGGTATAACCATTGGAAAATTATCGTCGGTATATGCGTCAAAAAATTTTGCCTTCGATATGTGCTCAGTGTACGTGTCAGTATACGCATCGATATAAGCATCGATATTTTTTGGGCACTACCGATGCTTATATCGATGCGTACACTAACGCATATAGTAGCAGCATGTTTTAATAACACGACAACCAAAGGTCAACTAGTCCTCTATTTTAAACTGCGATCGGTTTTTTGTCAAATTTGCACACCTGCATTGTGCTTGATCTCACACATCCACCTACATTGTGCTCGCGCTATGCGTTTTGTCTCTCCCCTCACATATCCACCCTCCTCTCTTTCCATAGACACACAGATCTCTCTCTCTCCACACATACATAGAGATATCTCTTTCTCTCTCTACACACACACATCTCTCTCTCATCTTGGTAAGTGATGCGTGCACTCCTTCACCCTCTCTCTTTATCTATTCATTTTTGTTTTTTAATTTTTCTATTTCATTTTGTTTTGCAGGAGCTTTTTGGCGTCCATTTTTTGTTTGATGAGAGGTGATCTTGATTGTGCTTTGACGAGCGATCCAAAGAAAATTACATTGACATAAGTGATTTATGTACATGCATGTATTGTTTTGTCCTTTATTAGAGAGAGAAAGAAATACAGAGAGAGAGATGAAAGAAAAAGAGAAATGAAATTAATGTTTGTTAACATTTAATGTTGGTTTTAGAGCATACACATGCACATACACGTATACACACACACATGCATACATACACATACATGCATACTCATGCATATGCATGCATACATACACACATGCATATGCATACATACATCACATGCATACACAGACATATACATATACACATGTATGCGTACACACACATACATACATATATACACACACATACATACACACATGTAAGAGACACACATATATATACACACATACACTCACATACACACATATTCATACACACTTTTTCACACATACACACATATATACATACAAGACACACACATATACATACACAAACACACTCACATGCATACATACACACTCATGCATATGCATGCATACATGCACACATATACATACACGCATGTACAGACACACACATATACATACACATGCATATCCATACATACATATACACACATATAGATACATGCATGCACACACATATACATACAATGCACATACATACACATGTGCACAAACACACTTACATGCATATATACACAGACAAAAGAGACACAAGTATACACATACATAGACACACATACACATACACACACATGTACATACACACATATACACATGCATGTACATATACATACATACACATACACATATATATACACATGCATACACACATATATGTACATACACATATATGTACAGACACATATACATACACACACACACACACATATACACACATGTTTTAGAGTTAGGTTTTTAGGATTAGGGTTTTAGGGTTTTACATACATATACATATGCATACACACATATACACATACACATATATATACACATACACACATGTACATGTTTTAGGGTTAGGGTTTTAGAGTTTTACATACATACACACATATACACATACACATATATATGCACACATACACACATATACATGTTTTACGGTTAGGGTTTTCGTACTAGGGTTTTAGGGTTTTACATACATACACACGTAAACAGATACACACATATACATACACACATGCACACATATACATGTTTTAGCATTAGGGTTTTAGGATTTTAAATACATACATACATATACACATATATACACATATATACACACATATACACATACACATATATATATACACATGCATACATGCACATACACATACACACACGTCACATATACACATTTTAGGGTTAGGATTTTGAGATTAGGGTCTTTGGCATTTTACATACATACACACATGCATACACACACATATATACACATATACACACACATATGCATATATATACACATGCATACACACAAATACACATACATACACATGTCACATATACACGTACACACATATTCATACACACACTTTTTCACACATACACACATATATACATGCACACATAGACACACACATAATGCACTCACATGCACACATTCATACACACATATACACATACGCACATATATACATAAATACACATACACACATAACATCACATACACATACGTATACACACATGTAAAGTAGAATACACATACAAATACACAAACATGTCACATATACATACACACATATACATGTTTTAGGGTATGGGTTTTAGGATTAGGGTTTTATGGTTGTATATACATACACACATGCATACACATATACATACACACATGCACCCACGTATACATACACACATGCACACATATACATCTTTTAGGGTTAGCGTTTTAGGATTAGAGTTTTAGAGTTTTATTGGAATTCATACATACATATACACATATATACATACATACACATACACACACAAATTCACATACATACACAAATACACATGTCACATATACATACACACATACACACATATACGTGTTTTACAGTTAGGGTTTTAGGATTAGGGATACACACATGCACACAAGCACACATATACATACACACATGCACACATATACATGTTTTAGGATTAGGGTTTTAGTGGTTTACATGCATGCATACATACATATACACATACACACATATATACATACATACACATACAAATACACATACACAAAGTCACATGCACACATGTCACATATACATGAACACATAATCATGTTTTAGGGTTAGAGTTTTAGGATTAGGGTTTTTGGGTTTTACATATGTACACACATGCACACATATACATTCACACATATACATACACACATATACGTACACACATGCACACATACACATGTTTTAGGGTTAGGGTTTTAGGGGTTTACACACATGCATACATACATATACACATACACACACATAAAGTGAGATACACACACATGTCACATATACATACACACACATAAAGTGACATACACACGCATGTCACATATACATACACACGTACACACATATACATGTTTTAGGTTTAGGGTTTTAGGATTAGAGTTTTAGCTTTTTACATACATACACACATGCACACACACACATATACACACATGCACACATATACATGATTAAGAGTTAGGATTTTAGGGTTTTACACACACACATGCATACATACATATACACATATATACATGCATACACATACACATATACACATAAAGTCACATACACATACACATACACACATAAAGTCACATACACATACACACACACACACATACAAACACACACATACACATACACATACACAAACATGTCACATATACATACATACATGTACACATATACATGATTTAGTGTCAGGATTTTGAGATTAGGGTTTTACATTTTTAGGGTTCTAAGTTTAATATTATGATATATAATCAAATATATATAAAAATTAGGAAAAAATAGTATATATAATCAAATGTACCATATATAATTAAATATATAAGAAAATAGGGTTTTAAGACTAAAATTAGTATATATAATTAGATATATAAAGAACTAGGGTTCTATGATAAAATTTAGTATACATAATTAAATATGACAAGATTTAGGTTTTTGAATTAAAATAAATATATGTAATTAAATATATAAAAAATAGGGTTTTAGATCTAATATTAATATATATAATATATAATCAAATATATATATATATATATAAATTAGAAAAAAATTGGTATATATAATCAAGTTTACAATGCATAATTAAATAGATAAGAAATCAGAGTTTTATGATTAATTAGTGTTGGAGTTCGAGGTCTGCGAAAGCACGTGAACAGTAGAAAGAAGAAGAAGACTTGAAGCACAACACACAATACTGAATATATTACCACTAGAATGTACAAAGATAAGTAACCCGTTATGGCTGTAGGCATATATACAAGCCGAGGGAATAAAACCTCTTAAAGAGGGAAAAAAGTGCCCTGTGGTCCTAGTGTGTTCACACACATCACTACCTAAATATATCAACAAATCCCCCCTGGGAGTGATGCGGTGAACAAGGGACTGGCACTCATGTATAAAGAAGTGCCAAGCTATGTGGAATCAATCCACAAAAGGAAGTAAGCCCAAAGATTTGGGAAAAGCTTCAAACTTCTCCCTAGGTAGAGCCTTTGTGAAGAGCTCTACAATGTTCTCCTCTGTGGCCACATATGCCAAATTGATCTCTCCAGTAGAGAACCTCTCCCTGACATAATGATAGTGCACCTCAATGTGCTTAGTGCGAGCATGGAACACAAGGTTCCTTGCAACTACCAATGCACTGTGACTGTCAGTGAAGATGGTGGTGGCAAAAGAATAGCCAACACCCAAATCAACCATTAGGCGTCTGAGCCACACACACTCAAGAATGGTTGTGAAAGCTGCCCTATACTCAACCTCACAACTAGAAAAGGCCACAGTAGGTTGCTTCTTGCTCAACCAAGATATGCATGAGCTATCAAGCATGAAGCAAAAACCACTAGTGGACACATGAGTGTCATAGCAACCATCCCAATCAGAGTAAAAGAAAGCATGTAAATCTAGCGTTAGTGATCCCCTTTGCGATAAAACAATCTAAGCAGTCAAGTACCACTCAAGTAGCGAAAGATGCGCTTAACTGCCTGACAATGCTTGACACCTGGGCAATGCATGAACCTCCTCATCAGTGAGACAACAAACTGAATATTTGGCCGAATAATGCATAAGTAAATCAAGCATCCAACAACCTGCTGATAAAGAACAACATCAAATGCATTTCCAACATCATGAAGAATCAACCGTAAACCTATCTCCATATGAGTGGCAATAGATTTATAGTCTTCAAGGATAAAATGCTGCAATAATTTGTTAATATATTTCATTTGACACAAAGCTATTCCACCATCAATTTGCATAAAAGTTATGCCCAAATAATGATACGAATGCCCCAAATCAAACACCTCAAATGAGGCATGCAGATCAGCCTTAAAATTAGGAATATGGTTATCATGAGGACCAATGAGCAGCATGTCATCAACATACACAACAACAATCAAAAGCACATCATTATCTAATGAGGCATGCAGATCAGCCTTAAAATTAGGAATATGGTTATCATGAGGACCAATGAGCAGCATGTCATCAACATACACAACAACAATCAAAAGCACATCATTATCTCACTTAACATATAAGGTGATGATCTCAGTTGGACTATTATCAAAACCATGTGTAGTCAGATAGGCATGTATCTTTTCATACCAAGCATGTGGTGCTTGCTTCAAACCATATAATGCCTTTTTCAATCTGCACACTTGGTCTTCATTAATATCCAATTGATGTACATTCCAACCATGATGAGTTGCAATTGCACAGATGCTACAAACAATAGTCATTCTGCATGTAGGTGCAAAGGTCTCATCAAAATCAATGCCTCTTTCCTGTGCATAACCATTTGCAACAAGCCTAGCCTTATACGTGTCAACTGTACCATCCGGTTTACGCTTCAGCTTGTATACCCACTTAGTGCCAATGGCCTTCTTGCCAGGAGGCAGGTCACATAAAGAACAGGTACCATTTTTCTTGATAGCATCATATTTTGATTGCATAGCAGTCATCCAATTTTCAAAATTTTGTGGTTCATCAAACAAAACATGCTCATTCCCATCATAGAGACCGGAGGCAACCATAGCATAGCAATATGATGAAAAGGAGGCGCTATGAGAGCCTGAACGAGTATGATATGACAGAGGTGCATCTAATTTGCTATCACACAAAGTCTGCACCAACCATTTTGGCATAGTTTTTGCCTCCTCAATATCAGCTCTCTCATCAACAAGTGCATCATGTAAATCTACATGAGAAATGGAATGATCTACATCATCACATGAAACCTGTAAAGGTTGAGAAGTTGCCTCATTAGGTCCAGCACTAGATTGTCCACCTATGAAAAGAGGCAGCAAAGTATCATCCATGTCTTTGGAGCTAACAGATGTCTCCTTAGTACATGAATGTAATGGCTTAATAGCATCTTCCACAAAAATAACATCACGACTAACCAAAATGCATTTAGTTTGTGGATGATATAGATGATGGCCTTTTCTTTTAGAACTGTACCCAACAAAAATACATTTCATTGTTTTATCATCCGATTTCCTGCATTGTTGTCCAGACACTAATACATATGCCAGACAACCAAAAACACGCAGGTGAGCAACCGATGGCTTGTGACCATGCCAAGCCGCATATCGAGTGATAACTCCAATGCTTTAGTGGGACATGTGTTAAGTACATATGCTACACACATAACAGCCTCAAGCCAGAAACTATGTGGTAAAGTCTGACTTTTGACCATACACCTTGCCATCTCCATGAGTGACATGTTCTTCTGTTTAGCAACTCCATTCTATTGAGGTGTATACGACACTGTACACTAATGTTTTATCCCACGTTCAACTAGAAATGCATTAAAGTCAAAAGACATATATTCCCCCCCTCGATCAGAATAGAGGGTGCCCATTTTACATGTTGACAAATTTTTAGCCAAAACCAGAAACTGTTTGAAGCAAATAAACACTTCAAACTTTGCTTTCAATGGATATACACATGCATACTTGGAAAAATCATCAATGAAAGTCACGAAGTAAAGATAGTTTCCAAAAGAAGGTGTCTGCATAGGAGCACATACATCACTATGAAGGAGATGCAATTTCTGGGAAGCTCTAATTGAACCATCTTTTGGGAATGAGGAACACTACATTTTTCCCAAAATACAACCTTCACATACATGTTTACCTAGTGCCGCAAGTTTGGGCAAAGAGGACACCATTTCAGATTTCTGCAGGCATAATAAACTAGCAAAATTTAGATGACCAAAGTGTGCATGCCAAAGATTTACATTTGACATAGGCTGAGAATCATGTACTGCACATGCTAAATCATTCACATATTTTTCATAGTCTATGAACTTATACAACCCATGACATAAAATGCCAAAAGCAATAATGACTCTCCTTCATTCATATGCTCACTCTCCAACTGTTTTTAGAGGTAAGCAACACGAGCCTCATTCCTTGCATGTTATAAAGTGGTAAGTGTATCCCAAGCATCCTTAGTTGTTCAGCAAGAGCGAATGTGAGGAATAATGGCACATTTGACAGAGAAGGCTATCAATGCATGTGCATGAGCATCTCTGCCATCCCAACAAACTTTCTCTACAATAGGTGAAGCAGGAACCGCAAGACGAACAAGAACATGAAGAATATCACCATCTTCAATGCCATCTGCATCACCTTCACCAGCTATGTTTGCAGGTGAAATAGGATGTTTTTCAACACCTTGCACATTATTCCACAGGCCTTTTGCCACCAATACATGACCCATCATATAAGCCCACAATGGGTAATTTTTGTACCATCCAACTTATCCTCAACAGCCAACATATGGAATACATCACTGCTTTCAACCATGGCCACTAACTAAAATACCCTAATGTAGAAAAATGACTGTATTTGAGAAAGTTGAACAGAACTACCTTGAGGATTTCTGCTAATTCTGTAGCAAACTTCGAGATTCTTATACTAGAAAACTGAAACCTATCTATATCTTTGGCACAAAAAGACAAATTTGCATACAAGCACTATGATAGTGCGTTCAGAGGTCGAAATGAGCTCAAATCACAATTTCGACACGATACAACAAAGCTATTTTGATCTCCTAATCACCCTGAGTATGCTCACCAAATTTCATGCAATTCTAATACTGTGACCAGAGGGGTGTCGATGATGCCCTAGATGAAGTGGCAACTTGCTCTAATACCAATTGTTGGAGTTCGAGGTCTGCAGAAGCATGTGAATAGCACAAGGAAGAAGAAGAAGCTTGGAGCACAACACACACTACTGAATATATTACCACTAGAATGTACAAAGATAAGTAACCCGTTAGGGCTATAGGAATATATACAAGCCGGGTGAAAAAACCTCCTAAAGAGGGAAAAAAGTGCCCCAATGGTCCTAGTGTGTTCACACACATCACTACCTAAATATGTCAACAATTAATATATATAAAGAACTAGGGGTTCTATGATAAATATTAGTATACATAATTAAATACAAAAAAGGTAGGGTTTTTGAATTAAAATAAATATATGTAATTAAATATATAAAAATAGGGTTTTAGGTTTAATATTAATATATATAATCAAATATATATATAAATAAAGAAAAAAATTAGTATATGTAATGAAATGTATTATGTATAATTAAATATATAAGAAATCAGGATTTAAGATTAAAATTAGTTTATATAATTAGATATATAAAGAACTAGAGTTCTATGATAAATATTAGTATACATAATTAAATATGAAAAGAGCTAGGTGATGAGCGCCAAGGTAAAGGGAGCCAAAGAAAAATGGACACAATTTTCAGAGAGAAGGCAATGAAGTTTTGTATCATTAACTAGGAGCCCATGCAGAAGTGGTTGGAGAGATATGAGCTTGCTACGGAGGCAAACGCAAAGGAAAGAGCCCAATTTTGAAATACTTGGAGGGACATGGTGCAGTCATTTCATGGGAGCATCTACCATGAGGTGAGCTTCTAAACTTGGTTTAGTGTTTTTTAGTTGTTGTTTATAAACATCATTTCAATTTTTCTGATTTCATGAATGTGCTTTGTTGCATGACTATAGATATAAATGTTTTGATCCCTTTGGTTTTGTGTATGGAAGTGGTGTACCGCGGTTTTGTATTTGGCTCATATATGGTAGTGGTGCCCCACAATTTTGTATTTGGTTCATATATGGCAATGGTTTGCCACATTTTGTATTTGGCTCATATATGGCAGTGGTTTGCCACATCTTGTATTTGGCCCATATATGGCGGTGATTTGCCATAATTTTGTACATGGTTCATTTATGGAATATCTCTTTTATACATGGTTTATTTATGGAATATCTATTTTGTACATGGTTCATGGTTCATTATGCTCCTACATATCTCTTTTATGTTTGACAATGTGTTTTTCTTTATCAAATCTTTTTTTGGTTGTCGATCGTCTAAACCCTAAATCAGTAGCCACTAGAGTACATATCACATGTACCTAGTATTTTTGGGCAGAATGTATTGTCCTATGCTACATAACAAATTTTCATGTTGCTGCAACAAGAGACAATACACTCTACCAAAAAAAATGTAGATATGGTCGTTGGTATGGGCACCAGTATGCCCAAGGCCATATCAACGCTTATACCAATGATTTTTCCCATGGACATACTCATGCTTATATTGTCAATATGTAGTTCAATATCGATGCTTATTCTGACAAAGAAGTATTGGCATTCATACCGATGCTTATATCGGTGGTATTGAAGACATAATGACACTTATATCAGTGCCCATATCGATGTTTATACTAGCATTATCATACCAATGCTTATACCAACACTGCGGCCAAATTCCCCATGTGCATTTGCACCAATATAAAGGCCGATATAAAGCTCATATGTTGTAGTGTGAATTAAGGCTTTTGTTTGGAAACAAGTAGATTCACTATGCTTTTGTTCTCTAGAATAAAACTTTGCAAGCTAAAGTTTGAAATTACCATACATAAATATATAAATGCATAAATGAATACATACATGCATACATAAATACATACATGCATACATGCATACATATGCACATCCATATCTGTATGCATGCATGACCATAATCATGATAACTTGTACAAGTAGAATCTATTTAACCATAACTTATAACATAAGCACGACCATAATAACCTACATAACCATAATGTGAATGTCCATAGCCATAATTCCATACAATAACCACAATAATTTCCATACGCATAACGTATTTGATCATAAATTGCACTATCATAACATCAATAGGCATTATTTGCAACCTCCAACCACAAGTAACCCTATTAACTTGTACTCAAAATTATAATTTACATAAGTGTAAAATAAGTTGCATAATCATAACTTGAATAGTCATAACTAACCATAATAACCTAACTAACCTGCATGGCTATAATTTGCATAAACATAATCTTATAACCATAACCGTAAATAACTTCAGAATGATGAACATTAAAATAAAATGGCATATTTTTAAAAAATGTTAACACAAAATAAGACTAACTATTACAAGCTCGGCAAAAAAAAGAAAGTTCCAGTTCATCACAAAACCAAAAAACATCCTACAAATTTGTGTGAATACATTACAAACTCAAATATGTGAGAAAGATGTAACCTATCATTCATTGTCTTTGGCTCTTTTATGTTCTTCTTCTTCTTCTTCTTCTTCTTCTTCTTCTTCTCCTCCTCCTCCTCTAGCCTTCCTTTCCTTATTATATGCTTGCTTGCTTCACCTCTCTTTATAGCATGTATCTATGTATGTACGTATGTATGTATGTACATATGTATGTATGTACATATGTATGTATGTACATATGTATGTATGTATGTACATATGTATGTATGTTGTCACTCTAGCACAATGGTGAGTGCCAACGTGAGGAGCTTCACCTCATAAATGTCAATCCGCGGAGACGTGAGGACTAGTATGAAGACTATGAGCAAGTGATGGCACAAGTGCGTGAGTGAAAGCACACAAGCATGCACACACATACACACACACGCAGATAAGGTAAGAGCAAAGAGTGGAACAATGGAAAGCTTCGATTACAAAAGAAATTTCTTACAAAGCTCAAAACTACAACCAACTAACCTAAAAAATGAGCTCTCCAGCCCTTTTTATAGTTTTTTGAGTGGTTTTGGCCCTGTCTAGACCTAGTGTCCGGCCTAGTTAAAAAATAGGTTCCAGGGCTTATTTGGGACTCAAACGGAGTCTAAAAATTATGCAAATTGGTAGGATGATAGTTCTAATACTCCTCAAGCTCGAGGACTCCTCGGCTTGAACAATATGGAGTTGCAAAAATGGAAAATGGTATTTACAATGGTTTTTAGTGATGAAAATCACTAATTTTATAGGGATTTATTTTGAAAATTTGACGTGTGATTCTTGGAGCTCCCTACTTGCTCCTTCTTCTTGTGTGTCTATTTCCTTGATGTGCTTCCATGCTTTGTCCTTGATCTTGAGCTTCAACACTCCCCCCCCTCTTGAGTCTGTCGTCCCTGACAGACCCAGTTGTAGTGGTTGTTCCATGTAGTACGTTGAGAGGTAGTGTCCTTCATGTATCAACAGGAGTGGTCCATCTTCCCAATGTAGCCTAGCCGGTTGTCGAATCCTTCAGGTTTCCACTACTAGCCCATGCGAGAGTTGGTCCACTTGTAGGTACTTCTTCCTTGGATGTGAGCTAGATGGTGTATCTTCGTGCTTTCAAAGATTGCTCGTTGCTCAAAAGAGGTTGTCAATATTAATCTTGAGCAGTTATCTACTGTGAATTGTTTCCTGGGTACTGATGTTGTACCCTGGATGTCCTTGAATCTTTGAAACATGAGTTTCATAATATGCGGCCAAGTACTCGTGACCCATAATGATTGATGGTGAAGTGCATTAGTGCATGGGTTGGAAAAAATAGGTGCCTTTTGCATGGCCATGTAATGTAGCCTTATGCATGCATATTTGGGAAATGCATTGGAAGAATTATGGTGCAAAAAGTTGGGTCTTGAGCTTAGTGCTCAAGGGTATGCCGATGAAGAGTTTTCCTTATCTATCATGGTTATAGCATCGTTGAAGCATACAATTCTTACCATGGTGAAAGGTCCTTCGATCTTCCTCTCTTCATGTTGTACTTCCATCATGGTGATTGACCATTGTCTTGTCTTGCCTGTTGATGGATGTCCTTGTTGATTGCTCACTGAGGAGATTCTTCAAACGCATGGTCATGTCTCCTCTCTTTGTCTTTTCTGCTTCCCCCCCTTTTTTTTAATGGCATAAAACAAAAGAAAGGTGTTAGCATCAATAAAGTATTCTACATATGTCAGATGTGTTGCATGTGCCTGGGATTCTCAATTGTGTCTATGCACGGCCGTATAATGTGGCCCTATGTTGATGCATACTTTGGAAGTGCATGACCTCAATGGTGCAAAAGACAAGGTTATGCCACAGGCACATGGTTGTTGCACGTCGAGGCTTTCAATGCTCTTGCATATGTTGATGCAGCCTTTGTTTAAGGTATCCATTGGATGTCAAAAGGACAATTGATTTTAGGGACCCATTTCATAACAATGTTGGGCTGCGTACAAGTCCTTGTTGACTTCTTCATATTTGGTTGGTTGCTTAAATTTTGTATCCAAAGTGGTTCGTTCTTTGGTGCTGTGGATGATGCCGGTACCTTAGGCTTCCAAACCCATATCCTGGATGATTTTCTTCTTATTTTTGCCGGAGGGTTGAGTTTATCTTCTTCTGATCTTTGTGCCCTCTTCTTACCCTTTTCTCTCCTTGTCTTCTTTGTTGAGACCTTTTGCTTGGTGGAGAGCATAGACCTTTGTGCAAGTAAGAGTGCTTTGGGAACCCACATATGTAATTGCCCTTACTGAGCTGCCACTAATTTCTTAGGTACCCAAATTTGTATGTCGTTGTGGTCGGCCATCATCGATTGCTTCGGTACCCACATTTGTCAGAGACCTGGTGGTTGAGCTTTTCCTTGTTTCTTGCTGCTTCTTTTGGCGTGATTAACCCGCTTGGATGGAAATTTTTGCGACAAGGCTGGTGGTTGCTCTCCTTTTCTAACCCATA
Source organism: Ceratopteris richardii (assembly GCA_020310875.1). Classification (NCBI taxonomy): domain Eukaryota; kingdom Viridiplantae; phylum Streptophyta; class Polypodiopsida; order Polypodiales; family Pteridaceae; genus Ceratopteris; species Ceratopteris richardii. The sequence continues at coordinate 93,413,358 of CM035426.1, forward strand.
TCTGCTTCGTGCATGGAGTTTCTTTCTTCTCGAGTTTTGTCTTTGTATTTGATATAGTGGTTCTCTTGGGCTGTGTTACTTGCTTCTTTGGTTGAGTTGTTGTGACTTCTTTAGTCTTTGAGCAAGAGGAGGAGTCTGCTTGTCTTTGATCCTGTCCTTCCATGATTGAGTTCTTCTGAAACATAGAGCTTTGGACACATACATCTTCTTTGCTAAGATGAGTCTTAGATGAACTAAGAGAATGTGTGACATCTGGATTTGTGAGCATGCAATTCTCTAATTCTAATGTAATGTATTGTTCCTTTATCCAAACTTGAAGAAGTTGACTTCTTAGGTTCAAGTTGACTGCATGGTCATAAATCCAATCTTGACCCAAAACAAGTGGCTCTGTAAGGTCCTCATCGTGACACACTAGCATTTTGACTTTCATTGGAACATCTTGAAGGTAGATGGGAAGTTCCACCTCACCCAAACAAGGGGTTTCCACACCTCCCAAACCTATGAGATATGCTTCTATGGGCTTGATGTCCAATTGCAAGTCTTGGCAGTATGACAGTCTAACTGCACTAGTTGCTGCACTTGAATCAACCAATGCTCTCATAGTCCTTACACTCTTTCCTTGTCCTACCTCTATAGTCACAAAGGGGCATAGGTCGATGATTCGAGAAGTAATATTGCCCAAGTTTTGGCACATGTCCATGTGATATTTTGGGGCTTTTGGGTTGACATCTAAGCCTAATCGCCTTAATTTATTTCGCCTAATGCGCTCTCTCGCCTCGGCTTGTGATTCTTCTATAATCCTCAACTCTTCTTCTTTTCGCTTTTTAGCAGTGTTGATTCTCATTAGCATATCCTCTGTGAGAGGTTCTTGATATAACTTGACTCGACAACCACTTATATATTTCGGCAAGATATCACCTTCCAAAGTGGTTCTTTCAATCCTTTGTCTTTGATGTGTGCATCAAAGTATGCCTTTTTTCTTTTCTTTGTAGCATAGATGCCTGCGGCCGCTCGTAGCCTCGTCTCACCCAAGCCTTCTAAATCAAAGATCCTGGAGGACAACTCATGTCCATTCCACTCATGCTCTTGTGCTACCTTTAAAGTTGGGATTAGGAACATGATGAAGCTGTTTGTCCCAGTCAGAGCGTTTATTATTTACAAGTTTTGTCAACACATTACATAGGATCTTATTCGTGCTCTCAGCTTGTCCGTTGGCTTGCGGATGATAAGGGACAGACTTCTTATGTATCACCATGAATTCATGAAGTAGATTTTCAATGACTTCGTTCAAGAAGTGTGTACCTCTATCACTTACTAACTCTATTGGTAACCCATATCTGGTGAACACGTTCTCGAATAAGAACTTAGCCATCGTTTGAGCATCATTTTTTGTTGTGGCTTTTACTTCTATCCATTTTCTAAGGTAATCTGTGGCTACAATAATGTACTCCCCATGGGAGTTCCTAGCTGGGGGATTAATGGGACCAACAAAGTCTATACCCCACTTTGAGAATGCGCGTCCCCCCATCATTGGCCTCAAAGGAATCTCATGCTTTCTAATTGGATATTGTGTACGTTGGCATGTGTCGCATTTCTTCACATAGTTATGTGCATCCATATGAAGAGTGGGCCACCAAAGTCCAGAAAATAAAATGGTCTTGATTACTCTATCAGGCCCAAAGTGCCCACCTGCAACACCATTATGTGCAGTTTCTAAAACTTTCAAGTAGTCTGATTCATGAACGCATAGTCTTAGATAACCATCTTTGCCTCTTCGATATACGTTCTCTCCTACTAAGGCATAGTCCCGAGCCTCTTGCTCCATGCTTCGTCTTCTTGCCAGACTAGCCTCGTTCGGTAGTGTTCCCGATCTCATGAATTCTACCAATGGAGCACTCCAGTCGGGAATTAGTGACATGTGATAAAGGGTGGCATGCTCCACTGGGGGTCTCACTTGGCATACAGGACAACTCTTGATCCACTCATGAATTTCTTTGTCCATGCTAGGCCAATACACTCCTAAACGTTGTAGATTCTGCAATGTTCGTTGTTTAGAATAGTGATTTCCTAGCAATCCTTCATGGGCTTGTTGTAACCAACTACTATGCTCATCATCCTCCACACAACAAGCTAATACACCATTTGTCTCTTGTTTGTACATGCTTCTTGCCAATATTTGATATTTTTGTGATCTTACAATTTCTTCTTTGTTTGTTTTCACATTCTTGTTTGCAGGTCCGAAGGTTAGGACCGGTACTAACTTATTTGCCCCTTTAGGAACAAATTCTAAATTGAACAAATAAGCATCAGGTAGTTCATCAGACACTCCTTGCAGTGGCTCTCTTGAAGTGATGCAAGAAAGATGGTCCGCCCTAAGGTGGGTCCTACCTTTCCTGACAACAACTTCAAAGTCGTATTCCATTAGTAAGAGGAACCATCTTACTAAGCGTCCTGTGTTGCAGGGTTTATTGACCAAATACAATAAGGCTTGATGATTAGTAAAAAACTTGAACTTGTTGGCCAACAGATAGGGTCTAAACTTTTTCACAGCATATACCATGCCTAAGCCTTCTCTCTTGGTTGTCGTATTGTTTCGTTCAGCAGCATTTAATTGCCTACTAGCATATGCTATCGGCAAATCTAGGTTTCCTTCACCTATGGGTTGCGCTAGCACACATCCTATTGCATGATTGGATGCATCCACATGGACATGGAATGGTTTACTCCAATCAGGGGTGGTCAGTATTGGTGCTGAGCGCAAATGTCTTTTTAGCTCATTGAAGGATTTTTCACATTCATCGTTCCACTCAAAATTTATCAACAATCCATAAAGAGGTTTAACAATGATGGCATACATGTGGATAAACCTACGGTAGTATCCACAATGGCCCATAAAGGCTTGAACCTCTTTAACGTTCCTTGGTCTCGGCAATTCCGCAATGGCTTTTACTTTTCCACATCTGTTGATATTCCATTCTTAGAAACAATATGACCTAAGATTTTACCTTGTCGGACCATGAATACACACTTCTCTGGGTTCAGACACACTCGATATTCTCTACACTTGTTAAAAATTTGTCTAAGCTCAGGGATGTGGTATTTTCTTTGTTGGGAATGTGCACATAAATCATCCACATATACTTCTAAGCTCTTTCGCAAGAACTCCTTGAAGAAATGACACATGAGCCTTTGGAATGTTGCAGGTGCATTAGTGAGACCAAATGGCATCACACGAAATGCAAAGATTCCCCATTCTGTGGCAAAAGCTGTCTTGTGTTGATCTTCTGGGGCAATGGCTACTTGATTGTAACCTGAAAATCCATCAAGAAAGCTATAAACTTCCTTGCCGACAACACACTCCAATATATGTTTAGTGATTGGAAGCGGATAACTATCTCTGATCATAGCGGCATTAACTTTTTTTAGGTTAATACACACTCACAATTTTCCATTCTTCTTGGGCACTACTACAATGGGGGACACCCACTCAGTATGCTCGATCTCATAGATAAATCCAGCTTCCATCAGCCTATCAATTTCTTCTTTTATTTTGGCTGCATAAGTGTCATTATATGTGTAGGGCTTTTGTTTGGTGGGTTTGGCATCTGCAATCATGGGGATCGTGTGAGAGCGAATTCGTGGATCTACTCCCTTCAGATCTCTATAGTGCCATGCAAACATATCCCTATATTCCCTTGATAGAGCTACAAGCTCTACTTCTTCTTTTGCACTTAGGTCATCTCCTATGTACGTACATCGCTCTTCATTCTCTTCAATAGTCACTACAATCATTTTAGTCTTTTCTTTGTTATCATATGCTTCTCCTATGATGGTCTCTCTCTTAGGCATTCGTACCAAAATTTTCCGGTCTTCCACTTCATATTTCTTGAAATTTTCTGGTACTTCAAACAATGATTCCTCCTCTTCTTGTTTCACTGCTTTTCTTTTCGTTTTCTTGTGACTACCCTCACTTCCATCCTTTGAATTTCCAGTTTTAATACTTGTGAGAGGTTCTTCTTTTTTTTGGGTTAACACTCCTATGTCTTCTAAGTAGTGCTCCTCTGAGTCAAAGTAAGTATCCATCACAATGGATTCTAGATCATCGTCATTCTCTTCTTCTTCTATGACCTCACTAGGATCACACTCTTCCAACAAGGGCTGACACATGAACATGGAAATATCATAGCCCTCCTCATCACAATGAGGTGTCCATTATTCTTCATTGACTGCAATGTCCATGGTAGCTAAGATTTCTGCCCAACCATGAGGCTCAAATTCCTCATCTGGAAATATCATCGGTGTATAGGCTGGGTCTTTGATTGGTCTATCTCCTAGGGGAGTTCCTTCTTCCCTTGATTTTAGGCACTTTTCCTCTTCCTCTGCAACCTTGCACATCCACAAGTGAGTATCTTCATGCAGCCAGGATGGATCAGGTGAACTTCCAGAATGCACGGAGATAGAATATTCTTTCGCTTTGTGGATAGGATTCCACTGTAGGGGTGGTACATCTCTGAAGGTGTAATCCTTCAAATCGACCTTGGTGGTGACCCCTAAGTGCTGTAAGTACAAGGAGTTGGTTCCCCAATCCTGTACTATTTGCAATTGTCGTAGGAAGGGTCTTCCTAGGATCATCTCATAGATATTATTTTTCTCAAAGTCACATATAGCAAATGTATGTTCAAACTCTACACCACAAGTGGTTAGAGTTATCCCTTCGAGCAATCCTAGAGGTCTTTCAAAATGACCATCTGCCATTTGAAGCTTCATTTTAGTTGGTCTTAATGTGGGTTTGCCCCATCGCTTCCACAAGGAGGTGGTTGCAATAGCAACACCAGCACCCGAATCTACAATTGCTTTGGTTGTGTAACCTTGATAGGTGATCGGAAGATAAGTATTACCTTCTTGACCTTCACTCATGTCTCCTATTTTATCAAGAGGTATCTCTGGAACTTTTTGCTTAGAGCTTGCTTTTGGCATATTGGAATCAAGTTCTGGAACCTGATCCTTCACATGATTCCATAGCTCGGGTTTTGCTTTGAGCAGCTCTTCCACAGTGAGATGACACTGAACCTTAGTGTTCTTCACGACGTTAGTGTTTCTTGGAATGACTGAGTCTTCATTCCTTACCAATATTGTGGGAGCTCTGATCTGAAGAGATTCAGATTCCCATGGGCCCGTGAATTGTGGCAACTCTTGTAAAGAATTAGATTCAAAATCTAATCTCTCATCCTCTTGTTGCGTTGTTTGATCTCCATAGATAGACGGAATGTCTTGGGGAAATTGATCATGAAGATCATCAATCTCAGGAATAGGAGGGGGATTACCCTTCTCCTTGGCCCATTTCTCTTCTTGTATTTCCTGCAAGAACTCTTGAGAGTACTGTTGCATTGAAAGAGGTGTTCCATCATCCACGGAATCAGGAACATAAGCTTTCCTTGGTGGTAAGCTTTCTCTTTCAACAACCGGTTGATCCTATGGAGGTAAAGAAACGTGCGGCTTGTTTACCAACTGCTCTAATCTTTCTAGTAAGCCTTGGAAATGCAAATCTCGCTTGACAGAGTTTGTCTGATTGAACGTGACTAGTCTCAAGCATAGCTTGAGCTACTTCTACCATTCTCATGCACACTTTTGTTCGTTCAATCTCTAAGTCTGCTCTCGGGTAACTCTTGTCCAGGTTCGCAGCTGTTGGCCCTTCTTCAAGACGAGCCTGATAGGCCTTGAACATCATGTCCAAGCCTTCTGGGGTTGGATATGCAAGAACAGACCCTAATTGCGGTCTATTTAAAATGGGCGGTAGGGCAGAATGAGGTGGTGTGGATGGAGGTTCGGCATGAGAGGGGCTTTGAGATGCAATGTCTTCTATTTTTGTTTTGGTATCCCTTAGGCTTTCTTCTAGTTCGGATATCTTTTTGTTCCACTTGCGATTAGCCTTCTCTCTGGTATCCTTCCATGTTCTTGGTTTCCTCTTACTAGACTCTCCTGAGTCACTTGGCTCTGGCTGCTCAGTTGGTTTATCTTGTTTTAATGCTTGTGCCCTAGTAACTACCTGTACGGGAGCCACGTTACTGCTACTTGAACTTGAATCTGCCGCTAAGCCTACCACATTGATGGGTGTAACCTTGGGTGCATTAGAGGGGTTTCTTGGACACTCTTTAGGGAGATGTTCCTTGCCGCACTCAAAACAAAAGCCTTGTATTGTGATGTTTTGCCCTTGTCCCAGAGCTGGTTGGTGGGGACATTCACGAATGAAATGGTCACCCTGACATCTAAAACATGGACCTCTAGGGGCTTGTGGTCTTACTTGTCTCGCTTGGGGCTTGGGGTTGGGATTCGTATACATGACATTGGAGTATTCTGGTTCCCAATTTTGTTCCATAAGTGGTGTCTCGTATTGATATGGAGAAATATCACTTTGCTCAGGTGACTCTATGTAATAAGCATGTGGACTGCCTTCATGGGAGTAGTCTGAATTATGAGCATGAGAGTCATTTTCTAAGACCAAAGGGGTTAGTGGCACCAATGCTCTATTAGGGTTCTCCTCCGCTATCGTATACTTAACTGGGATCACATTGGTAGGATTTGGTGGTTGGTTTCCCAGGACTGGCTGTGGCCTATTTGGTGCTTGATATTGCTGCTGGTATTGAGGTTGATATTGTTGTTGTGGCCTATAATATGGTTGTTGGTACTGGTTCTGATACCTACCCTGTTGGTAAGGTTGCTGATAATTTTGTCTAACAGCTTGCCTGTTATAGGGACAATCTTGAGCCGTATGGTTCGTGTATTTTCTCTCAATAGTGCAATATAGAGCATTAGGGTTTCCTTGGGGCTGAGCCATCATTGGGCAAACATTAGCCATGTGGTCTCCTCCAGAGTTGTAACATCGTTTCAATGAGGTGACCGTTGGCATTTGTCTATTTTGAACTCCTAGCTCTTGGCAACCTACTCCGCTATCTCATCTATCTCATTGGAGGCTCTCGAGGTATGACTAGTAGAGCTTTCAGAATCTTTATAGAGTTTGGATAGTCCTAACTCCTCACCCAAGTTGTCTTCTATGTCAATGCACATGCGCACACACTCTTCTATGGATCTAGGCTCTTTCAAGTACACGTATGACCTTAACTTTGTGCTGAGTAAACCGTCTAGAAACAAGGCCACTTGTTTGGCTGTTGTGGATAATTCTGGCATAGGGCATCTTTCCAAGTACTGTCTAAACCTTCTTCCTGCAAGTTGCACAAAGTCAATCCACCATCAACTTGCATAAATTGAATGCCCAAATTGTGATGCAAATGCCCCAAATCAGACATCTCAAATGAGGCATGCAAATCAACCTTAAAATCAACAATATGCTTCTCAATAGGATCAATGAGTAGCATGTCATCAACATAGACAACAATGACCAGAAGCACATCATTAGCACACTTAACATATAAGGTGCTCTCAGTTGGATTGTTCACAAAACCATGTGCAATCAGATAGGCATGTATCTTCTCATACCAAGCACGTGGTGCTTGCTTTAAACCATATAATGCCTTCTTTAACCTGCACACCTGGTTTTCATGCCCTTTCTGCACAAAACCACGAGGTTGAAAAACATACACTTCTTCATGAAAGTCACCATTCAGAAATGCAGTTTTAATGTCCAACTGATGTACATTCCAACCATGATGGGCTGCAAGTGCACAGATGCTCCGAACAGTAGTCATATGACATGTGGGTGCAAAGGTCTCATCAAAATCAATGCCTCTTTCCTGTGCATAACCCTTTGAAACAAGCCTAGCCTTATACCTGTCAGCTGTACCATCAGGTTTACGCTTCAGCTTGTATACCCACTTAGTACCAATGGCTTTCTTGCCAGGAGGCAAGTCACATAAAGACCAAGTACCATTCTTCATTATAGCATCATATTCAGATTGCATAGCAGCCATCCAATTTTCTGAATTTTGTGCTTCATCAAAAGAAACAGGCTCATTCTCATCACACAGACTAGACGCAGCCATAGCATATCAATCTGATGCCAAGGAGGCACTATGAGAGCCTGAACGAGTACGATATGACAAAGGTGCATCTAATTTGTTGTCATGCAAAGTTTGCACAATCCATTTTGGCATAGTTTTTGCCTGCTCAATATCAGCTCTCTCATCAACAAGTGCATCATGTAAATCTGCATCAGAAATGGAATGATCTACATCATCACATGAAACCTGCAAAGGCTGAGAAGTTGCCTCATTAGGACCAGCACTAGACTGTCCACGTGTAAAAAGAGGCATCAAAGTATCATACATGTCTTTGGAGCTAACAGATGTCTCCTTAGTACATGAAAGCAATGGCTGAATAGCATCTTCCACAAAAACAACATCATGGCTAACCAGAATGCGTTTAGTATGTGGATGATACAGACGATAGCCTTTACTTTCAGAACTATACCCAACAAAAATACATTTTACTGCCTTATCATCCAATTTTCTGCGATGTTGTTCAGGCACTAGTGCATACGCCAAACAACCAAAAACCCGCAGATGAGCAACAGATGGCTTGCGATCATGCCAAGCCTCATATGGAGTGATAGACTGTAGCGCTTTAGTGGGACACTTGTTCAGTACATATGCTGCACACATGACAGCCTCAAGCCAAAAACTATGAGGTAAAGCTTGACTCTTGACCATACACCTCGCCATCTCCATGAGAGACCTGTTCTTTCGTTCAACAACTCCATTATGTTGAGGTGTATACGGCACTGTACACTGGTGTTTTATCCCACGTTCAACCAGAAATGCATTAAAATGAGAAGACATATATTCCCCCCCTCGATCAGAACGGAGGGTGCCCATTTTACATGCTGACAGATTTTCAGCCAGAACCAAAAATTGTTTGAAGCACATGAACACTTCGGACTTTGCCTTCAATGGATATACCCATGGATGCCTGGAAAAATCATCAATGAAAGTCATGAAGTAAAGATAATTTCCAAAAGAAGGTGTCTGCATAGGACCACATACATCACTATGTACAAACTTCAATTTCTGAGTAGCCCAAACTGAACCATCTTTTGGAAAGGATGAATGCTGCATTTTGCCCAAAATACAGCCTTCACAAACATGTTTTCCAGGTGGCTCAAGTTTGGGCAATGAGGACACCATTTCAGATTTCTGTAGGCGTAGCAAACTAGCAAAATTCACATGACCAAAGCGTGCATGCCAAAGCTTTGCATCTGAAATAGCCTGAGAATCATTTACTGCACATGCCAAAATCATTTACAGATCTTTCATAGTCTATGAGCTTATATCAAAATGCTAGAAGCAATAATCACATCGCCATTTGACAGATCATGAACTGTACATCTGTCATCAACAAATTTCACAACCAAGCCAATCTTGGCTAATGCAAAACTGATAACAGATTCTTCTTGTCCCTGGCACAAATAAAGCATCTGACAAGGTGAAAGAACTACCATCAGCAGTAGTCAGAATGATCTTACCAACTCCCATAACAGGATAAGAGGAGTTGTTGGTGCATGTGACAGTATTCCATGTAGGGGCAGGCTCGAGTGAAGAGAAGAAACTGCCCTGCGAGGTAATATGTTTGGTCGCCCCACTGTCAAAGTACCAAACATCTGAGTCCATTGCAGACATGCACTGCTCATGAGAAGATGGGTCAAAACTGCAAACAGGAGTAAACGCCCATTCTTCTTCCTGAAGAAGATTAGCAGACTCTGTTTTTGGTGTAGAGGCTTCTGCAACAACCATTCCAGCCTCCTTTTTCTTTGCCTCTTTTGCAGCCAGTTTTGGACAGTTCTTTATGATATGATCATTCCCTTTACAGTACTTGCAAAACAATTTCTTCTTTTCTGATTTCTTCTCATCTTTATCCTGGTTCTTCGAATGTGCAGCATTTGTAGATTTCTGCTTACTAGTAGAAGAGCTCCATTTTCCTTTGCTTTTGTGACTAGTCAGAAAAGCTTGATCTTTAACGCGCATAATGGACCTATTCTGCCTTGACCGATCTTCCTGTAATAGAACACAGACTAACTCCTCAAATGAGAAGGCATTTGGATTGCCTTTCATCATCAATCGAAGAGTAGAAGCAAAACTCTGATATGAATCAGGAAGACCATTCATATCGGTCTGCACAAGTGAGCTATCTGGTATAACCTCATCAACAGAAATCAACTGTTCCTTCAAGTCTTTGATCTTTGTTAGAAAACTGTCCATAGAATCACCTTCACTCATGTGCTCACTCTCCAACTGTTTTCGGAGGTAAGCAACACGAGCCTCATTCCTAGCCTGGTACAATGTGGTAAGTGTATCCCAAGCATCCTTTGTTGTTATGCAAGAGTGAATGTGAGGAATAATAGCATGTTTGACAGACAAAGCTATCAATGCATGTGCTTGAGTATCTCTGCCATCCCAACGAATTTGCTCTGCAGTAGGTGCCATAGAAACAATAGCACGAACAAGAATCTGCAGAATATCATCTTCGATACCATCTCCGTCAACTTCAGCACCTGTATTTGCAGTACCTCTAGTCGCAGGTGTAACAGGACGTCTTTCAACACCCTACACAATGTTCCACAGTCCTTTTGCAACCAATACATGTTTCATCATATAAGCCCATAATGGGTAGTTGGTACCATCCAACTTATCCTCAACAACCAATAATCGGAATACATCATTGCTTTCATCCATGGCCAGTGACTAAAATACCTTGATGCAGAAAATTGACTGTATCTCAAAAAGTTGAACGGAACTACCCAGAAGGGTTTTGCTAAACCTGTAGCAAACTTCGAGACGCTTATATTGGCGAATCGAAACAGGTATATACCTTTGGCACAAAAAGATGAAATAGCCTACACAAGCGCTGCAATAGTGCGTTCAAAGGCTATTTCGTGCGAATCTGAGACTGCAAACGGAGGAGTGTCAACGGCACCCTAGATGAAGCGACGACCTGCTCTGATACCAATTGTTGGAGTTAGACATCTGTGGAAGCACGCGAACATCACAAGGAAGAAGAAGAAGAAGCTTGGAGCACAACACAGAAGACTGAATGTATTACTAGAGAATGTACAAAGATAAGTAGCCCATTAGGGCAATAGGCGTATATATACAAGCCAGGGGAAAAAAACCTCCTAAAGAGGGAAAAAAGTGCCCCTGCGGTCCTAGAGTGTTCACACACATCACTATCTAAATATATCAACAAAGATAACCACTTACAAAACTATACATTACAAAAACGATGCCATGCTATGCATAACTACAAGTTTTTCACACAAAGTAGAGCTTAAAATCATGCAAAAAGACCACAAAAGCTCAACATCAAGATAGATAACACTTGTATAAGCAATGTTGATATACACTCTAGGACTGTCGGGGCACTTTTTTCCCTCTTTAGGAGGTTTTTTTCTCGTCTTGTATATACGACTATTACCCTAATAGCCTAAAAGTTCTCCTCCAAGTTAGGAGTTATTCCATCAAAATGATTCATAGCTTTTATCTCTCCTAACTCCATGAATTTAGTGGATTTACAATATTCTCTTCATGTAAAACAATTTTATATTGGGTAAAGATCAACTTATTACATGCTAGTGTTCATATGCTCCATCAAATGGATGCACACATCTTCTTCAAAGTCTAGCCAAGTGTGATGGCTTGACATTTGCACCAACACCCACAAAGAGTTCTTGATAGCTAGTTATGTCTTTCACTGATTTTCAACTTTGAAAGCTTCCTTCCCCCAAATACCCATATTTTTCTTCCTGAACTTTGACAATATTGTATCAATATATTTGTTGACCTCATCTACATCATAGGTACTCCAAATCCAAACATTGAAATGTTCAAGACACCATCATAGAAAAGGCTTACTATCAGGAAAATCTTGGTTACTTTAGATGTTCATAAATATGCCAACTTCCAAAATCAGATCTCTAGGCTATAAATCCTTGTTAACAAGTTTCAATTCTTGTATCTCCTCCTCTATCAGGCCATGTCTAATCTTTGGGGGGTCCCTTTCTATCTCAACAAGTTCAAGTTCTATTACCATATGATCCCTCTTTCTTTTGTTGACTTGCATGGTAGTTGTTTAGGCTCTTGATTCTCGTGTTGTAAACACTACAACAAGATTAGTTTGACTCAAAATTGATACTTTTTGCTCAATTTTTGTTGCAATAGGATCAGCTTGAGTTGAAATACGACATGTTTGAGTTGAATAAGATCAATTTGAGTTGAAATTGATACTTTTTGCTCAACTTATGTTGGAATAAGATCAGTTTGAGTTGAAATAAGACATGTTCGAGTTGAAATAAGATTGGTTTGAGTCAAAATTGATACTTTCTACTCAACTTATGTTGCAATAGGATTAGTTTTAGTTGAAACAGGACATGTATGAGTTGACATTGGATTAGTTTGAGTTAAAACTGATACTTTGTGCTGAACATCTATTACAATCTAACATTGACTTGTTGAGGATGGAGCATTATCTTTTGTAGCAACTCTGGATAAAACTTTGTTCTTTATCCTACCTATAAGCCAAATAACGTTACAACTTACAATCAATGACATTGTTAATCTATCAAAAATTGTATAGCGGTCTATAATATGAAGCATAGAAGAGAAAATATTTATTCTTCATCCAACTTAAAGCCAAACATTGTTACAATCAATGAAACATTTGAGCTATCAAATATGTACAGGGTATAGAATATGAAGCACAGATAACAAAATATTTTAATAACATCGATATAAAATAGGCTAATTACAAAATGTGATGATAGCTAATAGACTTGGATGATGCCACACGTGGGGATAGTACCCATTACAAAGGAGAGTAATGTAAGAGGGTGAACATTGGTACTATTCTTTCAAAAGATCCTCAATATTAGGTACAAAGCCTCCATTCAGGTGTAACCGAGTAGTCTGTCGCCTTGTAATTGGGTACAAATGGTTTGGCTTCTTCTATTGTTTCACAAGTGCATGCAAATTTCATTTTGCATTTGCCATAAACTATGCTAGAGTGGCATCTTCTTGTACATCACCTACAACTTTTGTTGGGGATCCACACATGTCAGAAACTAAGGTTCGCGTACAATAGTTTTACTGCAAGTAGGTTTCATTTGCAGCATTCGTTTGAAGAACATCTCTATTTGGACTCTGATTAGGATCAAAAGTTGGATTCTATGGATGATCTTTGTTTGAACAAACAATGGGATCATTAGTTGGTAGAGGAACATGCTTTGAAAGAAGGAAGAACTTGATTTGGATGAGTATCTGGATCAGACCATGGAGGAAGATCCCATTGGGGGATGTCATCTAGGTTAAAGCCAGACCCTAGACTAGATTCAAATGTACAAGCGACAAACATGTGGATAGAAAGAGGAACCTCTTTATCAATTACAGAGTTGTGAATAGGTAGATGAATATCTGAGCTTCTAACTCGATCAAGAACATTCTCCATCATTCGATCTAGACCACTATCAAATTCAATTTGTGTGGACTCCGCACCATGCATGGGGTCAAGTGTACAAGGATCGACATTGACATCCATTGTAGACTTGGTTTGAAGGAATGATGTAATATTTTCTCTCTCTTTTGATGTTGAAGATTGGGAATAAGTCTTACTTTCAACAAATGTATGTCCAACATTCTCACTAGTCCCAAGATCCGTCTTGTATGTAGCATCAACATTGTTGGTAACTGTTCCGGTGAGTAGCTGCTTAGCACAATCAAACCAGCCAGATTAGTGTTATTACTAACAATTATCAAAGAATCATGTTTCGATTGAGGTACGAGTAGCTACTTAGCATAATGAGACCAACCAAATTAGTGTTACTACTAACAATTATCCAAGAATAAACAACTCAATAATAGATAATTGGTAACAAGATAATTAGTAATAACTAATTACTTACAACTAACCAAGAACTAGCTAGTTAGTAATAGCTAATTAGTAACAAGCTAATTAGTACTAGCTAATTAGTAATAGATAATTTGTAATAGCTAACTGGTAATAGCTAATTTGTAGTAGTTAATCTGTAATAGCCAATTTGTCATAGCTGAATAATAATAACTAACTAATAGGTAATTAGTAATAGCTAATTATTAATTAACTAGTAATAGCTAATTATTAATTAACTAGTAATAGCTAATTAGTAATAGCTAATTCATAATAGCTAATTCGTAATAGCTAGTAATAATTGATTAATAATAGCTGATTAATGATAGTTGATTAATAATTAATTAGTAATAGATAGTTTGTAATAGCTAGTTATTAATAGCTAATTAGTAATAGCTAACTCGTAATAACTAATTGGTAATATCTAATTAGTAATAGCTAATTAGTAGTAGCTAATTAGTAATAGCTAATTAGTAATAGCTAATTAGTAATAACTAATTAGTAATAGATAATTAGTAATAGCCAATAAGTAATAGCTATTTTTTTATAGCTAATTAGTAATAGCTAATTTGTGATAGCTAATTTGTAATACCTAATTAGTGGTAGCTAATTATTAATAGATAATTTTTAATAGCTAATTATAAATAGCTAATTATAAATAGCTAATTTGTGATAGCTAATTTGTAATAGCTAATTAGTAATAGATAATTAGTAATAGCTAATTTGTAATAGCTAATTTGTAATAGCTAATTTGTAATAGCTAATTTGTAATAGCTAATTTGTAATAGCTAATTTGTAATAGCTAATTTGTAATAGATGATTTGTAATAGCTAATTTTTAATAGCTATTTTATAATAGCTAATTAGTAATGGCTAGTTCATAATAGCAAATTCATAATAGTTAATTAGTAATAACTAATTAGTAATAGCTAGTTAATAATAGCTAATTCATAATAGCTATATGTAATAGCTAATTTGTAATAGATAATTAGTAATAGCTGATTTGTAATAGCTACTTAGTAATAACTAATTAGTAAAACTACTTAGTAATAGCTAATTACTAAAAACTAATTAAGAACCAACTACTTAGTAAAAGCTACCTGGTAAGAAGATAATTAGTAATAGCTAATTACAAACAATTAATCAAGGACTAGCTACTTAGTAATAACTAACTGGTAACAAGCAAAATAGCAATAGATAATTACTAACAACTATTTAGAAACCAGCTACTTAGTAATACCTAATTGCTAACACGATAATTAGTAATAACTAATTACTAACAACTAACCAAGAACTAGCCACTTAGTACAAGCTAATTAGTAACAAGCTAATTAGTAACAAGCTAATTAGTAACAAGCTAATTAGTAACAAGCTAATTAGTAACAAGCTAATTAGTAACAAGCTAATTAGTAACAAGCTAATTAGTAACAAGCTAATTAGTAATAGCTAATCATTAACAACTAACTAAGAACCAGCTACTTAGTAATAGCTAATTCATAACAAGCTAATTAGTAATAACTAATTACAAGCAACTAAGCAAGGACTAGCTACTTAGTAATAACTAACTAGTAACAAGCTAAATAGTACTAGCTAATTACCAACAAGTAACCCAGAATCATCAAACTCTATAATAGCTAACTAGTAACAAGCTAATTAGTTACAAACAACTAATCAAGAACCAGGTACTTAGTAATAGCTAATTAGTAACAAGCTACTTAGTAATAGCTAATTACTAAGCACTAACTAAGAACTAACTAGTAACAAGCTAATTAGTAATAGCTAATTAGTAATAGCTAATTAGTAATAACTAATTACAAACAACCAACAAATGACTAGCTACTTAGTAATAACTAACTCATAACAAGATAAATAATAATAGCTAATTACTAACAAGTAACCCAAAATCAGCAACTAGTAATAAGTAATTAGCTAATTACTAACAAGTAACTAACTAATAACAAGCTAATTAGTTACAAACAACTAACCAAGAAACAACTATTTAGTGATAGCTAATTAGTAACAAGCTAATTAGTAATAGCCAATTACAAGCAACTAACCAAGAACCAACAATTTAGTAATAGCTAACTAGTACCAAGATAATTATTAATAGCTTATCAATAATAACTAATTACAAACAACTAACCAAGGACTAACTACTTAGTAATGACTAACTATTAACAAGCTAAATAGTAGTAGCTAATTACTAAGAAGTATCCCAGAATCAACAACTTAGTAATAGATAACTAGTAACAAGCTAATTAGTTACAAACAACTAACGAAGAACCAGCTACTTAGTAATAGCTAACAGGTAACAAGCTGATGAATAATAGCTAATTAGTAATAACTAATTACAAACAAGTAACTAAGGACTAACTACTTAGTAATAACTAATTAGTAATGTGATAGATAGATAAATAGCTAATTAGTATCTATCTACCTACATACCTATCTATCTATCTATCTATCTATCTATCTATCTATCTATCTATCTATCTATCTATCTATCTATCTATCTATCTATCTATCTATCTATCTATCTATCTATCTATCTATCTATCTATCTATCTATCTATCTATCTATCTATCTATCTATCTATCTGTCTATCTATCTATGGATCTATCTATCTATCTGTCTATCTATCTGTCTATCTATCTGTCTATCTGTCTATCTATCTATCTATCTATCTATCTATCTATCTATCTATCTATCTATCTATCTATCTATCTATCTATCTATCTATCTATCTATCTATCTGTCTATCTGTCTATCTGTCTATCTGTCTATCTATCTATCTATCTATCTATCTATCTATCTATCTATCTATCTATCTATCTATCTATCTATCTATCTATCTATCTATCTATCTATCTATCTATCTATCTATCTATCTATCTATCTATCTATCTATCTATCTATCTATCTATCTATCTATCTATCTACCTACCTACCTACCTACCTACGTACCTACCTACGTACCTACCTACGTACCTACCTAAGTACCTACCTACGTACCTACCTACGTACCTACCTACGTACCTACCTACCTACCTATCTATCTATCTATCTATCTATCTATCTATCTATCTATCTATCTATCTATCTATCTATCTATCTATCTATCTATCTATCTATCTATCTATCTATCTATCTATCTATCTATCTATCTATCTATCTATCTATCTATCTATCTACCTATCTATCTATCTATCTATCTATCCATCTAGCTAATTAGTGACATTCATAAAAGTGCAAATAAAAATAAATTAAACTCAAAAAGCAATAAGAAGCCACAGCCATGGATAAAAAGAAATATTTGTTAATATGTTTGCTACTTCAAAAGCCTTAAGAACCTATAATTAATTAACATGACAAGATTACCTCTATCAAATTTGAATCCACCATCAAAGAATCTAGAGAACGTTTGGTGCATATGTTGTAGCACAAGGTGCACTAGAAAATGCACCCTCTCCTCAATATTCAAACCACATGCTATGCAAATGGATGAAACATTGAGTGAGAGGGATGATTGTAGCTATGGGGGAGGTAATGGCAATGAGGGTGAGAAGTCATTTCAGTCCATCATGCTTAACATGTTTTTTACAAAAGATAGATGTCAATTCACCTTCTTGAGGTAGTCCTCATGCAACTTGTATTTAGCCTCTGTATGTAACAATCCAAATAATTAGTATTTAACCTTTAAAAAAGCCTCCAACCAATGTCAATAAAGCTAAATATTACCTCTAATTTAGGCACTTTGTCATTCGCATCTAGTTCAACCCATAACAGCTCCAACTAACAATATATATCTGAATTTGCATCTCCAACTGAATCCTCCTCTAAGGAGACATACCCACAATTTCAATTCCTCTAGAGATGCTTGTAACTTTTTTCTCATCTCAATGACTGCTGGCTTGATCCAAAGCAAGCTTGACCCTATCCAACTTAATCTTTTCACTATCAATTAAAAATTCTAAGGTACATATAATCTTAGTACCATCCACTTGCCTAATGGTAGCAACTACCATACCCTGTGGAACATGTAACTCAACATCTTGTTTCGCTTCTTGCAAGTCGGCATCCAGAGGCTATAAAACTGGTGAAGCATCATTGTTCAAAAAACTGTAAAACCTTTGCATCTTCAATTGCAACATAAACATCTTCTTGCATCTCTCAACAGATGCTTCTGTAGTTACAATCCATGCCACTTGGTACATTGTTGGATTTTTTGATATCTGAGCAGTGGTGTAGTTTTCAAATGCAAAAGCTCTAGCAAATCGTATAGACAACTCATAGGTCATTGATATCTCTTGGTAGACCTGATGCAACACCATGAGTGCATCATAGAACTCATGCATGAGATGTTTCACTTTCATTTTCCCCTTCCCTTGAGTTACTTTGACAACCAATCTGCCTCGCTAAACAATTTTTTTGATATAATACTTGGATCTACACTAGCTATATACAGACCATACATAGTATTGAATCCTCTTTTTTTTGGCAAAATACACTATGGTTTAGCACTTTTGGATATACTGGATATATCCATCTGCATCAACAAGGTAAGTTATTGGTCATAAATGCAACTAAGAAGGTGTGGGTGGGCTAATGAGCTAAATAAATTGAATCAATGAGGGGCTTACCTAGTCCACTGCTTCCACTTCAATGACGAACTCCTGATGCATGACACCTCTCCTCTGTTGAAAACAAAAGCTCTTACATTAGAACCAAAGAAAATACTCCTAGCCATGCGAGCACCTAAATGATGCCTACTCTTTGCACTTTTTCGTACCTGCTCATACTCATTGCTAGTGTTTTTGCTTCACCTTCATTCAATGGAACATTTTTGTTTATGGTAGTTTTCTCTTGTGATTGACAAATTCGCTCAGACCGTCTATGTTCCACTAGTGTAGAATCCATGGATAGCCACCTTGCATAGGATGTGATGAGTAATGACAATTACTATCGATGTTCAACTCCACGGGATGCCTTCTTTCATGTAATAAAAATATTCAAAAATCATAAGTTCACATGAATGATTATATGTCGAGTGAGAGGATATTAGGAATTTACTTTCTTGCTATTTAAACAGCTTTTGAAATGGGTAATTTGCGACCTGCTTAAAAGTCATAAATAGTCCTAAAAGGTGTTCACATTAAAATGCTTTCACCCATATCTATCTATCTATCTATCTATCTATATATCTATCTATCTATCTATCTATCTGTCTATCTATCTATCTATCTATCTATCTATCTATCTATCTATCTATCTATCTATCTATCTATCTATCTATCTATCTATCTATCTATCTATCTATCTATCTATCTATCTATCTATCTATCTATCTATCTATCTATCTATCTATCTATCTATCTATCTATCTATCTATCTGTCTGTCTGTCTGTCTGTCTGTCTATCTATCTATCTATCTATTTTGAATGGATTGGAACTCAGCTTCATTTGAGTACAACTTTCCATCCACAAATTGATGGGGAAACCAAGAGGGTTAATTGGGTCCTTGAAGATATGTTGTGTATGTATGTGAATGAAAAGCAAGATAATTGGAGTGAATATTTTCCCTAAGTTGATTTTGGATACAATGGTGCATGGCATTCATCTATAAAAATGGCTCTATTTGAGGCTATGTATGGTTATAATTGTTTGAATCCACCTTCATTATCTAGTTTCCTAAATAAATTAGAAGTATCTAAATAAATGCTTGAGAAGATGGGTGAAGAACTTGAAAAAGTAAGCAACACATAAAAGAAACTCAGAAAAGGAAAAAGAAATTCTATGATTTGAAGAGAACACCACTTGAATTTCAAATAGATGACATGGTATTTCTTAAAGTCAATCCTCACCAATCTAACTTGTTGCTAGGGAAGATTCATAGAGCTTCTCCACGGTACATAGGTCCTTTTAATGTTTTGAAGAAGATTGGATCTCTTGCTTATTTATTGGGATTGATTGAACATTTAAATGTGCATCCTCTATTTCATGTTAGCTTACTTAGAAGATATGTTCCTAATTTTCTCATGTTTTGTAGGACAACTATAAGCTAAAATTTGTTGGCTCTTTTGAGCTTTGACCAGAAATAGTATTACATAGGAGGGAAAGATTACTTAGAAATAGATATATAGTAGAGATTTTCATGGAATGGCACACATATCCAATTGAAGATTCGACTTGGGTTAAAACTTAGATGATTTTTTGGCAAATTATCCTTCTTTCCAACTCTCAGGGCAAAGTTCTTAAAAGAGGAAAAACTTGTAATAAGCCTTTCGATAGTGAAATAATTCATTCTCAACTTTTCATTATACATTGTGGGGATAATGTTTAGAATGAATAATTAGATCATTTTATGCATATCAAAGAAATTTAGGGATGACAAGTTTTATTTTCTCTCTCTAAATCTTATTTACATCATGTTTTTTGGTTGAAAATTTGAACGTGAAGATGAGAGAGTTAAGCAAAATGTTGTGTGAGAGAAAGGTAGAGCACACATAAGAGAATAAAAGTGTCTCTATGAAAAGTTTTTGAATCATGTTTTAAGTACCTCATTTGGGCTCTACATTTAGTTCATTATAAGATAATGCCTTGATTTTACTCTCTAGAATTTCTAGACATGTAGGGCTCAAAAATGGTATTTCGAGAAAGATTTGGAACTAGGACATCTCTAAGACTATCATGTAGATTGAAGAGCTGAACATTTTTGCCTCTCACAAGCTTAAGGTTGTTTTTGAGTTACAACTTGGAAAAATGCCATTTTTTGTGTGTTTTTTTAAAAGTGGGCTTCTCTTTTTCTATTCAAATCCATGATTTTGATGCATAGTTGTTGTCATGAACACTTATGGATGTCTTCGAATATGTCTTCTTGTTGCTTTTCTTCTACTTTGAATAAGCTCTGCTAAAGAAAGCACTTGACTACTACAAATGCATGCTTTTGCAAAAGTTTTGCATGCAATATGGGGAGAGTAGACTTTCTATTAATTTGGTGGATTGCACACATCTTTGAGGGATGATCAACTCTATTTTGAAAGGGGTTTTTCTCCATCATGAGATAGGAAGCCAAAAATGAAGGAATTACCTTGTAATTGAGATTGATAGTGAGAGTGAGAGTGCAAGTATGAATGAGATTTTGATATCTGAGGGTGATCAGGAGGCTCAACCTTTGTCAAGAAGCTATTTTCCATAGTTATTTTATCGATTGAATCAAATATATAACTTCTATTTCTCTTAGTCATATCTTGTCTAATGTTCCACGTTAGATTTTCTCTTACCTTGTGCAAGTTCTTTTTTTTCTCTCTTCTACTAGTCTTGAGTGATCACAAGTTTTTAATTGAGGCTAGCTTGTGACTCAGGATGCACTATAAATGGTATCCGAGCAAAATCAATCCTCGACAATGATGGAAGGTTTGACACAAAAGATTCTTGAGAAAGAGGAGCTTATTCAGATTCTTCTTGGAGAATTATGCAAAGAACAAGGTGGAAAGCAACTAGAAGGTGCAAGACGTTTTTTTTATAGACTAGCATTTCATCACCACCCTCAAATTAATGTCAAAATCCTTGGGAATCTAGGAGGTCATCTACAAAGCAGTCCGACAATCAGTCCGATATGACAAATGTAGAGTAGACACACTACCAAGGGCAGACAAGAACATATGAATATGAGCATCTGAACCAGAGGCAACCATAGAACCAAAACCCACCCCAACCCCCACCATCGACCTTAGATCAGAAACTTTTGTACAAACATCCCTAATTTCACCCCAACGACCCCCATCTCCTCCCTCACCCCCACCTTCACCACCAGCCACTACTGAAACCACTGTATTAATAACAACCATGACCCAAACCCTAGCCTCTTCAACATCCTTTTCCTTTCGAGAACCAACATCTCAGGCCACCCCTCTTTCCTTCCATTACCAACCCTTTTTTCACTTGACCATTCTCACCTATTGAACCCATCATTGGACATCCACTAATACCTAGCATAGAGGGACACCCACAACCCACAGAAGGTAGTCTAGGTTTCCTTGCTTACCCATATTCACACCTTCCCCTTTCTAGGGATCCATACTTCCCATCTGCCTCATCCATGTACCCCTATACCTCGCTCGCCATGATCACCCCACCTCATTACATATTATTTATGGAACAATTCATTCGTGCTCTTTCTCCTCAGATGCTAAGTTCACAAACACTCAAAACCACGTCACTATACATAGGCATCACACTCACTTCATCTACCATCCACACATACATGGTAGCTCTTACATGCACCGCATTGTCTGATCCTATGGACATTTCACCACCCACAACACCTCCCCCTCCCCCCACTATACCACCATCTCCCATCCCCTTTCCACCAGCTGCACCTACACCCACCTCTGTGTTTGACACTGCATCCACAATTCCCATCCCCATTCCCATTCCCTCTACACTCCACACCTTTCCCCTTGCATCTCATTCTATAAATAATACATCCACTACAATCATTCAATGTGCAAATCAACTACAACTAGAGTACCAACGATTGGAAGAGTGAAATGCTACCTTTTAGGCAGAGTCGCAGAGACTACAAGAGAGAGTCACTGCCCTAGAAGCCGATAACCAAACACTCCTAGCAGAATACACCACCTTACAATAACCTCACTCAGAATTGGAGTCCAAGATGTCTACTATGGATGCTCATGCAATCAAAGATTTGGAAAGCGTACTCCAAGCGCAGACTCTCACCGATGCTAAATTACAGCAAAATCTAGGTCTACAATAGAAGCACATGGTTGCGGCTTTAGAAGAGAACAAGAGATTACAATAGCAAAACCAAGACAATCTGGAAGCAGCTATGGAAGGGGCCTGTAGCTCAGTGATGAGTAGCACCTCCTTTAATGTCAAACCGGGAAGACATGAGGATGGTATGAAGACCTCGAGCAAGTGAAGGCACAAATGTGTGAGTGAGAAGCACACAAACATGCACACACATACACACACACACACGCACACACGGCAAGAACAAAGAGAGTAAGACAATGGAATCACTTCTATTACAACCAAGTTCTCATACAAGCTCAAAACTACAAGAAGCTAGCCCAAAAATGAGCTCTCTAGCTCTATTTATAGTTTTTGACTAGCTTTGGCCCTGTCCAGACCTAGTGTTCGGCCTAGTTAAAAATTAGGTTCCAGGGCTTATTTGAGGGCTCAAACGAGGTCTAACAAATATGAAAATTGGTTCGAACTTACTTCTAAGGCTCCTCAAGCTCAAGGACTCCTCGGCTTGCAAAAAATGGAGCTACAAAAAGGTGAAATGGTATTTACAATGGTTTTTAGTGATGAGAAGCACTTTTAAAATGATAGAGGGACTGGAAAAATTTTAATGGGTTGCCTCAATGCTAGATCTGCATGTATGCCCGTACCTGCTTCTTCCCGTATGATGCCAACACTCTCCCCCCCTAGCGTCTGTCGTCTCTGACAGACCTTTGCTCCGCGGTTTGATCAATGTAGTGCTGGAGGATGTCGATTGCCAATTCTTGTTCTTTGATCCGTAGTCCCTTGATCAAGTCTCGTTGAAGGGCATCCCAATTGACTGCTCCAGGCATGTCAGGTTGTGGTGTAGTGTAGAGCTCAGAGTGGATGGATTTACAAAATTGGGTCAGGGGGTTTGATACAGGGTTTAAGTCTCCAAACTTGTCTCCAAACTTTGATTGAGGATTCGTAGCTCTTAGAGCTGATGACAGAGAAAGATTTATGAACTAGATGGTGCTGGATATGGGACCTTTTGGGCACCCATTTCCAGACATGTCTAGGTTCAATTGAAGGTGTAGCAGTGTGAGGTGTAGGTATCTTCCTTGAGTTATTTGCCAAGGGTACTTGTGAGTGAGCTAGGGTGTTGCCTAGGGAACTCCTTTGTTTTGGTCCTTGATGGTGTGGCTCGCTTGATGCTTTTCTGAGAACCTATCTCTGGAGTCGTAGTTTTGTCCCCTTTGCGTATCCAGATCTGCATCATGCCACGAGGTACTTCATATTGCCCAAGTTGGTGCACATGTTTCTTGATCATCGGTCTCCTTAGTGTTGTGTGTTGCTCAACCTGCCTTTCTCGAATCTTCTTTGGAATAAATGGGAACTCCTCATTGACTTCTGTTCCTTCATCAAGAGTGACAATCTTCTACACCATAGAACTTTTGGACAAGAACAACATTGTTATCTTCATGTGGATTCCTCGAGGGACCAGGAGTTGGTGCCTGTTCTACTGGTTTGCGTGCTTGATTTTGTAATTCAATCGTAAGACGGCTTTGGCCTTCCCAAGCCTGAAGAAGTCCACTTCTTAGGTTGAGGTTGACTACGTGATCATAGATCCAGTCTTGGCCCAAAACAAGAGGTTCGGTAAGATCCTCGTCTTCACATACTAGCACTTTTGCTGGCATGAGGATCTCTTGAATGTAGAGGGGAAGGTCCACCTATCAACTCCTCCCAACCCTATGAGTTATGCCTCAATAGGTTTGACCTTCAATTCCAATTTTTGGCAGTAAGAGAGCCGAACTGCACTAATGGCTGCTCCTGGATCAATTAAAGCTCTCACTGTCCTTGCACACTCTCCTTGTCCTACTTCTAGGGTCACAAAAGGTCGGCGATCAACTATCCTGTGGGTCTGTTCACTTGAGGCCTCGCACATGGCCATGTGATAACCTAAAACTTCTTGAGAGTTAGGCATGGGCTGATCTCTACCTTGTCTTCTCAATTTCATTCGTCGGATGCGTTCTAAAGCTTTTGCCTGTGCTTCCTCTCGAATTCGCTCTTCCTCTTCCTTACGTTTCTTTGCAGTATTGAGCCGATTGAGCATTTCTTCAATTAGGGGTTCTTGATATAACTTGACTCTGCATCCGCTTATGTAACTTGGTAGTACGTCACCTTCTAGAGTGGCTAGTTGGACTGCTCCACTTGTGGAGATCCTATTGATAATCATTGGTCCATAGCCTCTTTTCTCTAATTTTCGTGCATGTTGCTTCAAGGTGTAGACTAGGACTAGGTCTCCTGCTTTCAAGCCCTTATCCTTCACATGTGTATCAAAATATGCGTTTTGCCTCTTCTTGGTGGCATAGATTCCTACTATAGCTCTCAATCGTGTCTCACCTAAACGCTCAAGATCAAAGATTCTATAGGAGAGTTCATGGCCTATCCAGTCATGCTCTTGTGCTACTTTCAATGTAGGTATCAAAAAGTCCAATGGTAGCACCGCATTCTGGCCAAACACCATCTGAAAGGGTGTGGCTTGGAGTACCATATTATAGGCAACTCGGTATGCCCAGACAGCATGGTGTAGCTGTTTGTCTCAATCAGAGCGTTTATTATTCACTAATTTGGTGAGCACATTGCACAGAATCTTATTTGTGCTTTCAGCTTGGCCATTAGCTAGTGGATGATAGGGGGCAGACTTCTTATGTATCACCAAGAATTCTTGGAGAAGGTTTTCTATGACTTCATTCAAGAAGTGTGTGCCTTTATCACTCACTAATTCTATTGGCAATCCGTATCTAGTGAACACATTTTCAAATAAGAACTTGGCTGTTGTTTGAGCATCATTCTTCGTAGTGGCTTTCACCTCTACCCACTTGGTTAGATAGTCTGTGGCCACAATGATATACTCAGCATGTGAACCCTTAGCTGGGGGATTAATAGGACCAACAAAGTCTATTCCCCACTTAGAGAATGCACGTCCACCCATCATAGGTTTCAATGGCATCTCATCCTTGCATATAGGATACTGAGTCTGCTGACAAACCTCACACCTCTTCACATAGGTATGTGCATCCATGTGAAGGGTGGGCCACCAAAATCCTATAAATAGTATTGCCTTGATCACCCGATCTGGACTGAAGTGTTCTCCTGCTACACCTTGGTGAGCAGTCTCTATATCTTGAGGTATTTGCTCTCATAGACACACATTCTTAGGTAACCATCTTTACCATGTTTGTATAAATTATCACCAATGATTGCGTAATCTAAGGCTTCTTGTTCCAAACTCCTTTGTCTAGCCAAAGTCATATCTTGAGGGAATGTTTTCATCCTCAGAAAGGCTACTAATGGTTCACTCCAATCTGGTACTAAAGATATTTGATACAGAGTAGCATGTTCCACTGGTGGTTTAGTGCGACAGATTGGGCATTCTTTGCATATTCTATGGACATCAACTTCCATAGTTGGCCAATGCACTCCTAGTCTCTTGAGTATC
Source organism: Ceratopteris richardii (assembly GCA_020310875.1). NCBI lineage: Eukaryota > Viridiplantae > Streptophyta > Polypodiopsida > Polypodiales > Pteridaceae > Ceratopteris > Ceratopteris richardii. Next base: position 93,439,471 of record CM035426.1, read on the forward strand.
TGTAGGGTTCGTTGTTTTGAGTAGTGTTCCTCTAATGCACCTACATGTGCAAATTGCAACCATTTAGCGTACTTGTCCTCTTCCACACAACAGGCTAATACTCCTTGCTCCGTATGTTTGTACATACTTCTTGCCATGATATGATACTTTTGAGCTTTTACTATCTCTCTATCTTGAGTGTTTACTACTGGATGCTTAGGCCCATATGTGAGTACTGGCACTAATGGCTTAGCCCACTGAGGTACAACTTCCAAATTAAACAAGTAAGCATCAGGTAGGTCATCTAACACTCCTTTTGGGGCCTCTCCCGATGTGAGCCTTGAGAGATGATCTGCTCTCAGATGAGTCTTGTCCTTTCTCACCACTACCTCAAAGTCGTATTCCATTAGTAAGAGGAACCATCTTACTAATCTACCTGTATTGCATGGCTTGTTTACCAAGTACAGTAGAGCTTGGGGATCCGTAAAAAATTTAAACTTATTTGCAAGCAAATAGTGTCTAAACTTTTTAACTACGTATACCATGCCTAACCCTTCTCGTTCAATGGTGGTGTAATTTCGTTCAGCTGCATTCAATTTTCTACTGGCATAGGCAATTGGAAGATCCATATTACCCTCACGTGTAGGTTATGCTAGCACACATCCAATAGCATAATTGGATGCATCTACATGGACATGGAATAGTTTATTCCAATATGGTGTGGTTAAAGTTGGTGTTGAACATAATCTTTGTTTGAGCTCCTTGAAAGAGTTCTCACATTCATCCGTCCACTCAAAGTTAGTTTGAAGAGCATATAGAGGCTTGGCAATGACGGCATACATGTGAATGAACCGGCGGTAGTAACCACAATGCCCCATGAAGGCATGTACCTCCTTGACATTCCTTGGCCTAGGTAGTTCTGCAATGGTTCTCACTTTCTCCTCATCCGTGGATATGCCATTTTTTGACACTACGTGTCCTAGAATTTCGCCTTGCCTGACCATGAAAACACACTTTTTTGGGTTCAGGTAGACTTGGTATTCTGTACATTTGTCAAAGATTTGCTTGAGTTCAGGTATATGGGTCTGTCTAATGTTGGAATGAGCGCAAAGATCATCAACATAGACTTCCAAGTTCTTCCTCAGGAACTCTTTAAACACGTGGCACATCAACCTCTGAAAAGTGGCTGGCGCGTTGGTAAGACCAAATGGCATTACTCGAAAGGCAAATATGCCCCACTCTGTGGCAAAAGCCATCTTATGCTGATCTTCTGGTGCAATGGCCACTTGATTGTAGCCAGAGAACCCATCCAGGAAGCTGTACACTTCCTTGCCTGCTACCCTTTCTAATAGATGCTCAGTGATAGGAAGCAGATAACTATCCCTGATAGTGGCTGCGTTAACCTTCTTCAAGTTAATGCAAACATGTAATTTGCCATTCTTTTTGGGCACCAGTACAATGGGGGATACCCATTCAGTATGCTCAATTTCATAGATAAATCCAGCTTCAACCAAGCAATCTATCTCCTCTTTGATCTTGGCAGCATAGTTGTCATTGTATGTGTATGGCTTTTGTTTAGAGGGCCTGGCATCTGAGGTCATGGGGATCGTGTGAGAGCATATGTCGGGGTCCACACCTTTTAGGTCCTTGTAGCTCCAAGCGAATACATTTTTGTACTCTCGTAGCAAAGCTACCAGCTCTTGCTCTTCTTCTTCCGTTAAGTGATGTCCTATGTATGTGCACCTTTCCTCTCCTTCTTCTAAGGCTACAACAATTTTCTTAGTGGTTTCCTTGTTATCGTAGACCTCTCTTGCTTGAGCATCTCGTTTAGGCATTCTCACCATGACCCTCCTATCGTCTATTTCATACTTCCTAAAATTTTCAGGGACCTCAAACAGAGATTCTTCCTCTTCTGGTGTGACTTCTTTCTTCTTCCTCTTCTTGCCTTCATTCTTGGTGGTTAGTTGTGTGGTTAATCTCACCTCATTCATGAGCTCTTCATGTCTCTAAGGGTGAACATCTACTTCATAGACGTATTCTTCATCTGATGCAAATTGTGGGTCCATAATGATTGACTCTAGGTCAAAGTCACTTGCATCCTCAAATGCATCAGGGCTAGGTTCGCATTCTTCTAAAATTGAGTCTCCCAAGATTGGCTCTATGGAGAAGACTGAAATGTCATAGCCATCCTTGTCACAGTGGGGTGTCCATTGTTCTTCGTTGATGGCTACATCCATTGTTGCTAAAATTTCAGCCCAACCGTGAGGCTCAAATTCTTCGTCAGGAAAAACTACAGGTGCATAGGCTGGGTCTTGAATTGATCTATGGGTTTCTTTTGCACCTACCTCTTGGGATTTTTCTCTCTTCTCTTCTTCTACTGCTACCTTGCACATCCATAAGCGTGGGATTCCATTGGATGGGAGGGACATCTCTATGAGAGTAATCCTTGAGATTAACTTTGGTTGTAACACCTAGATGTTGCAAATACAAGGAATTGGTTCCCCAATCCTGTACCACTTGCAATTGCCGCATAAATGGCCTTCCCAAAATCATCTCGTAGGCTTGGTTTTTGCTAAAGTCCCATATAGCAAAAGTATGCTCGAACTCCACACCACATGTGGTGAGATTTATTCCTTCTAGTAATCCTAAGGGCCTCTCAATATGACCGTCGGCCATCTGCAATTTCATTCTCGTCGGCCTGAGTGCTGGCTTGCCCCAACACTTCCATAGGGAAGTGGTAGCAATTGCAACTCCTGCACCTGAGTCCAAAATTGCCTTGGTTGTGTATCCCTGATGGGTAACTGGGAGATAGGTATTTCCTTCTTCTCCTTCACTCATATCTCCTATCTTATCCAATGGTATTTCCGGTATTGTTCTGTGGGATTCTACCTGGGAATGAGATTTCGTTATGTCGGGCACTTGCTTGGCTACATGTTTCCACAATTCAGGCTTAACCTTGAGTAGCTCTTCTAAAGTGAGGTTGCACTGCACTTTAGTGTTCTTTACTACCTCCGTATTCCTAGGTATGATCGAAACTAAGTCTACTTGCTCTTATGCAAGTAGACTTAGTTTCCCAAGGCCCTGTGAAATGGGGTAATTCCTGCAAGGAATTAGACTCAAAGTCTAGCCTCTCATGAGATTGGGCACTCTCGCGCTCTCCATAAATGGAAGGAATGTCTTGTGGAAATTGGTCGTGTGCGTCATCCACAAGTTCAATTAGAGGTGGATCTTCACTTTCTTTAGCCCATTTCTCTTCTTGAATCTCTCGCAAGAATTCAGGTGAATACCGATTCATAGAAGAAGAGGTGTCTAGTTCAGTGGAGTTAGGCACATAAGCTTCCTGGGGAGGAATACTTATTCTATCACTTGCCCTCTCCTTAGACTGTGAGATGGCTCCATTTCCAGAATTCGCAAGTAACCTCTCCAATATATCTAATAGACCATCGAAATGCAATGGTGTTCTAGTGGCTAGAGCCATTGAACAACTGAATGGCTTCAAACATAGCTTGCGCCAATTCTACCATTTTCGCACAAAGTTTTGTTCTCTCTATCTCTAGATCGGCTCTAGGGTAACATTTTTCATGATCTGTCACATTTGGCCCTTCTTGGATCCTGGCCTGATATGCTTTAAGCATCATGTCTAGATCCTCATGAGTGGGATCGGCTAGGACTGATCCTATCTTGGTGGTGGGTGAGTTACGTGTGGTGGATTGGAATGTTGGGGAATGGACGGTGATGGGTTGGAGGGAGATGGAAAGGGGGAAGGTTGAGTAGTGTGAGGGTGGTTTTGAGATGCGAGTTCACTTATCTTTGCTTTGGTTTCTCTCAAGCTTTCTTCAAGTTCGCTCATTTTTTGTGACCATTGTCTTTTCATTCTCTCACGGCTATCTCTCCAAGCTCTTGTCCTTTTCTTGGTTATGCTCTCTGTCTCACTACCCTCAGAACTCTTTTCTTGCCCTACTCCTTGAGTTTGCTGCAAGGCTTGAGCTCTAGTGACCACATGCACTCGGGTTGTGGATGTTACACTTCCTATAGAATCTACTACTAACCCGATAACATTGATAGGAGCGATTTTTGGCATATTGATGGGGTTCTTGGGACACTCTCGTATCAAATGCTCCTTTCCACAATCTGGGCAAAATCCTTGAATTGTCACAGATTGGGTTTGTGTAGGTGCTGGTAGAGGGCAATCACGGATGAGGTGATCTCCCTGACATCGGAAGCATGGCCCTCTAGGGAATGGAGGTCTTATCTGCCTAGGTTGAGGTCTAGAGTTGGGGTTTGCGTACATGACATTAGTACTCCCAAATAGATTCACTGGGTTCTTCATAATAGTATGTCTCATTATGCTCGGGTGACTGCATGTAGTAAGCCTGTGGGCTATCAATATGTGTAGAGTCAAAAATATGGTCACTTGGATCACTTTCTGATAGCAAGGGTGTTACTGGGACTATGGCTCTATTCAAATTTTCTTCCGCAGATGCATATTTCACTGGAATTACATTGGTTGGAGCAAGGGGTTGTTGCGCTAGGACTGGTTGAGGTCTAGGCTACCCTTGATAGGGTGGTTGGGGCCTACCATACTGTTGTGATGGGTACTGGTTCTGGAATCTACCCTGTTGTGGATATGGTTGAGAGTAGTTTTGCCTTGCAGTTTGCTTGTTATAAGGACAATCTTGTGCACTATGGTTGATGTACCTCCACTCTATGGTGCAGTATTGGCTACTAGGATTCACTTGGGGTTGAGCCATAATGGGGCATACACTCGCCATATGGTCATCTCCACAAGTATAGCATCGTTTTCCTAGTGCAAATCTTGGAATTTGTTTGCTAGAGACCCCTAGTTTTTGAGCTACTTTCTCTGCAAGTTCCTCAATAGATGTGGATTGATAGGAGGTAAGGCTACTAGAGCTATCTGAATCCTTGTAGATTTTTGAAAGCTCTAGCTCCTCTCCTAGATTATCCTCAATGTCTATGCATATGCGTACACACTCTTCTATGGTTCTGGGGTCCTTCAGATACACATATGATCTAAGCTTGGTACTCAACAATCCATCTAAAAACAAAGCCACTTGCTTGGCTGGTGTGGGTAACTCAGGCATCGAACACCTCTCTAGGTATTGCCTAAACCGTCTTCCTGCCAGTCGGACTATCTCTTGAGGTGTTTGCTTAAAGCTATGAATTAGGGAGGAGGTATTATGTTGTATGCCCCTCTTAGAGAACTCAGTGACGAAAGCCTCTAAAAGTTGGTCTATGCTCCTAAACTGCCTCTCATGTAGTGGTTGAAACCACGTAAGAGCTGTGTTTCTAAGAGTTAGGCCAAAAGCATTGTATTGTGTGAATAGGTCCTCAACTTGTTTAGCTCTCAGGACTTGCCTAAATTCTGCCACATGGTCGTAAGGGTCTCCAGTGCCATCAAAGTAATTCTTCATGGACTTCACCAGTTGAGTTGGCCTCAGGGTCCTAGTGTGTTCTCTTGGCCTTGGCAAAGGGAATTCATCAGCATTTCTTTGGTTCCTTGGGGCTCTAGGTCTCTCGGTTTTCTCTTGGCCTTGGCAAAGGGAATTCATCAGCATTTCTTTGGTTCCTTGGGGCTCTAAGTCTCTCGGTTTCTTCCCTATCTGTTTCTGTTCTCATCCTTTCTCTTCCTAGGGGGTTGCCAAAGCTTACCTCAGGTCTGTCTCTACTTCTATCTCTTTGAGCTCCATGAGCTTGGGAGGTCCTAGCTCCTTGGTGACTGTAGGACATATTAATCCGAGGTTGGGGAAAAACAAATTCACCCTTCCATGTATAGGCATGTCTGCCATGCTCAGTGACCATGAAGATCCTCTCTGATGTATTGTCTAGGTAGGTTACTTTGCCTGGACTCTCTGGGTCTTTAAACTCATAGATTGTGAGAGAACCTACTTCCTGAGGCTGGGTAGGTTTATACCTCCAAAAAGACTCATTGGTTTCTCGGTTTAAAAGCAAATCTATGCTTTTATTATCCTGGGGAACCCACTCCGGAGTCATGATTCTGGTCAAGACTGATTTACCACGGGGAGTCCTCGGCTCTCTCTCTAAGTTCCCTTGCTCTATATCACCCATGTCGGTCTCTGCGATCACATTCCCAAACTCGTTTGTTCTATCTGGAAGGGTAGTGACTACATAAATAGTCCCTTCTTTATCTAGGTATGCTCCATTCTCGAACTTGACTATCGAGTGTTCTAGTCCATGGGGTTGATCGGGGTTCTTAATCTGGACCATAGATCTTCTCAGGCCGTCTTCGTAGATGTGAGCACCTAGACGATTAGTCCTAATGTATTCCAATCGAGTCTTGTAAGGTCCTTCTAGCTTTTCTAGGTACGCCACCCCGGAACTAGCTATTGGTCTCTCCATGTTATAGGACATCTCAGAATCACTTGTTTCAGATCTGGGAGTGTATGGGTAATCACTCAATTGTTGGGCCCAAGACCTAGCAGTGTAATTGACACTAGCTTCAGAAGATCTGAGGCTTTGTCTGTCTTGGCCTAAGTGTCTTCCTGACCTAAGGTTCATATGCCTGGTTTATCTACCCCCTTGGTCCCAAGTACCTTCTTGTTGCAGGTTAATTTGTACCAATCACTTTGTTCTTTTTAGTTGAATATTATGTTAAGCTCTTGTTCAAAATCACATCGTCAGGAGTACTTAAGTGAATTTCGCACTTGATAAGTGATCCATTCAAGTTTACTTTTGTCCCTTAGGGTTTTCGCACTTAAGTACTACTTAATGCTTGCACTTAGTTGATTAGTTCACTTGGACTTGATTCGTGCCTAGCGTTGCTCTAATTAATCACCACACCTAAGTCGTACTAGCCTAAGCTAGGAATTGACAAAGGAGGGTTGAGAGAACTTCCAACCTCAATCCTCTGGTTGCTCAGACTGTTACACCAGCCCAGGAAGCCTTCTCCCAAGCTTGGTACTCACCCTTGCTAGCTTGCTTTGGATGCCTTGCTTACACACAATGTTCCTGCAAAATTTCACAAGTTAATCTAGCTCCTTTACCACAATGGATTGAAAGACACACATCAACAAATATTAGCCCCCCCTTGGAGTAACTCACTGTAACCCCAAAATCTTATGACCACCTAGTCCAACCTAAAGGCCAACTTAAAAATACATGTTCTAAAACTCCACGTATGATTCTTACAAAAACCAGTCAAGGTCCATGTAGGATTCCCAACAGGCTTTCCAACAAGACCAAAATGTCATCAATCGGAGTTCGTATGGTGAAGTTATGACCATTCAGGCACTTAGGGGTCAAAACAGGCTCTCAGGGTTCAGGAAATTCCTCCTTGGTTTTTAGGCATTTTGCCCACTTCTAAGGCTCTAATATTATCCCAATGTGCCCAAGATTTAAGCCCAAAAGTACCTCAGTTCAATCAATTAATTCACCCTAAAAATTCATGCATTAAGCCGATGTATCGCGATAGGTCAAGTCAGGGTGTCGCGATAGGTGGAAGTGTCGTGATAGATGGGTGTGTCGTGATAGGTGGAAGTGTCACGATAGGTCGGTGTGTCGCGATACTTGGGTGTGTCGTGATAGGTCAAAGTGTCACGATACTTGGGAGTGTTGCGATAGGTGGAAGTGTCGCGATAGGTCGAAGTGTCGCGATACTTGGGAGTGTCGTGATAGGTCGGGGTGTCGCGATAGGTGGGAGTGTCGCGATAGGTGGAAGTGTCACGATAGGTCGGTGTGTCGTGATACTTGGGAGTGTCACGATACTTGGGAGTTTCGCGATACTTGGGAGTGTCACGATAGGTGGAAGTGTCGCGATAGGTCGGTGTGTCACGAGACTTGGGAGTGTCACGATAGGTCGGTGTGTCGCGATACTTGGGAGTGTCGCGATAGGTGGAAGTGTCACGATAGATGGGAGTGTCGCGATACTTGGGAGTGTCGCGACAGGTCGGGATATGGTGAATTTTGCTGATCAAGCTAATGATCCTAAGAGCTCTCAGGCTGCGCTGTGTCGTGGTGCACTCAAAATCGTGATTGTGTCAACTTTTCGGTGTATCGCGATAGCTCGAGATAGCTCGAGCTCGACACCTCGGGGCTTGCGCAGAAAGATTCCATACCTGCTGAGCTTGCTGGAGATGGTGATGATGCTGAATCCTGCAAGAGACATGCAAAAACACACAAAAACACACAAAAACAACAATGCACACTCGCTCTCTCTCAAACTCGCACTAAGCAAATGAGGAAAATGACAAGGAAGAGGGAATATGAAGTGGAGATGGAGATGGAGATGGAGAAAAAACAAGACAATTACCTACTACTTACCATTCCAATGTGTCCTCTCTACGTCTTACCATCACACGCTCGTCCTCAAAGCTCAAATCCCTGGCAACGACACCAAAATTTGGTGTAGCTCAGTGATGAGTAGCACCTCCTTTAATGTCAATCCGGGAAGACATGAGGATGAAGGCACAAATGTGTGAGTGAGAAGCACACAAACATGCACACACATACACACACACGCGCACACACGACAAGAACAAAGAGAGTAAGACAATGGAATCACTTCTATTACAACCAAGTTCTCATACAAGCTCAAAACTACAAGAAGCTAGCCCAAAAATGAGCTCTCTAGCTCTATTTATAGTTTTTGACTAGCTTTGGCCCTCTCCAGACCTAGTGTCTGGCCTAGTTAAAAATTAGGTTCCAGGGCTTATTTGAGGGCTCAAACAAGGTCTAAAAAATATGAGAATTGGTAGGCTCTTACTTCTAAGGCTCCTCAAGCTCGAGGACTCCTTGGCTTGCACAAAATGGAGCTACAAAAAGGTGAAATGGTATTTATAATGGTTTTTAGTGATGAGAATCACTTTTAAAATGATGTAGGGGCTGGAAAAATTTTAATGGGTTGCCTCAATGCTAGATCTGCATGTATGCCCGTACCTGCTTCTTCCCGTATGATGCCAACAGGGCCACTCGCACAAAAATTAGGCCTACAAAGTATCAAGTAGTCCCATCAGAAGACATAAGGATACTTCTTGAAGAGCACACCAACTTTTTGGAATCATATGAAAAGTTTAGGGTCTGAATGTGATGATCTCAAGAAATAGCTAGCAAATGTCAACACAACTCAACCACAGATGGCCATTCTCCCTCAACCTATAGAGGAACTAGAAGCCTTAAGGAAACAGATCAAAGAACTCCAAGCACGTCTTCTACATTATGAACTGCCACCCTCTCCAATTGAAGAACCAGAACCCGAAACAATGGTGGAGATTCCAGTTGAAGAGAGCTTTGAAGAACCATACGAACCAATGCCAGTACTAGGCAGGCGTGTCACTGAAGAGGGGTGAGACACCTTTGATATATAAGTCCCAGATTGGCTCAAGAGAGTAGAGCAAATAGGACAAACCCACGATGATAGGGTGGTCGTGCAAATCAGGTCCCTTTCCAATCTAGAAGAAATAGTTCTTTGATCCTCCTATTTTTGGAACCTCTCCCATCAGTGACTAATTACCACATCAAAAACATAGTATAAGCCCTACTTTGTATTATTAGTAGACTATAACATGGAGATTAAAAGGCCCACATGAAAAGAGCCTACATTTTCCACCTAGTTTGAGCCTAATGATCTACTAGTAGACGCTTGCGCAGGCTCGATTTTTCAACCCAATTGGCATGAGTGACTACTCGAGAAATGATGCACACATGGGCCACAATGCCATTATATATTAAATATAACCCATGCTACTGTCCAGTAGTCTGTCGTAGATCATGTCAAGCTTTTGCCATCAAAGTATGCAATAATGAAGGATGTTCAAATTGGATCAATTATCCACATTTTGCTCCACCTAGAGCACCACCAAATGTAGCATACATGATATCCACAATACACCATTGGTCGGCATGCTTCAAGAACATACCGAACATAGCCACCATGATGTGTATGAAAATCTTTGAGCTAATGACGGTCGTATTCAAGATATTTTGCAAGATAAAAACACCATATATTTGAGCCCCTGACTTTTCTGAAGGTAACAGAGATTTGGTCTATGACAGGAGCTAGACCCCCTCCATCAATGCAATCTATGCCTGGCATGCACGCATAAAGTATTTACATGCTTGGCACAAGCAGACTTTTGAAGAAATGTTCTCTACAGGGTTCTGGGAATATCATTATGAAGTTTTCATTTCTAGACCTACACATTTGTTACATCTCTTTGCATTGGAAAAGGCCATCCATGCAGATCAGTTATGCTTGCCACATCTCGACATTCCATGTCCAATAGATTGGGATAAGCTCATGATAGATTTGGCTCAAGGATTGCGCATTCAAGAACATCACCTAGCCACAGGCGTCATCGAGTATTACATCAAGCACTCCCACCAACAAGGGTCTATCAGGGACGAAAGATGCGAGAGAGGGGGGTGTTGGTAGCAGCTAGGGCAAATAAGGTCTTACAAGATAGGGAAGCCAATGAAGGGAATCAGAACAAGAGCCAAGTAGGATTAAGCAGACAAAGTACTCAATGCAGATTCAGTAAGTAGGCCACATAATTTTTCATGAAGAAATACTTCCCAAATAGTGATTTAAGTCACTTAAGACCATTGTAAATAACATTTTCCATTATTCCTACTCCATTTTGTTCAAGACAAGGAGTCCTTGAGCTCGAGGAGTATTAGAAGTATCTACATACCAATTTTCATAATTTTTAGAGCTCTTTTGAGCCTCCAAAATTGCCTAGGAACCTAACTTTTAACTAGGCTAGACAGTAGGTCTAGACAGGGCCAAAACCTAGTCAAAAACTAAAAAAAGAGCTAGAGAGCTCATTTTTTGGGGTTAGCTTGTTAGAGTTTTGAGCTATTGTAATAGATTTTTTCAGTAATACAAAGAACTCCATTGTTCCTATCTTTGTTCTTGCCTTGTGTGCACATGTTATGTTTACAAACTTGTAAACATCAAAGTACACAATGAAACATGATGAGACCTCCCAAGATCTTCAAAAGATCAAACAAATATTTCCAAACTTCAGAAATCAAACTTTCCTCTAAACTTTCAAAGAAATAGAAATGGGTGACTATAGAACAATAACCAGTAGAAACTCTCTAGGCAAAATTTTTCAAAACTAATCATATATTGTGAAATAAGACTCTTAGAAGCATGCTTTAGAACCAAAAAATCTCAAAAAAACTAGAGTATAGCTCCCAAATAAATAGTTTGAAGTCAAGGTATGCGGAGGCCTCCAACAACAACATATGACTAACTATCTGAATTGAAAATTGATATACAACAATAGGGAAACTCAAACATCTATGAATGATTTTGATATACATAGAAAATATGAGAGTTAAGGAAACTCTTCCAAGTGAAATCACTCAAAAAAAACTCATAACGACTGAGATATGGAAGTTTGAAGAGAGGTATGTCTCTCATGAGATGCCAGATACACACAAGAAACTATCACTACAAAAATTCCTACTTGCGTGGAGTTTTTGATTCAAATTATTAGAATAAATGATCTAAATATATAGTAAAAGTTGTAACCTTCCCAACACACCAAGAATCATTCAATTTGGCCACGTACACTAAGAGAACCACTCTTTTTATTGAGAGGCTATCAACAGAAGCGCCTTCCTTGTCTAAAAATAGACACCTCTCCTTTCCCTCTTACTTTTCTCTACTTTTACTCTAAATTTGGAGATGTGAGCACCTCTGCATGTTATTAATAATAAATAATAAACTCCATAAGCCTAAAAAATAATACTTTAGAGCTTGTTCTTATGTAACATTGCCCCCCTCAAGCTCTAAATCCAAAGCTTTGACTCCAAGTAGAACTTTGATTCGCTTGAGCTTCTGAGCATCCACTACTTTTGTGAGTATGTCTGCTAATTGATCTTTAGTTCCAACATGTTGAATATCAATATCTTCATTCAGCACCTTCTCTCAGATATAGTGATAGTGCACTTCCATGTGTTTTGTTCTTGCATGGTACACTGGATTAGACGCGAGTTGTAATGAACTTACATTATCTCCAAAGAATAGTGGATGTTCTGTAGATAGATTCATATCTTCATAAAGCTTCAAATACCACATAATCTCACATGTTGCATTTGTAAGGCTTCTATATTCAGCTTCTATGCTTGAAAGTGCTACTATAGGCTATTTTTTAGAACTTCATGAAACCAAATTATTACCTACAAATATCAGATATCCACCTGTACTCCTTCTGTCATCCTTATTTCCAGCCCAATCTGCATCACTGTGTGCTTTCAAATCCATACCTTCATGATATTTATAGCCCAAACCTTCATTTAATGTACCCTTCAAATACCTTAAGACCCTTTTAGCTGCTTGCATATGTAAATCGGTGGGTTTGTTCATGAATTGAAACAATGTGCATATGCTAAATGTAATATCTGGCCTTGTTAAAGTTGCATATATAAGAGAACCAATCAAAGACCTGTAGATAAGTGGATCTTCTAAAGGTTCACCATCTTCAACACTGTACTTCAGATTGGGTTCCATCAGATTACTGATACTCTTGCAATGTTCCATTCCATATTTCTTTAACAAATATGAAATATACTTCCTTTGTAGAAGATATACACCCTCGTCCTTCTTCATAACTTTGATTCCAAGAATGTACGTCAGTTCTCCTAAATCTGAAATCTTAAATTCAGATCCAAGATTTGCTTTGATCCTAGCTATCTCACCTTCATTGTTTCCTCTTATTATCAAGTCATCCACATAAATTGAGATATAAACAATCAATGATCCTTCAACCTTAACATACAAAGAAGTATCTGCATTTGAACACTTGTATTCCTACTTTTCAAGAAACTTAAACAATCTAAAATTCCAAGCCTTTTGAGCCTACTTAAGAGCATACAATGCTTTCAAGAGTTTACATACATGTGTAGTCTTCTTGGGATCTTCATAACCTGCTAGTTGCTCCATGTACACATCTTCTTTTAAATCATAATTGAGAAATGCATTTTTATATCTAATTGATAAAGATTCCATACCTTGCTTGCAACAACACTTATTCATGTCCTTATTGTTGATATCTTGGCAACAAGATAAAATGTCTCCTCATAATTGATGCCATAACATTGTGCATAACCTTTACAAACAAGCCTTGCTTTATATCTACTTATTGAACCATCATTGTTTCTCTTTTTCCTGTACACCCATTTGTTACCGATAACCTTCATGTTAGGTTGCCTTGGAACTAAACTCCATGTATTGTTCTCATACAAAGCTCTCATTTCTTCATCCATTGCTTTAACCCATTTCTTTACCTTTGATGCTTCTTTAAAAGTTGTTGGTTCTTGCTCCTCAAGAAGTTTTGCCATATAAGCTTCATAAGAAAGTCTTTGCAGTTGCCTTCTTTCTCTTACTGGATACCTTGATTGACTTCTTATCCTACCATGATTTTCTTGCCTTCGAGTTTGAGTTTTTCTTAACGTAGAACCTTCACTTTCTTCTTCTCGTGACTCAATTTCGTTTGAAATCAAATCGAGAACTTTCTTCAACTTTTGATTGGGGGGAGTTATCTCTTCATGTGTAATTTGAGTTTCTGGTGAACTTGGAGAACTTGGCTCTTCTTCATGACTTCTTGTAGTTTCTTCTTCATCTACCTGCACCTCATGTTTATACCAAGATTTATCTTCATGAAAAATAACATCTCTCGAAACAATTACCTCTCCTATATTTGGGTTCACACATCTATATCCTGGTTGCCCTTGTGCCATACCAATAAAAACCTTTTTTTGTGACCTTGGATCCAACTTTGACCTTAACTCTTGTGGAACATGAACAAAACATATGCTTCGAAAAATTCTACAATTAGAAATATTTGGTTTTGATCCATAAAACAATTCATAAGGTGCTTTTTGTACATGACTTTGAGTAGGTGGTAACCTGTTCATCACATAAACTGCCATATTGCATGCTTAAGTCCAAAAAATAAGTGGTAAGTCCTTTTCATTTAACATGCACCTACCCATCTCCAAGATAGACCTATTTCTTCTTTTGGCCACACCATTTTGTTGAGATGCGTATCTGTTTGTAGTCTACTTTTTAATTCCTTTTTCCTCCAAAAATGCAATAAATTGATTAGAAAAGTACTCACCTCCTCCATCTGATCTTAGTCTTCTTTTTCTTCGACCTGTTTGCTTTTCAACCCATGATTTAAACTTCTTGAACATATCAAACACTTCAGATTTTTATTTCATAAAATAAATGAATGTAAACTTTGAGAAGTCATCAATAAATGTTACAAAGTACTTGCTACTTGCCATGGACTCTTCTTGATATGTACCCCAGACAGCAGTATGAATCAAGTCCAAAATACCTTTGTTTTGCAATCCTGCTTTTGAAATAGGACATGCCTCACAAAAAAAATCCAAATCTTGTTTATGTAGTTGTGGTAAACCTTCAACCAATGATTTCTTTGCAATATTCTTTAACCTGCCAACACTGATGTGTCCTAATCTTTTATGCCATAAATCCAATTGACTTACTTGAGTCCCGTTAACCATTGTATAACCTGTATAATCTGGAACTTCAACTTCATAAGTATATAATCTGTTTACCTTTTGTCCTTTTATAACAAAATTCCCATCCTTCTTCTGATAAGCCTACCACTGATTATTGTCAAAATCGACCTTCACTCCATTGTCCTCCATCTGTCCAACTGAAATTAATTTTCTTGTAATACTAGGAATAAACAAAACATCTATGAGAGTTACATGTTAAATAAGTGGACATTCACCAATGTAAACTACTTCATGCTCAGTACTATCTCCCGTAGCAATTGTGACTCTTGAATCTGGCTTGTGTAAGTTCACAAACATGTTCATGTTATGACTCATGTGGTTTGGGCAACCACTATCTAGATACCAAGTTTTGTTGTTTACCTTCCTCTTATGTGTCTCTGTATGCATAGCCATAAGAATGTTTTCATTATGTGTCTGAGCCTCCTCTTGCACTATGTTGTTGTTCTGATGCATGTAATCTTGGCCTCTTCCTCTTTGTCGTCCTCTAAATCCTCTTCTATTTGGGTTGGAGAAGAAATCCCTGGCATAATGACCAACTTTACCACAATAATGGCAAGTAAAGCTATTTTGTTGATTTGGTTGAGTCAGTTGACTTTGTTGTGTTGTTCTTCCTCCTCTAGTAGCATTAAAGCTTCCTCTTCCTCTTGCATTGTTGTTGAATCTTCCTCCTCCTCTCCAATTTTCTCTACCTCTTGATTTATTTGATGAAGTATAAAGAGCTTTTCCTTGACTACCTCTTTGTGAATGACAAAAGTTGCCACCTTCTATTTTGATTTCTTCAGTCATCATGAGCGTTTGTAAATCCTCAAAGGATGGTAGATTCTCTCGAGTCATGATAGACGTAATGAAAGACTTCCATCTTTCATCTTCTCTCAATCCATTTAACATGCTATTAAACTTTATATCCTCACTAGGATATGCATCAATAGAGGCTAATGCTTCAATAAGAGTTTTTAACTCAAGAACATAATCATTAACTGATTTTGTACTCTTGTCAGCTCACCAATAAGTTGTGTTTGCCTCGCTCTCTTGGTAGTTGCAAATAACCTTTCTAGAGACTCCCAAGCCTCTCTACTAGTATTCGAAACTCTTATATGTCCAAGCATAGTATTCGAAACTGTTTTTGATATAATAAACAGAACTCTTTTGTCGCTTTCGATCCACAATGTTATATTTACAAACTTGTAAACATCAAAGTACACAACGAAACATGATGATCCCTCCCAAAATCTTCAAAAGATCAAACAAATATTTCCAAACTTCAAAAATCAAACTTTCCTCCAAACTTTTAAGAAAATAGAAATGGCTGACTGTAGCAAAATAACCACCAGAAACTCTCTGAGTAGAATTTCTCAAAGCTAATCATACCTTCTGAAACTAGGCTTTGAGTAGCATGCTTTAGAAACAAAAAACATCAAATAATGTGGAGCATAGCTCCCAAAAAAATAGTTTGAAGTAAAGGTATGTGGAGAACTGCAATAGTAAGGTATGACTAACTATCTGAATTGAAAACTAATGTACAGGTGAAATATAAAGAAACTCAATGATCTATGGCAGATTTTGATAAATATAGAAAATATGAGAGCTAAGGAAACTCCTCCAAGTGAAATCACTCAAAAAGACCTCATAACGACTGAGATATGGAAGCTTGAAGAGAGGTATGTCTCTGATGAGACACCGGATACACACAAGAAATTATCTCTAAAAAAACACGTACTTGCGTGGAGTTTCTTCATTAAAATTTGTACAAAAACTGATGTACTTATGTAGTACAAGTTGTAAGCTTCACAAAACAACAAGAATCAATCAATTTGGCCACCTACACTAAGAGAACCACTCTTTTTATTGAGAGGCTATCA
Source organism: Ceratopteris richardii (assembly GCA_020310875.1). Taxonomy (NCBI): domain Eukaryota; kingdom Viridiplantae; phylum Streptophyta; class Polypodiopsida; order Polypodiales; family Pteridaceae; genus Ceratopteris; species Ceratopteris richardii. The sequence goes on from CM035426.1 coordinate 93,455,841, forward strand.
AGAGAAGCACCTTCCTTGTCTAAAAATAGACACCTCTTCTTTCCTTCTTAAATTTAGTTACTTTTATCTACTTTTACTCTAAATTTGGAGATATGAGCACCTCCACATGTTATTAACCATAAATAATAAACTCCATAAGCCTAAAAAATAATACTTTAGAGCTTGTTCTTATGTAACACTGTCCCCCTCAAGATTTAAATCCAAAGCTTTGACTCCAAGTAGAACTTTGATTCACTTGAGCTTCTGAGCATCCACTGCTTTTTTGAGTATGTCTACTAATTGATCTTTAGTTCCAACATGTTGAATATCAATATCTTCATTCACCACCTTCTCTCGGATATAGTGATAGTGTACTTCAATGTGTTTTGTTCTTGCATGGTACATTGGATTAGACGCGAGTTGTAATGAACTTACATTATCTCCAAAGAGTAGTGGACGTGCTGTAAATAGATTCATATCTTCATAAAGCTTCAAATACCACATAACCTCACATGTTGCATTTGTAAAGCTTCTATATTCAGCTTCTGTGCTTTAAAGTGCTACTGTAGGCTATTTTTTTAGAACTCCATGAAACCAAATTATTACCTGCAAATATCAGATATCCACCTGTACTCCTTCTGTCATCCTTATTTCCTGCCCAATCTCCATCACTATATGCTTTCAAATCCATACCTTCATGATATTTATAGCCCAAACCTTCATTTAATGTATCCTTCAAATATCTCAAGACCCTTTTAGCTGCTTGCATATATACATTGGTGGGTTTGTTCATGAATTGGGACAATGTACTTATGCTAAATGTAATATCTATCCTTGTTAAGGTTGCATATATAAGAGAATCAATCAAAGACCTATAGATAAGTGGATCTTCTAAAGGTTCAACATCTTTAGCACTATACTTCACATTTGGTTCCATTGGATTACTGATAATCTTGCAATGTTCCATGGCATATTTCTTTAACAAATCTGACATATACTTCCTTTGTAGAAGATATACACCATCGTCCTTCTTCATAACTTTGATTCCAAGAATGTACGTTAGTTTTCCTAAATCTAAAACTTTAAACTCAGATCCAAGCTCTACTTTGGTCTTGGCTATCTCACCTTCATTGTTTCCTGGTATTATCAAGTCATCCACATAAATTGAGATATAAAAAATCAATGATCCTTCAACCTTAACATACAAAGAAGTATCTCCACTTGAACACTGTATCCTTGCTTTTCAAGAAACTTTACCAATCTAAAATTCCAAGCCCTTGGAGCCTGCTTAAGACCAAACTATGCTTTCAAGAGTTTACATACATGTGTAGGCTTCTTGGGGGCTTCGTATCCTGCTGGTTGCTCCATGTACACATCTTCTTTTAAATCACCATTGAGAAATGCATTTTTTATATTTAATTGATAAAGATTCCATACCTTGCTTGCAGCAACACTTATTAATGTCCTTATTGCTGATATCTTGGCAACAGGAGGAAATGTCTCCTCATAATTGATGCCATAACTCTATGCATAACCTTTACAAACAAGATTTGCTTTATATCTACTTATGGAACCATCATTGTTTCTCTTTATCCTCTACACCCATTTGTTACCGATTACCTTCATGTTCGGCTGCCTTGGAACTAAACTCCATGTATTGTTCTCATACAAAGCTGTCATTTCTTCATCCATTGCTTTAACCCATTTCTTTACCGTTGATGCTTCTTTAAAAGTTGTTGGTTCTTGCTCCTCAAGAAGTTTTGCCATATACGCTTCATGAAAAAAATCTTTGCGGTTGCCTTCTTTCTCTTATTGGATACATGTGACTCAATTTCCTTTGAAATCAAATCGAGAATTTTCTTCAACTTTTGATTGGGGGAGTTATCTCTTCATGTGTAATTTGACTTTTTGGTGAGCTTGGAGAACTTGGCTCTTCTTCATGACTTCTTGTAGTTTCTTCTTCATCTACCTGCACTTCATGTATATACCAAGATTTATCTTCATGAAAAATAACATCTCTCGAAAAAATTACCTCTCCCCTATCTGGGTTCACACATCTATATCCTGGTTGCCCTTCTGCCATACCAATAAAAACCATTTTTTGTGACCTTGGATCCAACTTTGACCTTAATTATCTGGTTTTGATCCATAAAACAATTCATAAGGTGCTTTTTGTATGTGCTTTTGAGTAGGTGGTAACATGTTCATCACATAAACAACCATATTGCATGCTTCAGCGCAAAAAGTATGTGTTAAGTCCTTTTCATTTACCATGCACCTACCCATCTCCAAGATAGAGCTGTTTCTTCTTTCGACCATACCATTTTGTTGAGGTGTGTATCTGTTTGTAGTCTCCTTTTTAATTCCTTCTTCCTCCAAAAATGCAAGAAACTGATTAGAAAAGTACTCACCTCCTCCATCTGATCTCAACCTTCTTATGCTTCAACCTGTTTGCTTTTCAACCAATGATTTAAAATTCTTGAACACATCAAACACTTCAGATTTGTATTTCATAAAATAAATGAATGTAAACTTTGAGAAGTCATCAATAAATGTTACAAAGTACTTGCTACTTGCCATGGACTCTTCTTGAGATGGATCCCATACATCAATATGAATCAAGTCCAAAATACCTCTACTTTGCAATCCTACTTTTGAAAAAGGACTTTGTACCTATTTTCCAAACTGACATGCCTCACAAACAAAATCCAAATCTTGCTTATGTAGCTGTGGTAAACCTTCAACCAATGATTTCTTTGCAATATCCTTTAACCTGCCAACACTGATGTGTCCTAATCTTTTATGCCATAATTCCAATTGACTTACTTGAGTCCCATTAACCATTGTATAAGCTACATAATCTGGAACTTCAACTTGATAAATATATAATATGTTTACCTTTTGTTTTTTTATCAGAGCTTTCATAAAGCTTATTGAATTTTCTTGTTTGTTTATAACAATTCAACATGGCAGATTTGGATGCATCGATTGAGAAGTTATCAGATGGGAGAAACTATCCCATGTGGCAATTTAGAATGGAGTGTTTTCTCATGTCTAAAGTTCTTCGGGGATTGATAACAGGTACAGAAGTGATGCCACTACCAGAAGCTCCTACACAAGCAGATCGAGCAAGAGAGCAAGAATGGATCGAAAGAGATAGAAGAGTTCTATTTATTATATCACAAACAGTTTCGAATACTATGCTTCGGCATATAAGAGGTTTGAATAATAGTAGAGAGGCTTGGGAGTCTCTAGAAAGCTTATGGAGATTATTATTTATGATAAACAACATGTGGAGGTGCTCACATCTTCAAATTTAGAGTAAAATTAGATAAAGGTAGATAAAAGTAAGAAGGAAAGGAGAGGTGTCTATTTCTAGACAAGGAAGGCGCTTCTATTGAAAACCTCTCATGAAAAAGAGTGGTTCTCTTAGTGTAGGTGGTCAAATTGAGTGATTCATGTTGCGTTGCAAAGCTTACAACTCGTACTATATAATTAGATCAGTCTTTGTACAAATTTCAATGAGAAAACCCCACTCAAGTAGGGATTGTTTTAGATCTTCTTTCTTGTGTCTATCCAGTGTCTCACCAGAGACATACCTCTCTTCAAACTTTCATATCTCAGTCGTTATGAGGTCTTTTTGAGTCATTTCACTTGTAGGAGCTTCCTTAGCCTCATAATTTCTATTAAAATCAAAATTTTTCATAGATCATTGAGTGTTTTGTTGCTGCTATACATTAGTTTTCAATTGAGATAGTTAGTCGTACCTTGCTATTGAAGGCCTCCGCATACCTTGACTTAAAACTATTTATTTGGGGGCTGTACTCCACCTTTTTTGACATTTTTTTTTGTAAAGCATGCTACTGAGAGTCTACTTTCCGATATGTGATTAGTTTTTATAAATTGTACTCAAAGAGTTTCTAGTGGTTATTTTGCTACAATCACCCATTTCTGTTTTCTTGAAAGTTTGGAGGAAAGTTTGATTTTTGAAGTTTGGAAATATTTGTTTGATCTTTTGAATGTTGTTACAAGTCAATCACCAATTGAAGTTTTGATGAAGTATTGAAGAAAAGATCAATTTATGAAGCATGAAGAAAGTACATGTTCAGAAGATGAAGACTTGTATACATATGTACATTAATTTAGAGTTAGCTCACTTATACCTTTTGTTTGGTTATGAGCTTGTACATATTTGCCTATATATACAAGTAAAAATGTTGGGGTAAATATGAGAGAGTATGATAGAATACGAATTCAGAAGAATTGGAAGTCATTAGACATTTTAGAAGTGAAGAAGATCTCTCTCTCATCCATATGTAAAAGTTTTCTGAATAGAAGAAAAGTTGCGCCCGATATTTCTGAGTGTTCTCCTTCTGTGTTGAATCTTTTGTGAAATGCTTTTGTACAACTCTAAGTCTATACTTGATTGACCTATGTACAAGTTTTCAGCTTCTAATTTTGATTAGGCTAATAGAATTAAGTGTAGGAACACTTACATGTGTAAATGTGAAGAAGTGAAGTTGCAGGAGGTGCAAAATTCGATGCTAATGTTTTGGTCAGTTCTCCTTCCACAGTGTAAATTTTTGAGCAAGCAAGCACTCATTCTTTAAGTTGGAAGGTAAGCTACCTATGGCAAAAAGCATTTGAATAAATGGGTTGTAGTTTGGGAGATCTATGTGTTTAAAGTTATAGGTGTCAAAGTCGACTGTAAAGAAGTACAATTTTAGACATAGGTGAATTGTTAAGATCATTTATCAAGATCTACTAAGTCTTTTGGAATGATTTAACTTGCAGAAGGTGTGCAAACTATAGGCAACACCTTGTGCAAAGTTTTGTAAAAACCTTTACATATTTGGTTAGTCAATGAGTGAGATATATGCAGCAGACTTTCTGAGTAGTTACTCTCTTCACAGCTTGTTCAAGATTTTGATAATTGAGCATTGATCCTTCAAATTGGTAAAGCTTTTGAGTTATTCTTGATATAGGGGTGCTCTAATTTCAAGGATAGCTTGTTCTTTTGGAGATTAACACTCTCCATCAGTAGTATCAGAGCAGGAGGCATCAAAATTGAAGAAAGGAGGACTCCGACTGCTGCAAACATATAAAAATCAACACTTGAAGGTTCAAAAGGTGAAAGCTTGAGAAGGAGGCCAGATGATATCAAGAAGATCAGAAGGAACTTCATTCAAATTAAAGGTAACCTTATTCCTCATAAAGGTTAAAGAATTTGATACGCAGGTGAAGAAAGGATGGGAGATTCTCTTCAGATAGAGAAATTGGATAGAGAAGACTATCCAACATGGTCAATGAGGATGGAAGCTCATCTTATGAGAAAAGATTTGATAGGTTATATTACAGGTGAAGAAGAAAAGCCACAATTCAGAGATCCTACTATTCCAACTAGGGATGAGTTATCAAATTTGAAGACATGGAAGAAGAAGGATGCTCAAACAAGGAGCATTATCTACATGGGAGTCAATGACTACTTGCTACCTCACATTAGAGGTCTTGAAAGTGCGAGTGATATATGGAATGCTTTGGAGGAGCATTTCCAAAACACCACAAAGTCAAGGAAGGCATCTTTGTGGGCAGAGTTTACCACATTTAAGAAGAAGGCCTCTCAATCCATCTCTGATTATGTAACAAGGATGAAGGACATTGCAGATGCATTAGGAGCAGTTGATGAAGATATTGAGGAGGATAAATTGGTAAGGCAAATCCTCACAGGTTTGAGAGGTGATGAGAAATGGAAGCCATTCATTTTGTCTACTGAATTGTCACTAGATCATTTTACTCCTGATTTTAATCAATTGCTAGGACACATGCTAACATTTGAGCAGGATGTCAAAGGTGATGGTGATAAGAGTACAGGTCAAGCAATGTATTCAAATGATAAGAAGAAGAATAGCAAAGGGAAGCAACAAGCAAATGAAGATGAAGGCACAACTAGCCAAGCTAACTTCCTAAGAGGAAGAGGAGGTGGCAAAGGTAAAGGAAGAGGGAGAAGCAATAAAGATGGATCCAAAGCTTGCTGGATTTGTGGTAAGACAAATCACTTAGCTCATGATTGTTGGCATAATAATCAGAATAATGGTGGATATAATCAGAATCTTAATTCAAGAAGAAGAGGTGGCAGAAATCAAAGAGGTAATTTTAGAGGTAGAGGTAGTAGAGGTTGTTGAAGAATCACTCACAAATTTGACATACAGACAGACATAAAGATGAAGAAAGACAAAGAGAAGCAGAAACAAAGCATTCAGAAAATCAAGCCTTAGTGAAGGGACAAATTCACGACTGTAATATAGTTCATAGAAACTTCCAGAAATACGAGTTTTGAATCTCGGAACAAAATGTATGTATATGAGGTAGAAGATCATAATACAAGAGAGGGAAAAAGAGAGAGAAAAAGAGAGCAAAGAGAGTGCATAGAACCGGAATACAATAGCGCATATAGAAATTCAGGATAGTGATATAGAAGACGCCAGAGATTGTGTATGTAGAGATGAATAATAGAACCTGAACTGTCGGGTATTCATCTGAGAGAGATGGTAAGGAATAACTACTCAGAGTAGGAGAGTTTTCCATAGCTATGAGCAAAGTGAGGCCAAGCTATTTTTGTACACATCTTCTCTAATAGAAAACACATGTTCATGTGGAAGTTTGAGCGCATTCTTCGTATGTGAAGAAATCTGAGTGATTTCATGTTAGTGTGAAAGTTAGTTAACAGTTACAGTTTTCTCAGTAAATATTTTCTGGTACTTCTATAAGGCAGTACTGTGTCTGATGGTAAAGGCATCTAGAACTGGTGAAGTTTTTCCTCAAACTTCAGAAAAAGTTCATTTACTAAAGGAAGCTCATGTATAACTTCCTTACTTCATCTACAGTCATTTGAAGTAACTACAAATAGAATTGCAATTGGTTCCGGTACTATTCCGATAACATTTCGATAACATTCTGGTAAGATTCTGGGGACAGTCTGGTGGTAGAGTTCCGGTGAGATTCCGGTGAGTTCAAAACACAGTTTTGATATATTTGAGTGACAGAAAGTTTATCTAACAATAAGCAAACAAAGGATTGTAAAGGTTAGAGTAAACCAAATCAGAATTGAAGCCGAAAAGAAAAGCAAAGTTTTTGTAAAGTGAATTTTTGAATTTCACTTAACACAGTTGTGAAGTTTTCAGTTTCAGAAAATGTGCTAAGCTACTGATGATTATAGAGGTGTTCTAATATCACTCTAGCTTTAGTTCTTGTTGTGACATGGCAAAATTCCGCAGCTTAGTTTGTCAAGCTTTGGTCACGTCGACATCAACAGAGGTTACTTTGGAAGAAATGCAGGTAGAGGATTCCAAAGCCAATCCTACAACAATACCTACTACAATTATGCTTCAGATCAAAAGGAGGATTCAACATTGATCATGAATGTAACTTGTGAAAGGCAAAGTGAAGACCAAAGAGTCTTCTACATTGACTTAGGGTGTAGCAATCACCTGAGTTGCAACATAGCCTTGATGACTGATTTGGAGAATAAGGTAACTAATCATGTAGTTCAAATAGGTGACAATACAAAACACAATGTGAAGTCAATTGGATCAGTGAAGGCCAAGGATGGAAGTACTCTCCTGAGTAAGGTTTTGTATGTTCCTACAATTCCAAAGAATTTGATAAGTATAGGGCAAATTGTTGAAAAAGGTTATGAAGTAAGGTTTAGTAATGATGGAGTTTATGTGGAAGACCCTAGCAATGGGTATAAACAAATTGTTTCAGGGAAGAAAGAAGGAAGACTCTTCACATTGAAGATTCAAGGTAATGTTGGTCATGCCTTGTTCACTTATGGAGGACATAAGATCTCTGAGTTAGATCTTTGGCAGAAAAGGCTATGACATTTCAATGAAAAAGGTATTAAAGATATGGTTAACAATGGTTCAGTGCTTGGATTGCCTAATGTTACAGGTCAACATATGACATACAGATGTGAGGCATGTCAATTAGATAAGGCTCATAAGCAATCTTATTCCAAACATGGTTTCATGTATTCAGAGAAGCTTGAATTGGTACATACAGATGTGTGGGGACCTTCAAAGGATTTCAGTATAAATGGTTCAAGGTATTATGTGTAATCTCCTCAACAAAATGGTGTAGCAAAAAGGAGGAATAGAACTCTTGTTGAGTTTGCAAGATCCATGATGAAGGAGAAAAATTTGTCCCAATTATTTGTGGGCTGAGGCTGTAAATACAGCTACATATTTGGTTAATAGGTTACCATGTAAAGCTTTGTAGGGTATGACACCATATGAGGCATTGTGGGGTAAGATACCTACCTTAGATCATTGCAAAGTGTTTGGTTGTTTAGCCTATGCATATGTGCCATCTCAATTGAGGCACAAATTGGAACCTAAAGCTGAAAAGTATGTGTTCATTGGATATGATGATAAGCAGATGGGATATAGGTTGTGGAGTCCATCCAAAAAACAATTTCTTGTATTAAAGGATGTTACATTTGATGAGCAAGGTACTTGGTATGCAGGTACAATCAATATTTATGCAGGTGATGAAGAAATTGTGAATCAGAAGAAAGGTAAATCAAAGGTTCAGATATTTGATGAAGAGGATAACAATGAAGTACAAGTTGAAGTTGAAGAAGTGCCAAGGTTTGATCTAGAATGTGAAGAACCAGAAACCTCAAAAAGTGGAGAACTCAGAAGGTCATCAAGACACAAATGGCAACCTACAAGGTATAGCTATGACACTTCTTTTTTGGCTACTAAAGATTATGCTTATATGGTAAAAGCAGATGAAGACCCTTCTACATATGAAGAGGCAAAAGGTAAGGAAAATTGGGAGAAAGCTATGCAAGAAGAGTATGATGCATTGATGGAGAATGAGACATGGGATTTGGTTCCTAAACCAAGTAGTCAGAAGATCATTGGATGCAAATGGGTCTACAAGACAAAGAGGCATGCAGATGGAAGTGTGTCTAGGTATAAAGCTAGACTTGTTGTGAAAGGGTTTGCTCAGAAATATGGAATAGATTATGATGAGACCTATAGTCCTGTGGCAAAGATGACAACCACCAGGACACTCATAGCCATTGGTGCATGTAAAGGTTGGAGATTATGTCAATTAGATGTGAAGAATGCCTTTCTAAATGGTTATATTTCAGATGATTTTTTTATGGAGCAACCACAAGGATTCAGAGATAAAAGGTATCCAGATCATGTATGTAAGCTCAAGAGAGCTTTGTATGGTTTGAAGCAGGCCCCAAGGGCATGGAATTATAGACTTGTGAAGTTCTTGAAGGAACTTGGTTTTCAAGTATCTAAAGCAGATAGTAGCTTGCTTGTCAAAGCAAGTGATGAGGGGTTCATTTATATGTGCATATATGCTGATGATATAATTCTTACAGATATAGATGAGAAGGGCATACAGATTCTAAAGAAGCAAATGGAGAAAGAGTTCAAGATTAGTGACGTGGGAGACTTGTCATATTTCTTGGGCATGGAGATCTCATACACTCAACATGGAGTGTATGTAACTCAAGAAAGGTATTTGAAGAACTTGTTGATCAAGTTTAAAATGGATGATTGCAAGGTAGCACCTACTCCAATGGAGGTAAATCACAAATTGAGCAGATATGGAGGAGAAGAATTTAAGGATATGAAGATGTATCAAAGTCTGGTTGGTAGTCTTATCTATGCTACATTAACTAGGCCTAATTTGTCATATGCAATTGGAGTATTATCTCAATTCATGCATTTTCCTAGGAAAGAACATTGGATTGCAGGACAAAGAGTGTTCAGGTACATTAAGGGTACACTCAAAGAAGGTTTGTAT
>CM035426.1:93473150-93535650 GCA_020310875.1 Ceratopteris richardii
TTACAGGCTAACCTCAAAAATGAGCTCTCTAGCTCTATTTATAGTTTTTGACTAGGTTTTGGCCGTGTCCAGACCTAGTGTTTGGCCTAGTTAAAAATTAGGTTCTAGGCCCCAGTTGAAGGCTCAAATGGAGTCTAAAAACTATGAAAACTGGTAGGTAGATACTTTTAATGCTCCTCAAGCTCAAGGACTCCTTGGCTTGCACAAAATGGAGCTAAAAAAATATGAAATGGTATTTACAATGGCTTCTAGTGATGAAAATCACTATTTTTGTAGGGATTTCCTCTGACAGTTTGACATACACATCTTCGAGCTTCCTACTTGCTCCTTCTCCTTATGTGTCCACCTCTTTGATATGCTTTAGCTTCCTGAAAAAATAATGGCCTACTTGCCCGATCTTCTTTGACTACTCTGTCTGCTTGTACCTTCTCTTCGCTCTGACTCCCTTTGTTGGATTCCTTGTATTGTTAGTCCTTCAGTTCCTTGACTACTGCTAACACCCCCCCTCTCTCACGTCTATCGTCCCTGATAGACCCTTGTTGGGTGGGTCATTGGATGTAGTACTCCACAACGTCTTTTGCTAAATGATGTTCCGCAATTCTCAACCCTTTGGCCAAGTCAGTGAGTAGAGCATCCCAATCTATAGGCCCGGGAACCTCTGGATGTGGTATACGTAGCTTTTCTGAATGGAGAGCTTGTTCCACGGCAAATAGCTGTAATAGATGAGATGGTCTGGGAATGAATATCTCTCAATGATATTCCCAGAACCCCGTGATAAAAATTTCTTCAAACGTCTGTTTGAAGCAAGCAGGTAGATACTTTATACGGGCATGCCAGGCATAGACGACGTCAATGGAGGGCGTGGTGCTCATGTCATAGACAAGGTCCTGATTCCCTTCATTAAATCCAATAGACGAAAGATGAGGTTCTTTGATGTTCTTAAATGTCCTGAATGTAATCAACATGAGCTCAAAAATTTTTAGGCACATCTGTGCCATGACATCTGGGCCATTCTTGAACCGGACTGCCCAGTGTCGGATGGTTGAAATCATGTAGTTGACTGTGGGTTGGCCATTAGGAGGTGCTAGGTACACATAATTTAACCACTTTTCACATCCTTTAACTGTCAAAACTGTTTTTGTGTACTCCGGCCAAGACCTTCTTCGAAAGACAGGGCAGTAGCAGGGATTATACTTGATATATAGAGGCATGTTATTCCACGTGCGTACCATCTCAGGGTAGGTTTCAAGTAGGCGGATTCTCCAAGTAGGTTGATGTATATTCCCTTGCTTGGCACTTGCAAGTATATCATCCGGTGCAAAATGTGTCGCCGAGGTTGGTTCTTTTGTTGTACGTTGCTTGATTTCAGCATTGTAATCTGCCATTAATACACAGAATGGAACATAGAGATCATCAGACGAGCCAATCACCTATGATGGGAGAGGTTTCTAAAATAATCCGAGTTTATGACGACTTCTTCCAATCGTGACATAGACACTATCTGAACTGCAACTCTCTCATCATGGGTTGTAGCAACCTTTTCCAACCTTTGCATCCATTCAGGCGCTTCGATCTCAATCGTGTCCATCCCTTCTTCTATTTGCTTACCTCCGGGTGTTGGCATGGGAACGTATGGGTCTTCAAAGATCTCCTCCACTTGAATTGGCACTAAGTCTTCACGTTCTGGTTCCACCACGGGAGAGGGTTGACGCTCGTATTGTAGAACTTTATTTCATAGTTCTTCTAATTCTGCTCTGAGTTTTGGACTTCTTTAGATGTGTCGGCTTCAGTTGTGACTTTGCTTGGTGACTCCTGCTGGGTTGCCAGTTGCTTTAGTAAGTCATCTCTTTCTCTTTCTAATGCTGTGTGGGCTTCTAGGAGGTCGGCATGGGTTGCCAAGACGATTTGCATATTTTCAGATGGGATAGCCTTGAATTTCTCTGGGTCGATTTCCTGTGGTGAACCCTCCATTGCTGCTTCCAAGTTTTCTTCGTTCTGTCTTTGTAGTCGCTTATTTTCCTCGAGTGCTGTAGACATGTGTTTCTGTAGTAGGGCCAGGTTGCATCGAAGCTTGAGGTTCTCTGTTATCTGGGAGTGTAGCAGATCATCAAGTTGTTGTTTTTCTTCCGCATCTGACTGGGGTGGATTGGCCACTAACTGTTCATGTTGTTCTTGTAAAGTGACATACTGTTGTTGTAGTAGCCGCTTTTCCTTCTCTAAGTCAATGAGTCGTCCTTGTAATGTTTCATGGCTTCTGAACAGACTTGTATGTTGAGCATCTAGGTGCTGATAATGTTGTTGCAGTTGAGACATACACTGGTACATGTTATTAAACACATTATTAATGGGAGTGGATGCGGGAACGGTGTTGAATGCAGAAGGGAAGGGAAAGGGGAATGGGAGTGTGTATGCTGTGCTCGAAAAAGGTGAAGTTGGTGGTGGGGGAATGGGAGATTGTGGACGTATGGGGGGAGGGAGAGGTGCGGAGGTGGGTGATATGTCCATGAGGTCAAAAGTGGATGCAGTCGTGGGAGTGATTGTGAACATGGGAATTGTGGGTGCGGTGATGGTGGTGAAAGTGTAAATTGGTGTGTGTAGTTGTGAATATGAACCGCCAGGAAGTGTGATCGGGGGAACGGGGTTTTTCGTGGCTGTAGTTAGAATTACAGTGTCAATGGTAGTGCATACAAGTGAGGTGGTGATAGGGTGTGTGGGTTGTGTGGATTGACTGATAGTCTGTGCTTCGGTATGGGCAGTGGACTCTGAGGCGGTGACAGTAGTGGTTACAATGGTAGTGGGAGGTGAAGTTGGTGGAGTTGGGAGGTAGGGGTGGTAAAGGGGGTGATGGGGGTGCACTAGATGTATGGGCTTCCTCAGTTTCCTGAATGATATGAGCTGTGCCTGTGGTTGTGGATGTGGTGCCCTGTGGTTCTGATACTAAGATATTCATTTGTTTTCCTGATCGAGGGGGGCGTCTGCCATATCGTCTCTCCAATCTTCTCGAGTGTGCAAGAGCTGTATGCACCGTCTCAGGTACCCCCAACGCATCAGAAATCATATCCAGGGTTGCTTGGTATTGCTCGTCCACACCTTCCTCTTCAAGGATTTGGTTCATGAGGGCTTTTCTTGCGGCCAGGGACAATTTGTGCTGTTCTTGAACTCTGTTGATGGTATCATACAACTTTTTCAATTCCTTCGTATAAGCCAGGGCACCCTCAAGTTCTTGTAGAACTTCTTGTTCGTATTCCTGCTCTTCTTCCTCTGTTTGTCCTCCTCGTTCCTCCTCCTACTCTTCTTCTTCTTCATCCTCCACTTCAAATACTCTTGGTTGGATTGGATGGGGTTGGTCTGCGACTGTCTGCTGGCCGCTTGCCTGTTCTGTCTCGACTTCCGCGTTAACAGCCTTGATTATCCTGGCTACCTCCTCATCAGTTAGGTCTTCTAATGTGAATCCGTGAGGAAACTCTAGGTCGGTTGGTATAGGTGGAAACACCAGATTCGGTCCATCAGTGCTGTGTCTTGGTAATCTGATAGTGAAGGGTTGTACACGCCTCGGAAGTCGTGGAGTTGTCTCAGGTGTCAGTGTCGCACCGCGGGCTTGTGCACAGGGCATCTGAACTACGCCTCTCATTTCTTTGATGGCGGCCCTGCGGTTGATAGTCTACGTTGAAATTCCTTTACCCTGGTCCAAATTAATGCCCTTTGAACTGGCACATCATAAGCCAAACATCTATACACAATCTTGGTGAGGGCACAACATCCGTACAGTATCGACTTTTGCTTTTTATACCACCGTTGATGTGAGTGGATTTGGTCGATAATCCAATGCGGCATGTTGATTGTCAAATTGAAGGCATCTGCCAAATATAGACTGAACCATATTTTCTTGGGTGGCATTGTGAACCGCTCTTGAGCTGGGAATGCGAAATGTTGCATGACCATTCGTAAGTGAATGGCGATTGTGGGTGTCATTGCCACCATGTCTTTGAGCTTAGTCAGGTTCTTGTTCTTCATGTTATCCGGGACCATCGTCTCTTTTTCGGTGGGGATATGCATGCCTTTCATGTCAAGCGCTTCCCTCACCAAATTGTTCGTCAGTTTGAAACGCTTTAATTCATTACCTCTGGTAAGTGATGGTAGAACGAAGGTACTATATCCCTTTTTCTCTTTACTAGGGGTCAGAGTGCTAATTAAGTAGGAACACCGTAGAAAGTCTGGTTTGGGTAACTGAGCCTTGAAGTAGTCGTATAGTCCAACCTTCTTCCAGATGGGTTTCAGACCTTCATCATTTTGAAGCCTCTCAAATTCCCTGGTGAAAAAATGATATCTGCCCCATCGCCCGTTGAACTCTATCTCGGCCTCCCACATGTAAGTGCCTTCACCCAGAGATCCGGCCACATCACTGAACCAATGTGAGTTTTTGTTGACCGGCATTGTGTGCCCCTGTGGAGGATTCTGAATCGGTATGGCGTGTAATGCCCTCAATGCCACCGGGCGTTCCTTCAATTCCTCTTCAATAGGAAGACTTTCAATGTCCACGATTTGGGGGCTGGTGCCTGCCTGGGAGCTAGTTCCTGCCTCGGCCATGGTGAAGAGATTGGTCACCAGTTCTGTGAGAATAGACAAATGAATTTTAACATTGCAAATGGACACCAAGCGTTCAAGCGTCCCCATTACAACATTAACATGATTTTAGTGAGAGGTTAGTAGGTCAATAAGTGCTTGGGGATCGTGTGTGTAGTTAGTGAATGGATATTCCTAAGAGCTAAATCGAAAGATGCGGTGTATGAGTGATGTAGTGAGTAAGTGGATGTGAATTTACAAATGAGGGTCGGGGGGTTTATTACACGTTTTGGGCTTCCAAAAAAACTGATTTGCTGTTGGTCTTGATTTTGTGGAGACTCTGGAGGGCTTTTCAGGAGTGTCTACTTGGAAATGAGGCTTTTTAAGGACCCATTTACAAGTGATTCTGCTTGTGCTCATGGACCAATGTGTGTCCGTGCGTGTTGTATAAGAAAGGGTATCAGATGTTCGAGTGAGTGAACCATGTTGTACAGGGTGTGGCCTCGGTGTAACTATTTGAGCCCGCAAGCAAGCCTTAGGCACCCAAATTTGTCGTGATTGTGGGATGGCCTTCATCGACTTCTTGGGTACCCAGATAGACTTCATTTTCGCAGAAGAATTTCTGAAAGACTTCTTATTAGTGTCGTGTCGTTGATTACTAATAAGAATCTTTGCCCGTTTGGTTGGTTTGATCGCAATAGGGTGTTCGCCTTTCCGCACCCATAATTGTTTCAATGGCTGAGACATTCTGCTTCGCACGTTCTTTTGACCTCCAGCATAGGTATTACTCTGCTCCATCTGTATTTGATCTGCCTTTGGTTGCTGCATCCCTCTGGTCTCGGGAAAAGAAGGGAGTTCTGTTGCGCCCCTGACTTCTTGATTGAAATCATCATTCCTCTGCATCACACAGTTTTGGACAAGAACAACATGGTCATCTTCATATGTACCCCTGGAAGGACCAGGAGTATGTGGCTCGTCTAATTCCTTGAGTGCTTCATTGTCTAACTCAATTGTAACGCGATTCTGATTTACCCAGACCTGAAGGAGTCCACTTCTTAGGTTTAGGTTGACTGCATGATCATAGATCCAGTCTTGACCCAAGACAAGAGGCTCCGTGAGGTCCTCATCTTGACACACTAGCACTTTAATTGTCATTACTTCGTCTTGAATGTAGAGGGGAAGTTCCACCTCGCCCATGCAAGGGGTTTCCACACCTCCCAATCCTATGAGATATGCTTCTATAGGTTTGACAGTTAATTTCAACTTTTGACAGTAAGAAAATTTAACAGCACTAGTGGCTGCACTTGAGTCAATCAAGGCTCTTCCAGTCCTTGCACCCTTTCCTTGTCCTAACTCTAAGGTTACAAAAGGTCGTCTATCAATTATTCTATGAGAACTTATTCCTGAGACTTCACACATTGCCATATGATAACCTGGGTCCGCATAGTCATCTACCCTGGCCTGATCTCTACCCAGTCTTCGCAACCTCATCCTTCGGATGCGTTCCAATGCTTCCGCCTGTGCCTCTTCTCGAACTCGTTTTTCTTCTTCCTTGCGTTTTTTGGCAGTGTTGAGTCGATTTAGCATCTCCTCTGTCAGGGGTTCTTGATATAACTTGACTCTGCACCCGCTTATATAGCTAGGGAGAACATCACCTTCCAGTGTAGCGAGTTGAACTGCTCCACTGGTTGAGATCCTATTTATGATCATATGTCCATAACCCCGCTTCTCTAATTTTCTCGCATGTTGTTTCAGGGTGTATACTAAAACTAAATCTCCTGCCTTCAATCCTTTATCCTTCACATGGGCATCAAAGTACGCCTTCTGCCTTTTCTTAGCTGCATATATTCCTACTGCAGCTCTTAGTCTTGTTTCACCTAATCGTTCCAGGTCAAAAATTCTCAAAGAGAGTTCATGACCCATCCACTCATGCTCCTGTGCTACTCTCAATGTGGGAATCAGGAAGTCCAAAGGTAGCACCGCATTTTGGCCAAAAACCATCTGAAAGGGTGTGGCTTGGAGTACCGTTTTATAGGCAACTCTGTATGCCCAAACAGCATGGTGTAGCTGTTTGTCCCAATCAGAGCGTTTATTATTTACCAATTTAGTCAACACATTGCATAGGATCTTATTTGTGCTTTCGACTTGGCCATTAGCTTGTGGGTGATAGGGGGCAGAATTCTTGTGTACTACCAAGAACTCTTGGAGAAGATTTTCAATAACTTCATTTAAGAAATGAGTGCCTCTATCACTTACTAGCTCTATTGGCGGCCCACATCTTTTGAACACATTCTCAAATAAGAACTTGGCCGTTGTTTGAGCATCGTTCTTTGTCGTAGCTTTTACCTCTACCCACTTGGTTAGATAATCAGTGGCAACAATGATATACTCAGCATGGGAACCCTTAGCTGGGGGATTAATAGGACCTACAAAGTCTATTCCCCACTTGGAGAATGCACGTCACCCATCATAGGTTTCAGAGGCATCTCATCTTTGCGTATAGGATACTAAGTTCTCTGACAGACATCACACCGTTTCACATAGGTATGTGCATCCATGTGAAGGGTTGGCCACCAGAAGCTCGCAAATAGTATTGCCTTGATCACTCGATCTGGTCCAAAATGTCCTCCTGCTACACCTTGGTGAGCTGCTTCCAAGATCTTGAGATATTCGCTCTCATGGACACATAGTCTCAGGTAACCATCTTTACCACGCTTGTATAGATTATCACCAATGAGTGAGTAATCTAGGGCTTCTTGTTCTAGACTTCTTTGTTTGGCCAGTGTCATATCTTGAGGGAATGTTCTCATCCTCAGGAAATCTACTAATGGTTCACTCCAATCTGGCACTATGGACACTTGATAAAGAGTGGCATGCTCCACAGGTGGTTTAGTGCAACAGATTGGGCATTCCTTGCACAACTTGTGGACATCAGCCTCCATAGTCGGCCAATGCACTCCGAGTCTCCTTAGAGTCTGTAGGGTTCGTTGCTTTGAGTAGTGTTGCTCTAATGCACCTACATGTGCCAATTGCAACCATTTAGCGTACTCATCCTCTTCCACACAACAAGCTAGGATCCCTTGATCTGTGTGCTTGTACATACTTCCTGCCATGATCTGGTATTTTTGGGCTTTTATTATCTCCCTATCTTGAGTGTTTATGACTGGGTGATTGGGCCTGTATGTCAATACTAGCACTAATGGCTTAGCCCACTGAGGTACAACTTCCAAATTAAACAAGTAAGCATCAGGAAGGTCATCTGACACTCCTTGTGGGGCTTCTCCAGAAGTGAGCCTAGAGAGATGGTCTGCTCTCAAGTGAGTCTTCCCTTTCCTCACGACTACTTCAAAGTCATATTCCATTAGTGTAGCTCAAGCGTAAGCACCACCTCCTTTACTTGTCAATCCGCGGAGACGTGAGGACCGGTATGAAGACCACGAGCAAGTGAAGGCACAAGTGCATGAGTGAAAGCACACAAACATGCACACACATACACACACACGCGCACAAGGCAAGATCAAAGAGAGGAACAATGGAAGGATTTTGATTACAAAAAGAAATCTATTACAAAACTGAAATCTACAAGAAGCTAACCCAAAAATGAGCTCTCTAGCTCTTTTTATAGTTTTTTGACTAGTTTTGGCCCTGTCCAGACCTAGTGTCCGGCCTAGTTAAAAATTAGGTTCCAGGGCTTATTTGAGGGCTCAAATGGAGTCTAAAAATTATGAAATTTGGTACGATGGTACTTCTAATGCTCCTCAAGCTCGAGGACTCCTCGGCTTGCACAAAATGGAGCTACCAAAATAGAAAATGGTATTTACAATGATTTTAGTGATGGAAATCACTATTTTTGTAGGGGATTCTTATGAAAAGTTGACAGTTACTTCATGGAGCTCCCTACGTGCTCCTTCTTCTTGTGTGTTTCCACCTTTCTGATGTGCTTCCATGCTTGTGCTTGACTTTGAGTTCCAACACTCCCCCCCCTCTCGAGTCTGTCGTCCCTGACAGACCCTTGTTGTAGTGGTTGTTCCATGTAGTGCTTTGAGGGGTAGTAGCCATTCTGTATGAACGAGAGCCGTCTATCTTCCAAATTGATAGTGTTGGTTGTCCGGTTCTTCATGTGTCACTGCAAGCCTTTACAAGTCGTCATCCCTTGGTATGTGCTTCTTTCATGAATTGCAGCATGAATGCGTCGTTGTGAGCTCTCAAAAATCGCGAGTTGCTCAAAAGAGGTTGTCAAGATCGAGTTAGAGCAACTACTAGCTTCGAATTGCTTCCTAGGTATGGATGTTGTTCCCAACCGCTAGCTCTTCCAAAGATGATGTTGAGAGCAGTCATGCCAACCACTCATAACCCATAATGAATAATGGGTAAGTGTGTTCGTGCCTGGGTTGAAAAAAGTATGTGCCTTGTGCACGGCCTTGTAATGTAGCCCTACGCATGCTTACTTGGAAAATGCATTGGAAGAAGTATGGTGCAAAAATTGCAGTTCTTGAGCTAAGTGCTCAAGGGTATGCTGACGAAGAGGTTTCCTAAACTATCATGGTTATGCTGTTTCCAGAGTAAAGATACTTACCATGGAGAAGGTTGATGGATGCTTTGTCCCTTCGTGTTGTATTCTCGGCCTTTGGGATGGAACCTTGTTGATGAATGTCCATGTTGATTGTCCACTGATGAGATCTTTTGAGTGGTGGATCCCCTCTCCTCTTTTCAAAGCAACATTTGCCACTAACAATGTGCATTTCTGAGCTTGGGCTCATGCGCGTTCACTTCCCTATATTGACACTCAGAGGAATATTGGACACGTACCGGTTTCTAAGAGATTACCATGCTGAATGACATAGACCATTCACCAGTGCTACTGTTCCATACTGGTTCAGGAAATATTGAGAATTGAATTGCTTTATATTCTTTGGCAAGCAACATCGGGTAACTACACCAAGCTGAGTTTCACATATTCTCTTTAGCTCACCATATGCAGGAATCTTCTCCTCCAGAACAACCTTGTGCAGATATCTCCTTGAATGCTCTAGTACATGAGGTAGTTAAGCATCCCTCAAGTTGCGGACCTTCAAGCTCTTCACTCCCACCATAGTAAGAGGAAACCATAGTTGTGGATGCCCTGCTCATGCTAAGTTCTTGACATTTATGAGATAAGGCAGCAATTAAATCATCTGCAAGCCAAGACACACTTCTATCCAAACTGATAAATTCCCAGTAATCGATGGTTCAATCTTCAACTAAGCATGACTCATTCATGTTCCATGAGCAAAACCTGGGAACAAGTTCTTCCTCGTTTTTTTTTTTTTTTTTTTGGGAAGAATTATCACAAAACAAGAACACAAAAGTTAGTATCAGTAGAAAAAATTTGACATATGTCAATGTGCTCTTGTGCTTGGGATTCTCAAGTGTGTCTATGCACGACCGTGTAATGTGGCCCTATAATGATGCATACTTGGGAAATGCATGACCTGAATGGTGCATAAGACAGGGTTGTGCAAAGGACACATGGTTGTCGCTCGTCGAGGTTTTCAATGTTATTTGCAGATATTGATGCCATCTTTGTTGGAGGTATCCATTGTATCTCGAGAGGACAACTGATCATTCCTCCTTATCGGGATCCATTTGAGAACAGTCTGCAACTGGGTAGAGATCACCTTTGGCCACTTCGTGTTTGAATGATCTCCTGAGGGTTTGATCCATCGTGGCTGGTTCTTTATTTTGGTGGATGCTATCGGTACTTTTGTCTTCCAAACCCTTATCCTTGCAGAAGAGGTTCTTTGATCTGTATTGGAGCTCTGTGCTTGATTCAGTTCTTTACCTCGCCTTAGTGTCTTTGTTGTGCAGGTTGGTGCCTTAAAGTCCCTCCTTGGATTTTGTCTGAGCTTAGGCTTGACTGCTTGGGATCCTTTGATTGGAAGTGGTCTTTCTTGAGGATAAGTCGTGGTAGGCCTAGACCATAGATTTTGAAGTCTAGTGTGAGGGGACTGATTTTGTGCCAGGGCTTTCTTTGGTACCCATATCATAGTGCGATTGGGTTGGGCTCTAAGTAATTTCTTGGCCACCCAAATTTGCTTGACATTACCAAAAAAATGTGATTCCTGTTTCTTGATGTAAGGGTCTTTTGGGCCTTCTATGTGAGTTTTTTGACAAAACTCATCTTTACATGGGAAGTGCAACAAGGGTTGATCTTCTATACCTACATCAGACTCATGCAAGGGATCAATGGGCTGTGTGGTTTGAGATTGATCTAGAGATTCATCGAGACATTTGTCCTTATTACACATAGAATCCCTAGGTGTACAAATGGGTGATGGATTGTCATGATTCACCCTAGAGTCGACCTCCTTTTCCACATCAGTGATACACAACAGTGGTTGATCATCTCCTTCTTGACCATCTGAGTGCAGATCATCCCTACTTATGGCTTCATGAGGGGAATCCAAATTTACAGGAAGAGAGGGTCCTTCCACATCCCCCAAACACTTGGAGTCCTCCATATCTCCATTCTCTAAGGTTTCCTGTGATTTACTCAAAGAAGGATCAGATTCGAAAACATGAGTAGAAAGAAAAATTTTCTCATTAAAAGCACGCTCTGTGAAAAGATGATTTTGCCCCCAATCATCATAAGGTGGATAGTCATTAGGATTTTCCATAGACATATATGTAGAAGCACTGATAATAGGTGGAGAAGGCACCTCAATTTCTTGATGATTTTGTGTAATGAACCTTTGGGTGCCAATGATCAAGTCTTCATCTATGCAATCCATGACAAAGAATGTTTCCGAAAATTGCATATCACCCACCATAACTAGCAACACAACTTGACCCATGCATTCATAATGTTCATCATCCATGAGGATAGAAGAATGAGTTGTTGGTTGTATGTTCTCAAAAATAATGGTCAAGAAGTCAATATGAATCAAATTCCACTCACAATGAGGATTGATATATGCACTCAACCTTCTACATTCATATCCTATTCTTATATCCACCAACATATTGTGATATTCTCTTGTTGCAAATATGGATCCGACCCCCCTAGACATTTCCTCCTTTTCCTTGACTGCTTGCAATTTTTCTCTAGATGTTTCATCTTTATGTGATATTATCTCATGTATTTCATGTTTATCCCCCTCCTTTTTTTCAACCTTAGCCCCTTTTCTTCTATCTTTTGCTTTTTTCTTTCCCATGACACAAATTTCTCCCCCTTTGTATTGCTCAAAAATCCTTGGGAGCCCCCCTGGTTTCCTAGTCCCACTTGAGGGTCAACTTCAAATTATCCTATCTCAAAATCAACGCATTATTCTTGAAAAAAACAGTTGAGATCGTGTAGGATTTGAAACGAGCTTTCCAACAAGCTATAGAGCTCAAAAAATGGACTTTGGATGAAAAAGTTATGCCAATTCAGGCTCCTGGGGGTCAGAACAGGCAAACAGGGCCTTTGGAGAGAATCGCGATTTTGTGAACTTTCTGAAAATCGCGATGTTGAGCACAAAATCGTGTTTTTGAAAATCGCGATGTTGAGCATAAAATCGTGATTTGAAAATCGCGATGTTGATCACAAAATCGTGTTTTTGAAAATCGCGATGTTGAGCATAAAATCATGATTTGAAAATCGCGATGTTGATCACAAAATCGTGTTTCAGAGAATCGCGTTTTTTGACATGAAAATCGCGATTTTGAGCACAGAATCGTGTTTTTGAAAATCGCGATTTTGAGCAGAAAAATCGTGAATTGAAAATCGCGATTTTGAGCAGAAATTCGTGTTTTCTCAAAATCGTGTTTTTGACTTGAAAATCGCGATTTTGTCCCAGAGAATCGTGATTTACAAAATCGTGTTTTTTCACAAAATCGTGTTTTTTTCAGAATCGTGTTTTTGATATGAAAATCGCGATGTTGAGCACAAAATCGTATTTTTGAAAATCGCGATTTTGACTCAGAGAATCGTGATTTACAAAATCGTGTTTTTTTCACAAAATCGTGTTTTTTTTTTCAGAATCGTGTTTTTGATATGAAAATCGCGATGTTGAGCACAAAATCGTGTTTTTAGAAAATCGCGATTTTGACTCAGAGAATCGTGATTTACAAAATCGTGTTTTTTTCACAAAATCGTGTTTTTTTTTTTCAGAATCGTGTTTTTGATATGAAAATCGCGATGTTGAGCACAGAATCGTGTTTTTTGAGAAAAACATAGAATCGCGATTCTTTTCAACCAACTTTTAGGCGGGAAACTGAAAATCGTGATTTTTCAAAAAATTTTGAATTTTCACAGAATCGCGATTTTCATCACAGAATCGCGTTTTTTGGCGGGAAATTCAAATTTCTGAGCGCCGGCTATGGCGAGCTCCGTATGAGCAGAAAATCATGAAAAAAATACAGCGCTTGCTCTCCCTTGCACCTCCTAACTCCTTCCCACACAATAATGCATGAAAAATGGTATGAAGATGGTGAAAATGCACTAAAAAACAAGAAATTTCTATGAAGAAGAAGATGGAAGAAGGTGGAGATGATGATGATGATGAAGATGAAGAGGAAAAAAACAGAAAATGAACTGAAATGATAGTTTTTTTACCTTCCAACGTCGCAAATCTACGATCTTACCATCACAACGCTCGTCCTCGAAGCTCTCTCCCCGGCAACGGCGCCAAAATTTGGTGTAGCTCAAGCGTAAGCACCACCTCCTTTACTTGTCAATCCGCGGAGACGTGAGGACCGGTATGAAGACCACGAGCAAGTGAAGGCACAAGTGCATGAGTGAAAGCACACAAACATGCACACACATACACACACATGCGCACAAGGCAAGATCAAAGAGAGGAACAATGGAAGGATTTTGATTACAAAAAGAAATCTATTACAAAACTGAAATCTACAAGAAGCTAACCCAAAAATGAGCTCTCTAGCTCTTTTTATAGTTTTTTGACTAGTTTTGGCCCTGTCCAGACCTAGTGTCCGGCCTAGTTAAAAATTAGGTTCCAAGGCTTATTTGAGGGCTCAAATGGAGTCTAAAAATTATGAAATTTGGTACGATGGTACTTCTAATGCTCCTCAAGCTCGAGGACTCCTCGGCTTGCACAAAATGGAGCTACCAAAATAGAAAATGGTATTTACAATGATTTTAGTGATGGAAATCACTATTTTTGTAGGGGATTCTTATGAAAAGTTGACAGTTACTTCATGGAGCTCCCTATGTGCTCCTTCTTCTTGTGTGTTTCCACCTTTCTGATGTGCTTCCATGCTTGTGCTTGACTTTGAGTTCCAACAATTAGTAAGAGAAACCATCTTACCAATCGGCCTGTATTGCATGGTTTGTTTACCAAGTACAATAATGCCTGATGATCGGTAAAAAACTTAAACTTACTGGCAAGCAAATAGTGTCTAAACTTTTTAACTGCATATACCATGCCTAATCCTTCTCGTTCGGTGGTGGTATAGTTCCGTTCAGCTGCATTCAACTATCTACTAGCATAGGCAATTGGAAGATCCATATTACCTTCGCCCGTAGGTTGTGCGAGTACACACCCAATAGCATAATTGGATGCATCTACATGAACATGAAAAGGCTTATTCCAATCTAGTGTGGTCAAGATTGGTGCTGAACTTAATCGCCGTTTAAGCTCATTGAAGGAATTCTCACATTCATCAGTCCACTCAAAGTTGGTCAAAAGTCCGTACAGAGGCTTTGCTATGATGGCATACATGTGTATAAACCGTCGGTAATAACCACAATGCCCCATGAAAGCTTGTACTTCCTTGACATTCTTTGGCCTAGGTAGCTCTGCGATGGCTCTTACTTTCTCTTCATCAGTGGATATGCCGTTCTTTGACACTATGTGTCCTAGAATCTTGCCTTGCCTGACCATGAAAACACACTTTTTTGGGTTCAAGCAGACTTGATACTCTCGACATTTGTCAAAGATTTGTCTGAGTTCAGGGATATGGGTTTGTCTAATGTTGGAATGAGCACAGAGGTCATCAACATAGACTTCCAAATTCTTCCTCAAGAACTCTTTAAACACGTGGCACATCAGTCTCTGAAAGGTTGCAAGAGCATTGGTAAGCCCAAATGGCATTACTCGAAAGGCAAATATACCCCACTCTGTGGCAAAAGCTGTCTTATGCTGATCTTCTAGAGCTATGGCTACCTGATTGTAGCCCGAAAATCCATCAAGGAAGCTGTACACTTCCTTGCCTACTACTCTTTCTAGTAGATGCTCAGTGATAGGAAGCGGATAATTATCTCTAATGGTGGCTGCATTAACCTTCTTCAAGTTAATGCATACACATAGCTTTCCATTCTTCTTGGGCACAACTACAATGGGGGATACCCACTCAGTGTGCTCAATTTCATAGATGAATCCAGCTTCCATCAGTCTATCTATCTCCTCTTTTATCTTGGCAGCATAATTATCATTATATGTGTATGGCTTCTACTTAGAGGGTTTCGCATCTGAGGTCATGGGAATCGTGTGCGAGCATATGTCAGGGTCTACACCTTTCAGGTCCTTGTAGCTCCAAGCGAATACATCTCTATATTCTCTTAACAAGCTATCAATTCGTGCTCTTCTTCTTCCTTCAGGTCATGTCCTATGTAAGTGCATCTCTCCTCTCCTTCTTCCAGAGCTACCACTATTTTCTTGGTGGTTTCTTTGTTATCATAGGCCTCTCCTGATTGTGCCTCTCGTTTAGGCATTCTGATCATGACTTTCCTGTCATCTATCTCATACTTTTTAAAATTTTTCGGGACCTCAAACAAAGATTCTTCCTCTTCTGGTGTGACTTCTCTCTTCTTTCTTTTGTTTCCTTCATCCTTAGGGGTCACTTGTGTGGCTAACCTTACATCATTTGTAAGCTCTCCATGTCTCTGGGGCTGAAATTCTACTTCGTAGAAATATTCTTCATCTGATGCAAAAGGTGGGTCCATAATGATTGAGTCTAGATCGGAGTCACTTGCATCCTCAAATGCATTAGGGCTAGGTTCGCACTCTTCTAAAATTGCATCTCCCATGATTGGCTCTATGGAGAAAACTGATATGTCATAGCCATCCTCATCACACTGTGGTGTCCATTGTTCTTCATTGATGGCTACATCCATGGTTGCTAGGATCTCTGCCCAACCGTGGGGTTCAAATTCTTCATCAGGAAATACTAGAGGTGCATAGGCTGGGTCTTGAATGGATCTATGGGTTTCTTTTGCACCTATCTCTCTAGCCTTTTCTCTCTTCTCTTCTTCCACTGCCACTTTACACATCCATAAGTGAGTGTCTTCATGCATCCATGAGGATCCTGATCCTATGGAGTGCACAGACTCTGTATCATCTTTGGCTCTATGAATAGGATTCCATTGGATAGGAGGGACATCTCTATGAGAGTAATCTTTGAGATTAACCTTGGTCGTGACACCTAGGTGTTGCAAATACAAGGAATTGGTTCCCCAATCTTGTACCACTTGCAACTGTTGCATAAATGGTCTTCCCAAAATCATCTCATAGGCATGATTTTTGCTAAAGTCACATATAGCAAATGTGTGCTCAAACTCTACACCACAAGTAGTGAGAGTTATTCCTTCTAGTAAACCTAGGGGTCTTTCTATGTGACCATCAGCCATCTGCAATTTCATTCTCGTTGGCCTGAGTGTTGGCTTGCCCCAACGCTTCCATAGGGAAGTGGTAGCAATTGCAACTCCTGCACCAGAGTCAAGAATTGCCTTGATTGTGTACCCCTGATGGGTAATGGGAAGATAGGTGTTTCCTTCTTCACTTTGTATAGATTGTCGCCAATAAGTGAATAGTCCTGAGCTTCTTGCTCTAGACTTCGTTGTCGTGCTAAGGTCATTCCTTGAGGGAATGTTTTTGTCCTCAAGTACGTCACTAAAGGTTCACTCCAGTCTGGTGTGAGAGACACGTGATATAATGTAGCATGTTCTACTGGTGGTCTTTCACAACAAACATGGCATTCTTTACACAACTTGTAGACATCTGTTTTCATTGTAGGCCAATATACTCCTAGTCTATGCAGAGTCTGCAATGTACGATGTTTCGAGTGATGTTGCTTTAATGCACCTACATGTGCTAATTGCAACCAATTTGCATGTTCCAAATCATCTACACAACAAGCAATAATTTTTTGATTATCTTGTTTATATATACTTCCTGCTATGATTTGGTACCTTTGAGACTTGGTAATCTCTCCTTCCTTGATCCTTATCCTAGGATTCTTGGGTCCATACGTGAGAATAGGGACAATAGGCTTAGTCCATTCTGGTGCTATCTCAAGGTTAAACAAATACGCATCCGGTAATTCATCTGCTATTCCTTGAGGAGCTTCTCCTGAGGTTAATCTTGAAAGATGGTCAGCTCTAAGATGTGTCTTTCCTTTCTTGACTACTACTTCAAAGTCATACTCCATGAGTAATAGAAACCAACGTATTAAACGTCTTGTGTTACATGGTTTATTGACTAAGTACAACAATGCTTGATGATCTGTAAAGAATTTGAACTTGTTTGCCAACAAATAATGTCTGAATTTCTTTACCGCGTGGATCATTCCTAACCCTTCTCGTTCCGTAGTGGTGTAATTTCTTTCTGCTGCATTCAATTGTCTGCTTGCGTAAGCTATGGGGAGGTCTATATTACCTTCATTCGTGGGTTGTGCTAACACACATCCTATGGCATAGTTGGATGCATCCACATGTACATGGAATGGCTTACTCCAATCCGGGGTGGTCAATATAGGTGCCGAGCACAAAGGTCGGTTAAGTTCATTGAATGAATTCTCACACTCATCTCTCCATTCAAAATTGGTCAAAAGAGAGTACAGAGGCTTGGCTATGATTGCATACATGTGTATGAATCATCTATAATAACCACAATGACCCATAAAGGCGTGCACCTCTTTAACATTATTTGGTCTAGGTAATTCTACAATCACCTTCACCTTTTCTTCATCTGTTGAAATTCCATTCTTTGACACAATGTGTCCTAGAATTTTGCCTTGTCTGACCATGAAAACACATTTTTTTGGGTTCAAACAAACCTGACATTCTCGACATTTGTCAAATACTTGTCTTAATTCTGGGATATGTGTCAGTCTAATATTCAAATGAGCACATATGTCATCGACATAGACTTCCAAATTCTTGCGTAAGAATTCCTTAAAGACATGGCACATGAGCCGCTGGAAAGTGGCGGGTGCATTTGTTAAGCCAAATGGCATCACACGAAATGCAAATATGCCCCATTCTGTGGCAAAAGCCGTCTTGTGTTGATCTTCTGGAGCAATGGCTACTTGATTATAGCCTGAGAAACCATCAAGAAAGCTGTAAACTTCCTTGCCCGCAACTCTTTCCAATAAGTGTTCCGTGATAGGAAGAGGATAACTGTCTCTAATTGTGGCGGATTAACTTTTTTAAGGTTAATACACACACAATTTTCCATTCTTCTTGGTCACGATCACAATGGGGGATACCCATTCGGTATGCTCAATTTCATTTATGAATCTTGCTTCTATCAATCGATCTATTTCTTCCTTATTCTTCACAGCGTAGTTATCATTGTACGTGTATGGTTTCTGTTTTGTAGGTTTTGCATCTGGAGTCATAGGGATTCTATGAGAACATATATCCGGGTCTACTCCTTTTAGGTCTTTGTAACTCCAAGCGAAAACCTCTCTATATTCGCGCAATAGGGCCACTAATTCTTCCTCTTCTTAAGTCGTCAAGTGATGCCCTATGTAAGTACATTTTTCTTCTTCTCCTTCTATGGCGACTATGATTTTTTTGGTTTTCTCTCGATTATCCTATACTTCTCCAACGTCAGGTTTTCTGTTAGGCAGTCGTACCATGATTCGTCTATCTTCTATTTTATACTTCTTGAAGTTCTGGGGTACCTCAAACAAAGATTTTTCTTCTTCTGACATGGTTTCTTTCTTCTTTCTTTTCTTATCTTCACTTCTAGTGGTCACTTGTGTGGTCATCCTCACATCATTCATAATTTCTTCATGTCTGTGAGGATGAGTTTCTACTTCGTAGAAGTATTCTTCTTCTGATGCAAAAGGAGTGTTAAACGCGGAACTAACCGTCAGAAGCGCGTTTAAACATCTACTTGGGTTATTGGGAGTGGAAGGGGTCTATTAGACAGAGGCCCTGTTCTTGATTTTCCCAAACTAACCACTTCACGCACCGCAATATACTATTGCTCAAAACTATATCAAGAATCTGCTACACTTACAGTCTTACAGTACACAGTCAAACTTTTCCAAAGTTTACCAAAAACACACTAGCTAGTGCTCTCTTCTTCAGCGTACAGAGCAAGAACTAAGCAGTACCGTAATGCTGAATGACTTGATTAACTCAAGAACTGGCCCGAACACAAAACACGGTAACAACCGAGATCATAACAGTGACTCAATCTTTACCGACTAGGTGCAGACAATCAACCCGAACCGAAGGATACAGAAAGATTCAAAATTCTCAACACACAGTACTGAATGTAGATTCCTACACCGATTAAGACTCACTCAGTGATGAGCGTATCATATCAGAACTAATGTAACACAACTCGCAGTCATAACCTTTACGAGACAAAGATTCCGTACTTAGCTTAAGACCAACCTTACTGTAACTTAATCTTTACCGTACAATAGCGGATCTTCAACACAGAAGACAACCAAAATACGACTCAGAGTCCCCAAACACACTACAGTTACTACACTGACTTCACTGACTAGACAGAGATTCACCAACTGAATAGGTATTGATAACCACGCAAGACCGAGACGAGATCAGAATACTCAACATTACCTAACGCACAATATTGAAACTGTCATTACTGGAGCACGGGAATAATAACAACTTACAGAACATCACCACAGAAAGGCACAATAGTACTCAGAGTTAACAGAACAGTCACAACGGCACGTCATAGAAAATCACCCAGACAGACAGTCTGGTGATTCCATTGACCGTCCCCGAAGTGTCTCTTTTTCATTGCTTTATAAAGATTACAATAATCTTGGTAACAACCTTCGTACGTGCGGAAACTGAAAAAGATTCAGTTTTTACAACTGCCAATCCGACGGCCGACTAACACTTGGCACGCACGGTGGACTCGAACCCGCAGGTTTACAAAATTATGGTTCATCTATAATGCCTTCTAAATACATCGATCGGGCTAATCTAAAAGTTCGGGCAATTTTCTTCTTCAGAGGTTCTATCATCTACTTCAAAATATCAGGTTCTACTAATTGGGCATCTGTTCTTACAGAACTTAGGGAAATGACTTCGGTCCGTCGGGGACAATGGGTGGAATAGGAAGAAGAGGGTTGAGTGGAGGTTCAGGTGGGGGAGTGGGAAGAATTGGGTTAAGTTCGGTTACCTTTTCGGTCGTGTGTTGTGTAGTGTCATCAAGGCCTGCAGTTGTAGACTCGACTGCTTTAAGCAATTCTTCAAAAACTTCCTTAATGATAGTTTGCTCCTTTGCTGATTTGTCCTGTTCGTCTTGTTGTTGAGATTCGATTTTAGAAGAACTAGCTGCCGGATCAGCAGTGCTATCCTGTTCTTGTTGCTATTCTGAAGAGGACTTCGCTGATGACTCGTGATGCATGGAGGTTGTGGTATCGTGAAAGGTTTCTTCTTCGTTCGCTTCTTCTTCTTTGTCGTCTGCCTTATCATTTGCGACTGACCCCTGTATTTCACTATCGGATGAACTGATTCTAATCCTTTTCCGGTGGAGAAGGTGGAAAATTTCTTCATCATCTTCGTCATCGTCTTCTAATATTTGTGCAGATTCCTCATGGCGTAGAACGGGCCCGCGGGGTGGTGGTTGTGCTGCTTGGATGGACGGAAATAAGAAACTGATAATGTGTGGTAGTCTAGATCTTGGCATATCTCCCTTGTTGACTTGCTTGATGATTGCAACGCATTCTTTGTGAATTCGGCGAAAGAAATACGAAGCAAAGTTGACTGGTTCTCGAGCAGCTAAATCTATAGCGGAGTAAAAGGGACGAGAGATTCCATATGTACGCTTTTGGAGATTCAAAATGGCAACTAAGAATTGGAGTGCCGATCTCTCAGGTTCGGGGCGACAGAGGATTGCATATTCGTTCGAGGAGTATCTAGGGAATAGCTGGATCATGGTAGCTATTGGTAAATTCGGGCCATTTTCACGACCTTGTGGAGAGAGCCGAAATGCATCAGCGAAAGATTGCAGGGTGATTACGGTTCTAGAGGGTAAAGATGTGATAGGCCAACTGTGCTCGATAGCAGGTGTGGCAGCGATTGCAGCGATTATCTGAGCATAGAACGGGTGGCAATCCACTGAATGCCAAGGCAGTTCAGCGAAATTGCCCAACCCTCGTATGCGTAGGAACTCTCCTACCTCGACAGGGAGTCCGTCACGAAAAGCGGCGAAATTTGCCAGAGCTTCCATGGCGCACACACTATCGCAAGCATAAGAACACAGGGCACTGGGTATACAGACAGTACAAGCACACAATTCACGCAAACACAATAGCGGCTAACAGCGAAAGGAAAAAGGTTAAGTAGATACTTAGTACCGAGGAGCAATTAAATTCGTGAATCATCGCGCGATATTGAGATGATAACCTTCATAACTGCGGTGTGCATGCATGAGCAGAATGATAATGCAGGGTAGTTGTTGAGTATAATTAGGTATCAACACGAGGATATTTACAGACTTATTTTATTAAGCGTGCAAAAACAAAAGAAAAGGAAAGAAAAGAAAAGGAAACACAAAATATGGGCCAATCTGCTAAACGTTCAGTGTGGATCGGCTGCTTGTTGATACCGCCGCAGCTTTGAACCATTTATCACCTTTGGAAGAGGAATTCCGATCAAAGTAGTCAACCGAAAAGTGGCTGGGCCCACCTGTTCAGAAATCCGGTAGGGACCAAACCATCATAGCTTGAATTTTCCAGCAGAGCGATTCCATTTTGCATTGTAAAAGAGTACAAGTTGCCCCACCGGAAAAACTGGAGTTTTCAGATATCGGTCATGTGTTCGAGCTTGTCTTAATTGCACTTCCTGCATAGTCAGAAAACTTTGCCATCGATGCTCATCCAGTTCTCTGAGTGTATCCAACTGAAATGACAGAGATTCTTCAGGTAGTAGTTTCTGAGTGAGGGCTACATGTAAACTTGGCACAACAATTTCCATTGGTGCTATGGCTTCCAGCCCATAAGCCAGTTTGAAAGGTGTTAGTCGTGTTGCTACCTTGTAGGTAGTCTGGTATGCCCATAGTACTGTAGGTAACAGTTGATCCCACCTTTCCGGTGATTCCAAAATCAGTTTTCAAAACATATTCAACAAGGTTTTGTGTGTACTCTCAGCCAAACCATTGGCACGAGGATAATAAGGAGAACTCAATTTATGCATTATCTGAAAAGAATGGGTGAGTACTTTCATTAAGTTGTTAGCAAAATGCATGCCTTGATCTGTAACAAGCTCCAGAGGTAAGCCAAAATGCAAGAAAACATCTTTCATTAGACATTTTGCCACCGAAACAGCTGTGGCGGACCTTAAAGCGCATGCTTCTGCCCATCTGGTAGCATAATCTGTACATGTTAGAATATAACGATTATTACTGAGTATGGCTGGAGGTGTAATAGGTCCAACAAAATCTAGGCCCCACTTCTGAAAAGGCTCCAATGGCAAGACAGGTTGGAGAGGGAAAAAATGGCATTGTAGAGGCTGTCCAGACCTCTGACAAGTATTACATTGTTTGACAAACTGAGTTACATCCCTAGACATAGTAGGCCACCAAAGTCCACTTTGCAGAATTTTCCGGTACATTAGATCTGCTGCAAAGTGTCCACCGGAAGGAATTGAGTGAGCCAGAATAATGACTGAGTTAACTTCATGCAAAGGAATACAACGAAGTAAAATTCCAGTGTGATCCATATAGTATAATTCCAGTGTGTACATAGTAGGCCACCAAAGTCCACTTTGCAGAATTTTCCGGTACATTAGATCTGCTGCAAAGTGTCCACCGGAAGGAATTGAGTTAGCCAGAATAATGACTGAGTTAACTTCATGCAGAGGAATACAACGGAGTAAAATTCCAATGTGATCCATATAGTATAATTCTCCAGCAATTAACCGGAATCTGCGGCTGTACACTGCAATCTTCCTATGCATGCAGGAGAGGTCTGAGGAGGAATACATCCATCAATAAGAAAGGTCAATAACTGATCATAATATGTAGATGGCATAGGTGGTTCTGCATATTCAGCATTAGTTGGTTCAGTAACATAAACCGCTGGTGTGGTGTCATCTACACCGACCGGAGCTTCACCAGAATCTAAGCGAGAAAGGAAATCTGCTAAGGCATGTGAGCTGTCGGGCCGATGGATTACTTTGAAATCAAACTCTTGTAAAAGTAGAACCCAACGTGCTAATCGACCACCTAAATGCTGTTGTCGTACCAGATAGACAAGTGCCACATGATCTACATGAAAAGTAAATTTGCGGCCGAGTAAATAGTGTCTGAATTTCTTTACAGAATACACTAAACCCAGACATTCTCTTTCAGTTACAAAGTAATTCTTTTCTGCAGGAGCAAGTCTTCTACTTGCATAGTAAACAGGCCGGAACCACTTATCTGTTTGTTGCATTAACACACTGCCGATGGCGATATCTGTGGCGTCTACAAAAACATGAAACGGGCGTTCCCAATCAGGTGGTTGTAAAACTGGAACCTGCATTAATAAATACTTTAGATGATCAAATGCTGTTTGACATTCTTGAGTCCATTCAAACTGTTTAGGAGTACTCGTGATTAAAAGATTGAGTGGAATGGCTAAATGAGCGAGCCACCGTAAATGACGACCATGCCATCTCACTTGACCCATGAAACACATTACTTCCTTTGTCGTAGTAGGTACAGGTGCTTCCAACACAGCTGCTACCTTATCTTGGTCGACTTGTATGCCTTGTGCAGATACAATATGGCCAAGCAACTTACCACATGAAACCACAAACATAGATTTGTTTGGGTTCAGACAGAGTCTGTATTCTCTGCATTTCTCAAAGCAGCACCGTAAATGGAACAAGTGTGCTACCATCTTCCCGAACAAAGAGAAATCATCAAGATATACTTGCATAAACGAGGTAAGATAAGGGGAGAATATTTCCTGCATACACCTCTGGAAAGTACTGGGGGCATTTCTTAATCCAAACCACATAACAGTACAAGCAAAGACACCCCAATCGGTGATGAACGCTGTTTTTGGTATATCTTCCTCAGCCATTCTGACCTGATTATACCCACTGTATCCATCTAAGAATGAGTACATTTCGTGTCCTGCTACTCTGTCAAGCATCGTGTCAAGAAAAGGTAGAGGAAACGGATCAGGCACCGTAGCTGCATTCAGTTTTCGGTAATCCACACATATGCGTAGCTGCTTATTCTTTTTAGGGACGATAACAATGGGTGATATCCACTCAGCATGCTCTACTCGTACAATGAATCCAACTTTTAATAACCTATCAAGCTCTGCCTTTACCTGTGCTGCATAATTCGGATTCATCCGGTAGCTGGGTTGTTTGATTGGTTTTGCTTCCGGCTTCAGCATGACCCTATGTTGATAAATGCGGGGGTCCAAACCTTTCATATCCTTGTAATCCCATGCAAAAACATCATAGAATTCTCGAAGCAACTGTATTAACTCTGCTTGAAACATTTCAGGCAATCCTTCCTTTATTTTTACAGGTCGCTGATTAACTTCATCACTAAATTATATGTAATTAACTGATCTTCTGGAACATAGAATTGTCGGGACTTCTCTGTAACATCGGGTGGGTTTAAAAGTTGTTGTAGATCAATGTCATCTATAGCAGCGGTATCTTCTTTCTTGTCTTCTTCAATCATAGGCATCACCATACAAACTGTCGGATTCCAATTATCTACAACAGATTGTAGATCAACAGTTCCTAGGGAGATCAAATCAATATTATTCTTCAAAAACTCTTCTTCTTCATCATCTGACAAACCATCTAACATATGAACTGGTTCTGCAAAATAAGGTCTAGCATGTAATTCACAAGGCTGTATAACATCTAATTTTACAACATATTTACGATTATTGTCCTTGAAAGTGAGTTCCTATGCGGACCAATCTTGTATCACCTTGGCTTGTTTCAACCAAGGACGGCCGAAAAGCAGATTATAATCCAAGCTAGACTCTGACAGTTCTAAGACGACAAAAGTCATCTTGAATGTTGTACCTTGCAAAGTTATGGGAACATCTCGTACTAGTCCCACTGGGTGGACTCTAGACTGATCAGCCATCCTTACAAAAAACTGGACAGGCTCAATTTTCGTCCATCCTAACTTTTTACACAGTGCGGCAGTAGCAATGTTTACACCAGACCCTCCATCAATTAGTACTTGATTAATTTTATGATTTTTGTACCATACCGTAATCAATGGGACCGAATGATCCACCGTAGCATCAGTTTCTGGTTGTGCTGTTGTCGTTGCTAGAATGCAGGCAGACTCAGTACTAAACTATTACTGGAATTCTTGACGGACTCCTGGTACTACTGCAAGTAACTGTCCAAGAGGAAGAGTAATGGACGCTTTACATAAGATTTTCCATGCTTGAGTTACTTGACTTGTACCCTTCACTGATTCTAAAGACGATGCGTTGGTTACGAGAATTGACTCTTGCTCCTGTGCAGTTTCCTTTGGCAGTGGAACTTGTGTCACCGGAATAGGATCTGGGAACACTGGAGGTTCTGAAGTGGTCCACTGACGAGCCTTGTCATATGTTCTTTGCTGCTCTAGGATGCCTGGTTCA
Organism: Ceratopteris richardii; assembly: GCA_020310875.1. Classification (NCBI taxonomy): domain Eukaryota; kingdom Viridiplantae; phylum Streptophyta; class Polypodiopsida; order Polypodiales; family Pteridaceae; genus Ceratopteris; species Ceratopteris richardii. Next base: position 93,498,534 of record CM035426.1, read on the forward strand.
AATATCTCAGCTGCTGGTTGTAACGGCCTATCGGATCTGGTCTGAACTACTGCAGCTTATGTTTCTATTGGTGTGATATGAACCATATTAGTCATTGGATTCTGCCGTTCTTTCTTTCTCTGATCATATTCTACTGCATCTTTACAAAATCTTCTAATGTGGCAAATTCACCGCAAAAATGGCAGCGAGGTGGTGGAAAATTAGTATTTTCCTGTGCTGGTGCTGCCTACCAACGGTTTGCATTGTAGTTATTATTTCTCTGTCCTCTGTAATTTCGGTATCCCTGCTGCTGGTTGTTTCTCATTTGAGGAGGTACATAGTGATTGGCAGGCTGCCCTGGTTCTTGTAAAATTGCATTCACTGTTGTTGTTCCCTGTACTTTGGCGTTGTATACGCAATCTTCGATGGAATGTCGTATCGTATTACAGATAGCACAAAACAACTGGTTGAGGGCACAAGTGGCACTGGTATGCCCTGAATTCTTGCACGTGGTGCAGTACATCTGTCTGGTCGGATCTTTTGCAACATTTTTACTTGCTTTTAACCATTCCAGGTATTTTGTAAATCCTCCAACCTTGTTTTCCAGCTGCAAAGTCATTGCGATCACCACATCTAGCGTCATAGCTCCCACACAGTGTATGATCATAATCTGTTTAAGTTGCAGAGTCAAACCATTGATAAAACATTGAGTGATAACGTCATCCGGCAGGTTGGCATGTGGTAATTGCCTCAAATGCGTTCTGAATAGGGTGGCATATTCCTGCACTGTTTGATTTATCTTCTATTTATTGTTTTGCAGGTAATCAAAAATTTCGGCTGGATTCTTCTTTAGCCTGAATCTCTGCAAAAATGCGTCCCTTACTGCTTCATAGGTGCCGAAATGGTTAATATCATATTTTGTAAGCCACCTGGCGGCTTCATTAACCAATGTAGACTGGAATACAATAGCTTTATACGCCGGATCTAGTGGATGATTGAGCACTGTGTAACTTATCTCAAATGTGCATACATGAGCGTATGGGTCATCACTTGGGAATCCACCGAATTTAGTGTATGTTACTCTTGTTGGAGTCGGCCAAGGTGGAAATAGATGTTGCTGTTGCTACTACTGCTGTTGTTGTTGTTGTTGTCCACTCATCGTGCTGGCGGTGGTAGCGTGACTATCTTCTGTATCCCGAGGCTGAATATCTAAACCGTCTGAATATGTGTCTTTAGTCTGTACACTTTCCGGCTTCATAATATCGTTCCGTATGTTTCTAATTTCGGTTTCGAACAAGCTACCTTCCTCCTTGGTATCAGATGTAGGGGTACTTACTCCAAATAACGGTGACTCGACTAAAGATCCACCAAGAAATGGTAAACCGTCACCGAAAGACTGTGAACTCTCAGCAACTGGTACCGAAATAACACCGGAAGGTGTTGAATTTTCACAAAAACAAGGTGCTTTTCACCTTCACTGATTTCTTTGGCCAAGACGTTTCTATCCATAGACAAATTCGAATCTTGAACAAATGGTGTTAAATTAACTTCAGGCTTTGTCCTGGTAGACTCTGGAGTTACTATTTCTTCGACAGAATGTGCCGAAATCGCACCGGAATCTGCCAGAAATGTAGTATGTTTTACCGGAATACTACCTGAGTCACTACTGGCGTTCTTCAATTCCTTGACAGCTGGGTTAGACTTATCTGTGCTTCTACTTCTTGGAGGCATCCTTAGCAAATTAGGTATTGCCCAAGACTGTTGGTTTCTTCTATGCTTCGGGTATGATTCACCGGAACAAGTAACCGACATATACTATGTTTGCAATACTTTGCGTACTATTCTTCTTTACGGTCGATTCACAATCTATGACCACTTTCACAATCAATCAACGAACATTCTTGATGCTACATTCATACAGACAAATGGCAACAATCTGGTGCCACTTTCCCACAGTTAGCTGGCAACACTCTCAATGCCACTTTCCCACAGATGGCACCATAATAATTGACTCTAAATCAAAATCGCTTGTGTCCTCAAATGCATCAGTACTCGGTTCGCATTCTTCAATAACTGAATCACACATGATTGGCTCTATTGTAAAAACTGAAATGTCATAGCCATCCTCGTCACAGTGGGGTGTCCATTGCTCTTCATTGATGGCTACATCCATGGTTGCTAGGATTTCTGCCCAACCATGGGGTTCAAATTCTTCATCTGAAAATACTACAGGTGTGTAAGTTGGGTCTTGAAGGGTTCGTGGATGTTGTTCTGCACCTAAAGTCCTGGCTTCTAATCGTTCTTCCTCTTGTTTTGCTACTTTACACATCTGTTGCTCTAGCACAATGGTGAGAACCACGTTAAGAAGCTTCACCTCCTTAATGTCAATCCGCGGAAGAGATAGGAGTGATATGAAGATCGTGAATGAGAGATGATGTGAGAGTGAAGGTGAGAAGCACAAAGATGCACACACACATACACACACACAATGAAGAGACAAGCAAGACACAATGGAAGGTGGGAAATTAGCTTTATTACTCAAAAACACTATTACAAGCTCAAACTAGCTCTAAGCTCACACTAGCCAACATGAACCAACCACAAAAATGAGCTCTCTAGCTCTTTTTATAGTTTCTAGACTAGTTTTGACCGGTTTCACATCTAGTGACGGGCATAGTTAAAAAATAGGTCCTAGAGGCTATTTGGAAGGGTAAACGATGTCTAAAAATAACGAAAATTGGTATGCGTATTCTACCTAAGCTCCTCAAGCTCGAGGACTCCTCGGCTTGCACAAAATGGAGCTATGGATTACAAAATGGGGTTTTGTCTATATTACATATGTTACAAGAGTGATGAAAATCACTGTTGGATGTTTGAAGAGGTAATAAAAACATAGTTGTTTGAAAAAATGATCCGACTGGCTCCCTGCTCCGTCTTTACATGCTTCCACGTCGTCTGTGCCTCTGACTGCTTCCAACACCCCCCTCCCTCTCGCTTCTGTCGTCCTCGACAGAACCTTGTTGTGCGGTCTGCCGGATGTAGTTTTGTAGGAGGTCGTGAGCGAGGGTGTGCTCAGATACTCGAATGCCTCGGGCCAGATCAGCCTCGAGTTTCTCCCAGTCGATCGGTTGCAGTTCGTCGGGTGGCGGGAGTTGATAGTGCGCGGAATAAACCATTCGCTCACAGGCAAAAAGTTGCAATAAATGTGTGGGCCTGCTGATGAATACCTCGGAATGGTATTCCCAAAACCCGGTGGTGAACATCTCTTCAAATGTTTGCTTGTAGCACGCCGGTAGGTATTTTATTCTACAGTGCCAGGCATAACACACCCGGAGCGATGGCGTTGTGCTCATGTCATAGACTAGGTCAAAGTTACCATGCTCAAATCCCGGGGTGTTTACATGCGGTGCCTTGACGCGGCGGAAGACTTTAAATATCATTTGCATCATGTCAAAAATTTTGACAGTCATATGCGCTGCGATATCATCCATATGCTTCAGGCGAGGGAGCCAGTGACGGATTGTAGCCATCATATAGCCAACAGTGGGCAACTCGGTGGGCGGCTTGAAGTAGGGGTAATTCAGCCAATCCTGACACTGCCTATTGTTTTGTACTTTGATAGCGAATGCAGTCCAGGAGCGGCGTCGTGGTACTGGTCCCCAGCAAGGATTATACTTTAAATGTAAAGGCGCTTTCACCCATGTGCTCATCATTTCTGGGTACTTCTGGAGTAGGTCTTTGCGCCAATCAAGTTGATGGATTTCTCCTCTTTGCGCATTTGGTGGCAAGTCCGCCGGCTCGAATTGTGTAGCATGCGTGGGTTTCATGCCGGTTTCTTTCTCTATAGCTAGCTGATATTCAGCCATTAACATGAAGTATGGTTTATACTGCAGCTCATGCCCAGATATATAGCGTCGGGGGGCCAAATGAGCAAAGAAGGGGGATTGTAAGATTCTCTCTTCAATCATGGCCATGGCATGTAACTGTGCCTCTACTCTGGCTGAATGTGTCGTTCCAAGTTCCTCAATTGTTTTCATCCACGCGGGGGTAGGAAGTTCATAGGTCATCTGGCCTTCGGCCGTGACTTGTCCGCCTGGGATGGGTATTGGCTCGTATGCTTCTTCAAACGTTTCCTCCACCGGAATGGTTATGTTCTCGTCGTCAGCTGGGATCTCCGGTGGGGAATCAGGCCGTGGTGGTGCTTCGTATACATCTATGCGTGATTGGAGAGTGGCTACCTGGGCCCGTAATGCGTTGAGTTCTTCTAAGATGTCAAGAGCAGGGTCCACAGGTTCTGGTACTTCTGCTGCTACTTGTACTTGTTGTGGTGCCGGTTCTCTGAGCTGTAGTAACTTGTGATCTTCTTTTAACTTCTGATGCTCTTCGTTCATTCGATCATAGTCCTCTAGCAGTCGAACATGGTCATCTAGCAACATCCGCATCGATTCAGATGGGATTGCCTTGAATCTGCTAGGACTTAAGGGTTGTTCTGGATGGTCCAATGCCGCTTCCAAATTCTCTCTATTCTGCTCTTGGAGTCTCTGGTTCTCCTCTTTTGCTGCGGCTAGGTGTCTCCTGAGTAAGCCCATATTCCTGGTCAGCGTCGTGTTCCTAATTGTTTGGGCTCGAAGCAGGTTGTCCAGATCAGCAGTGGCTTCTTTTGTTTTCTCTTCACTTTCTAGCTCTAGCTTATGATATGCCTCTCTTAGTTCTTGGTATCGCGTATTTAAAGCGGCATTCTCGATTGATAATGAATTAAGCTGCGACTGTAATTCATTTGTCGTCCTCTGCAGCTGTTGATAGTTGTTGCCAAGAGATGCAAACTCATCTCGTACTTGTGACATGCATGTGAACATTTGTTGAAGTGCAGTGTCTATGGTTGGCGATGATAGTAATGGAGTGCTAAGTGAGGATGCAGTGGAAGTAGATGCAGCGGGAATGGGGAATGGGGTTGGGAAGGTGGATGCAGTGGTGATCGTGGAAAATTGTGACGTACCTAAATATGATGGTGCTGTGAGTGGAGTGGGTGCTGGTGCAGTGGGTGGTGAGATGTCCATGTCATTGGACGTGTCAAGTGCGGTGACTGTGAAAAGCGGTGTGTATGTGGGTGGTTGTGTAGGTGTGAAGACGGGATTTACAAATGTAGAGTAATTTACAGGGGGGATGGCTGGAGCAGCTTGGTGAAAAGGGGAAATAGGGGTTATAGTGGGTTAGGGAGGTGAAACTGGTGAGAAGGTTAGTGGGGTTAGAAAGGTGAAAGGGTGTCTTAAAGGTGGGGGGAAGGATGGGAAGGATGAAGGGATGAAGGGGTTAACATGTAGACGAGGTGGGGTGGGTGCGGGCATGGTGGTATGAATGGGCAGGGCAAAGGCGGTGGCTATGTTGCCGTGGACTGGTGTGGCTGTTGGAGGAGCAGGTGGGTTTGCAGGGGATACAAGATGGGTTGGTGAAACATGAGGTGAGAGAGGAGTAGAAGGTGTGGATGTTATTTCAAGGATAGTGGTAGTATGTACAACGGTAGTACGTGGTGGGGAGTCGACTAGGATAGCTTCTTCGGTGAAGGATCTTTCCGGACGTAGGCGTGCATCTTGCGCCTGGTGGGATGATTGAGTACCTACCGGAACTCGAATATATTCACCGGGCTTCGATAACAGGCGAACTCTGCGAGGGTCATATTGGGGAAGTGGCTTCCTTTGTAAATATCTCAGTGCTTCGACTGGGCCAATGGATTTGACCAGTTCTCTGAACCCTCTGATGTAGACTTCTTCAAACCCTCCGGAGACGAGTTCTTGTTCGATTATGGTTTGGCTCTCTTCTTCAGTCAATTTCTTCCGTGCCCAGACTTTCTCCATTGTACGATATAATTTCTTGATTGCCAATGTGTAAGCTGCTGCTTCGAAAGTCTCCTCTTCATGCGTGCTGGTGTCACCGTGTGCATCGGTTTGTTGGCCTTGGCCGTCTGTCTGTCCTTGTTCTTGGGAATCATGCGTGCCCTGGCTGGCTTCGTCATCACCTTCGTCGTCATCAGATGCTGTTCTTTCGTCATCAGAGCTCGACACAACTTGTCCCTGTGGCTGATCCCGCGGTGTGGTAGGGTAGCTGGGGCGTTCATATTCTTGAGAGAACATCTGTGCCTCTGAAAACTAGAACTCATTTGAGAATGCATCAGGCATTTCAAAATCGAACGTTGTGTTTATTGGTTCTGCTTCCATGTGTGGTATTGGGAAAGAAAAGGCTTCCGCACCAATAGTGGTGGGAGCTTCTGCTGGCGTGGTGGTGGGTTCTGAGGTTGTAGCTACCTGAGGTGCAACGGTACTGGTAGTGCCCTCCGTTACTACTGGTCTAGATAACCTTATTCGAATGGGTTGTACTGTGGGAGCGGCTTCTGTCGGTGATTGCTCTGGGGAGGGTTGTGGTGATGGTGACTCTAGCACTTGAAGGCAAGGAATAGTGCCTCGCATGCGCTTACCTGCCTGTGCTCTGCTGGGCTTCCTGGCTTTCTTCGTCGTTCCTTTGAATGTCTTCAGCTCTTCTCCTGTTAATGCACGTTCAATTGGCAAGTCATAAGCCAAGCACATATAAACAATTCTTGTCAGCGCACAACATCCATTAAGCACTTTCTTTCGTTCCCATCTGTGTTGCGCCAAATACATTTGATCAATGATCCAGCTCGCCAGATCGACAGTCTGAGGTCCAGTACAGGCTAAGTACAATCCAAACCATATTCTTTTATGTGGCATGGTGAATCTGTCCTGAGCGGGGAACACAAAATGTTGCATGCATATCCTTAGTGGCTTTGACAGCTCAGGTGTAATTGCTGAGATCTCCTCCCACTTAGTGACATCCCCACGTTTCATAGGGTCTGGAACTAATCTTTCTCGATCTGTGGGCGTATGGGTTCCATGAATTTTGATGGCAGCTCTGATTAAATCCTTCGAAAGATAAAACCTTTTGTAGGGTGGATCATCCACTAAAGAAGGCAAAATAAAAGTTCCTGGGATATCCTTATTCTCTGAGGCCAGCAAAGTAGTGATTAAATAATAACACCTGTAAAAGTCAGGTTTGGGCAGAGGATCACTGAAATACTCCGTGAAGCCGGCTCTGGCCCAAACATGAGTTAAGTCCTGGGTGTTCTGTAGGCCTTCGAATTCTCTTGAGAAGAATTGATATTTTCCCCAAGTGCGGTCATCAAATGTCAAATTAGATTCAAATATAAAATCCGCGTCTGCTAAGGGTCCTGCAAGTCCCTGAAACCAGTGAGAGTTACGGTGTATCTTTTCTGTGTAACCCATAGGTGGGTTATCGATTGGCATGGGCCCTGGAAATCCTTGGAATTCTGGCGGTGGAGCAGTCGGGTGGGATTCTGCTCGTAAAACATTGAGGGGCACAGCAGCTACGCTGGGGCCTGCTTCTGATGGTCCTTTGTCGATTTGCATGATGACTGATGCGCTATTGAGAAAGATCTGCTACAAAAGATTAACACATTAGCATGGAAATTAATTATGATCCCATTAAAGTGAGACCGCAATCCCTTTCCATAACTGATGCGTAACCCGTGTAGCCAAGTGCTGTGATGTGATGGATGCAATGCTTCTTGCAGCACTAGTGCAGGTCTCTAGACACCTACACGTTTCAGATTATGCATACATTTCTTGATGAGATGAGATTATGAGTGATGTGTGATGATGGTGGGTGAATTTATACAAGGTTTAAAGGTTAGTAATTTATTACAAGGTTGTATGTTAGTCGGGGGGTAGTTAGACAATGGGTTAGGGGAAAACGGTTGGACACGCTTCGGTATCCATTTCCTAAGAGTCTTTGAGTGGGTGGTGGGTTTCTGCTGAGGGGCAAAAGGTAGTATCGGGTGTGGTGGTATTGAGGGATGGAAAGATTTGTGAGGGGTATATATTACATGGCTTAAGTGTTGAGCTGTGATACATGGTTTGGGTACCCAAATTTGCGTGGGTGTGGGTCTATGGGTAAGGTATTTCTTGGCGATCCAAATTTGTCGAATGCTCGGACCTGTAGAAGGAGGTCGAGGGGATGGTGGATACTGATACTGTTTTTGTTCTGCCTTTTTCTTGTCGATCTCTGCTTGGTTGGAGTTCTTCGGTGCTTTTTGTCCTTTTGGCACCCATATTTGTCTAGTGCCGCTTCCTTTGGGTGGCCCAAACTGCTTTCCTTGTTGTGTCTTCTGATACTGCCGTCGGTCTGGGTTCCTTCGTCGTGGTTGACTCTGTTGTTGTTGAGGTTGAGAGGTCGGATGGACACTCTGCTTTGGAAAAGAAGGGAGATCCAACACTTGCGTGACCTGCCCATTAGGAAGTGATGCGTTCTTTAACTTTAATCTAGGCCAGTCCGCAACAAGTTTGGAAGGATGAGCACCGCAGGGTGTCGTGCTCATTTGGCCGCTGATGCAACCCACCTGACCGCTGATTGTGTCCATCTGCCCTAGCGGATGGGTAGCTGCCTCTTCTAGTTTGCAGGAAGCCCCAGGGAAGATCTCCTGTCGTCCTTCTGATTGACAACTGTCCATAGCCAAGCCCGAGTGGGTTGGTGTAGACGTAACGTGACTGGTCTGACCCAAGATCTTCCGGTCTTCCGTCGCATGCGTTTCATAGGGTCTAGGGTTACAAACCTCAATCGGAATGCCATTAGGGAAGTCAAGCGGTATCACTCGCTTTTGTTCTAAGGTTCCAATCTGTAAGGAGCCTTGTCTAAGATTTAGGTCCACTGAGTGATCATATAGCCAATCTTGGCCAAGGATTAGGGGTTCTATCAGGTCGTCATCATGGCACACTAGTAGCTTCGCTGTCATGGTCACATCCTTAATGAGGATAGGAAGGTCCACCTCACCCATGCAAGGGGTTTCCATGCCTCCTAGGCCTATGAGGTATGCCTCAATTGGCCGCATTTCTATTCCTGAATCCTTATAGTGGGACCATCTAATCGCACTAGTCGCAGCACCTGAGTCAATTAAAGCCCTGAGTTCTTGGCAAGGGTTGCCGTGCCCTAGCCTAACTGTAATGAATGGTCTCCTGTCCACTATGCTAGGATGAGTGGTTGACTTTACTTGACACATGGCCATGGGATATCTGGGTGATGTTTCCAGATGGTTATAATGTTCTCTCCCTAGTCCTTGTCTTCTTAGCTTCATGCGCTTAATGCGTTCTATGGCTTCTGCCTGAGCTTCAGCTCGTATTCTGTTTTCTTCCTCCTTACGCTTCTTTGCCAACGTGAGTCGTCTGAGCATATCCTCAGTAAGAGGTTCCTGATATAACCTGACTCTACAGCCACTAATGTAATTAGGCATTATATCTCCTTCTAAGGTGGCTAACTGTACTGCTCCACTAGTCGAAAGTCTGTTAATGATCATAGGTCCATAACCTCACTTTTCTAACTTCCGTGCGTGCTGTTTCAGCGTATACACTAGAACTAAATCTCCCTCTTTTAAACCTTTATCTTTCACATGTGCATCAAAATATGCTTTCTGTCGCTTCTTCGCTGCGTATATTCCTGCTGCTGCTTTCAGCCTGGTTTCTCCTAATCGTTCCAAGTCCATTATTCTTGCTGATAATTCATGGCCGGTCCACTGATGTTCTTGTGCAACCTTAAGTGTCGGTATCAAGAAGTCCAAAGGAAGCACAGCATTCTGACCAAAAACCATCTGAAAGGGAGTTGCATTGAGTACGGTCTTGTAGGCCACTCGATATGCCCAAACAGCGTGGTGTAACTGTTTGTCCCAATCTGAACGTTTGTTGTTCACGAGTTTCGTCAGTACGTTACAAAGTATCTTGTTAGTGCTTTCAGCCTGACCATTGGCCTGAGGATGATATGGTGCAGATTTCTTGTGAATCACCATAAAATCCTGTAACAAATATCCAATGACTTGGTTTAGAAAGTGAGTGCCTCGATCGCTCACTAACTCTATAGGCAATCCATATCTTGTAAAGACATTTTCAAATAAGAATTTTGCAGTCGTGTGAGCATCATTCTTTTTTGTGGCTTTTGCCTCTACCCATTTGGTTAGATAATCTGTGGCAACAATAATGTATTCCGCATGTGTACCTTTTGCAGGGGGTTTGATGGGTCCTACAAAATCTACACCCCACTTTGAAAATGCACGTCCGCCCATCATGGGTTTCAATGGCATTTCATCTCTGCGAGTAGGAAACTGAGTTCTTTGGCACACATCACATCTCTTTACATAGGTATGTGCATCCATGTGAAGAGTGGGCCACCATAATCCTGCAAAGAGGATGGCTTTGATTATCCTATCGGGTCCAAAATGACCTCCTGCAACACCTTGATGTGCAGTCTCTAGTATGCTCAGATAATCGCTCTCATGAACACATTGTCTTAGATATCCATCTCGTCCTCTTTTGTATAAATTATCGCCAATAAGTGAATAGTCTTGAGCTTCCTGCTCTAGACTGCGTTGTCGAGCTAAGGTCATGCCTTGAGGGAATGTGTTCGTCCTCAAGTATGTCACTAAAGGTTCACTCCAGTCTGGTGTGAGAGACACGTGATAGAGTGTAGCATGTTCTACTGGTGGTCTTTCACAGCAAACACTGCATTCCTTACACAACTTGTAGACATCTGCTTCCATCGTAGGCCAATATACTCCTAGTCTTTGCAGAGTCTGTAATGTTCGATGTTTTGAATGATGTTGCTTTAATGCACCTATGTGTGCTAATTGCAACCAATTCGCATGTTCTGATTCATCTACACAACAAGCAAGAATCTTTTGATTATCCTGTTTATATATGCTTCCTGCCATTATTTGATATTTCTGAGACTTTGTAATCTCTCCTTCTTTGATCTTTATCCTAGGATTCTTGGGTCCGTATGTCAGAATAGGGACTATAGGCTTAGCCCATTCTGGTGCTATCTCAAGGTTAAACAAGTATGCATCCGGTAATTCATCCGCTACTCCTTGAGGAGCTTCTCCTGAGGTTAATCTTGAAAGGTGGTCAGCTCTAAGATGTGTCTTTCCTTTCCTGACTACGACTTCAAAATCATACTCCATGAGTAATAGAAACCAACGTATCAATCGTCCTGTGTTACATGGTTTGTTGACTAAGTACAATAGGGCTTGATGATCTGTAAAGAACTTGAATTTATTGGCCAACAAGTAGTGCCTAAACTTCTTTACTGCGTAGATCATCCCTAATCCCTCTCGTTCCGTTGTGGTGTAATTTCTTTCTGCTGCGTTCAATTGTCTGCTCGCGTAAGCTATGGGGAGATCTATGTTACCTTCCTTCGTGGGTTGTGCTAACACACATCCTATGGCGTAATTGGATGCATCCACATGTACATGAAATGGTTTACTCCAATCTGGGGTAGTCAATATAGGTGCTGAGCACAAACGTCGTTTAAGTTCATTGAATGACTTTTCACATTCATCTGTCCATTCAAAATTGGTTAAAAGAGAGTACAAAGGCTTGGCTATGATTGCATACATGTGTATGAATCTCCTATAATAACCGCAATGGCCCATAAATGCCTGTACCTCTTTGATGTTCGTCGGCCTAGGTAGATCCGCAATTACCTTCACTTTTTCCTCGTCCGTAGAGATTCCATTTTTTGACACAATGTGTCCTAGAATTTTGCCTTGTCTGACCATGAAAACGCATTTTTCTGGGTTCTAACAAACCTGATATTCTCGACATTTGTCAAATATTTGTCTTAACTCTGGGATATGTGTCTGCCTTACATTTGAATGTGCACATATGTCATCGACATAAACTTCCAAGCTCTTGCGTAAGAATTCCTTAAAAACATGACACATGAGTCGCTGGAAAGTGGCGGGTGCATTTGTTAGGCCAAATGGCATTACACGAAATGCAAATATGCCCCATTCAGTGGCAAAAGCTGTCTTGTGTTGGTCTTCTGGAGCAATGGCTACTTGGTTATAGCCTGAGAATCCATCAAGAAAGCTGTACACTTCCTTGCCCGCAACTCTTTCCAATAAGTCTTCCGTGATAGGAAGAGGATAACTGTCTCTAATCGTGGCAGCATTAACTTTTTTAAGGTTAATACACACACGCAAGTTTCCATTCTTTTTGGGCACAACCACAATGGGGGATACCCATTCGGTATGCTCAATTTCGTAAATGAATCCTGCTTCTATCAAGCGGTCTATCTCCTCTTTAATCTTCGCAGCGTAGTTATCATTGTACGTGTACGGTTTCTGTTTTGTCGGTTTTGCATCTGGAGTCATAGGGATTCTATGAGAACATATATCTGGATCTACTCCCTTCAAATCTTTGTAACTCCAAGCAAAAACATCTCTATATTCGCGCAATAGGGCAACTAACTCTTCTTCTTCTTCAGTCGTCAAATCATGCCCTATGTATGTGCATTTTTCTTCTTCCCCTTCTGTGGCAACTATTACTTTCTTGGTTTTCTCTCGGTTATCATATACTTGTCCGTCATTCGCCTTTCTATTGGGCATTCGTACCATGATTCTCCTATCTTCGATTTCATATTTCTTGAAGTTCTCGGGTACTTCAAATAAAGATTCTTCTTTTTCTGTCATGGTTTCTTTCTTCTTTCTTTTCTTACTTTCACTCTTAGCAGTCACTTGAGTGGCTAACCTTACCTCGTTCGTAATTTCCTCGTGTCTCTGAGTGTGAGTCTCTACTTCGTAGAAATATTCTTCCTCGGATGCAAAGGGTGGGTCCATGATAATTGATTCTAAATCAAAATCGCTTGCATCCTCAAATGCATCAGTGTTCGGTTCACATTCTTCTAAAACTGCATCGCACATGATTGGCTCTATCGTGAAAACTGAAATGTCATAGCCATTCTCGTCACAGTGGGGTGTCCATTGTTCTTCATTGATGGCTACATCCATGGTTGCTAGTATTTCTGCCCAACCATGGGGTTCAAACTCTTCGTCTGGGAATACTACTTGTGCATAGGCTGGATCTTGGAGGGTTCTTGGATGTTGTTCTGCACCTAAGGTCCTGGCTTCTAATCTTTCTTCCTCTTGTTTAGCTACTTTACACATCCATAAATGGGTATCCTCATGCAACCAAGAAGGATTTGATTCTAATGAGTGCACGGATTCCGTCTCTACTGGTGTCTTATGGATGGTGTTCCATTGTATTGGGGGTACATCTCTGTGTGAATAGTCTTTAAGATTGACTTTAGTAGTCACTCCTAAATGTTGCAAGTACAAAGAATTAGTTCCCCAATCTTGTACAATTTGCAACTGGCGCATGAATGGTCGTCCCAATATCATCTCATAAGCACGATTTTTCGCAAAATCACAAATGGCGAAAGTATGCTCAAATTCTACACCACAAGTGGTGAGAGATATGCCTTCTAGTAAGCCTAATGGTTTTTCTATGTGTCCATCAGCCATTTGTAGTTTCATCCTGGTGGGTCTGAGTGCTGGCTTACCCCAACGTTTCCACAAAGCGGTGGTAGCGATGGCTACTCCGGCTCCTGAATCTAAGATGGCTTTCGTGGTGTAGCCCTGATGGGTTATTGGAAGATATGTGTTACCTTCCTCTCCTTCGCTTACGTCTCCAATCTTTTCCACGGGTATCTCTGGTACCTTCTTATGTGATCCTATTTGAGAGGGTGTGGTAGCAAGCTCAGGGAATTGATTTGCTACGTGCTTCCACAATTCTGGTTTTACCTTTAACAATTCCTCCAGAGTGAGATTACATTGTACTTTGGTATTCTTGATCACTTCCGTGTTCCTAGGGATCACTGATTCTTCATTCCTCACTATTATCGTGGGTGCTCTCATACTAATAGACTTAGCTTCCCAAGGTCCTGTGAACTGAGGTAATTCTTGTAGAGAATTAGATTCAAATCCTGTGGGTTCACTCAGTTGTTCCACCTCTACATCATCATATATAGAGGGGATGTCTTGGGGAAATTGTTCCTGCAAGTCGTCTATTTCTTGAATAGGAGGATGAGTTCCTTGTTCTCTTCTCCATTTCTCTTCTTGGATCTCCCTCAAAAATTCATGTGAGTACCTATGTATGGAAGACAAATTGTCTTGACTTTTTGTATTGGGTACTTGAGACAGGGATGGTGCATTCCTTTCCTGTGTCTCTGGGACAATAGGGTTCCTAGACTGATCCTTTTTCTCTTTGCTTTCTATCAAGTGTTCTAGCCTCTCCATTAGTCCTTGAAAGTGTAATTCCGGTTTTGCCATGTTATTCCAATTAAGATATCTAGAGGCTTCGAACAAAGCTTGTGCTAACTCTACCATCTTCATGCAAAGTTTAGTTCTCTCAATTTCTAGATCAGCTCGAGGGTAGTTTTTACTCATTTCCGTTACTTGAGGTCCCTCTTTTAATCTTGCCTGATATGCACGAAACATCATGTCTAGGTCTTCTGGTATGGGGTTCCGCTAAAACTGATCCTGATTTCTGAGCTGGATTTTCTTGGTTTAATTCTTGTGAAGTCAATTCTTGGATTTTGGCTCTAGATTCCTTCAAGCTTCCTTCCAACTCCGTTATCTTTTTACTCCATTTTCTCTTGATTCTTTCTCTAGAATCTTTCCACGATTTTGTCTTTTTACTGCTAGATTCTGCAACTTCACTAGTTCCGGCTACTTTCTCTTGATTAAGCGGTTGGTTTTGTAAGAGCGCCTGGGCTCTGGTTATAGCTTGGATAGGCACGTATGTAGGGTTGGATCCATCTGCGTTGTTTACAATACCTATCACGTTGATCGGTGTCACATTCGAAGCGTTAACTGGGTTCTTAGGACAATCTTTGATTATGTGCTCTTTGCCACAGTCGGCACAAAAGCCTTGTATGTTATAGTACTGTGATTGCCTTGCTATTGGGGGATGTGGACAATCCTTAATGAAGTGATCTCCTTGGCACCTAAAGCATGGTCCTCTAGGGCCCTGTGGTCTCTGTTGTCTCAATTGGGGCCGTGGGTTTGGGTTTGCGTACATCACATTAGCATAGTCTGGCTCCCAACTAGGTTCCATTGGTGGACTATCATAATGATATGTCTCCACATGTTCTGGTGACTCCGTGTAATAAGCGGGTGGACTAGTTACATGAGTAGAGTCAAAACTGTTTGAGTTCGGGTCACTTTCTGTGATCAAGGGTGAAGAAGGCACTAAGGCCCTACTTAGGTTCTCTTCTGCAGCAGCGTATTTGACTGAGATGACATTCGCGGGTGGGGGTGGCTGCTGAGCTAAGACGGGTTGAGGTCTCTGTTGAGCCTGGTATGGGTAGTTCTGAGGAGGCCTATAGTAATAAGGCTGAGCATTGTATTGGCCTTGATACCTACCTGGCTGCGGGTATGCTTGCGGATAGTTCTGTCTCACGGTTTGTTTGTTGTATGGGCAGTCCTGAGCCGTATGATTCGTGTATCTTCTCTCAATTGTACAATATTGGCCACTAGGGTTGGCTTGAGGTTGTGGTGCATTGGGACACACGTTTGCCAAATGATTTCCACCACAAGTGTAACAACGTACATTAGTTGGTAGCTTGGGCACCTGTTTACTAGAAACTCCTAGTTTTTGGGCCACTTTTTCTGCTAGGTCCTCTATCGAATTAGACAATTTTGTGGATGCTAGAGAAGAACAATCTGAGTCCTTATAGACCTTTGAGAGTTCTAATTCATCTCCTAGGTTGTCCTCGATGTCTATACATATTCTTACACACTCCTCTAGCGTTCTGGGTTCTTTTAGGTACACATAGGAGCGTAGTTTAGAGCTCAACAAGCCATCTAAAAACAATGACACTTGTTTGGCTTGTGAGGGTAGCTCTTGCATTGGACATCGTTCGACATATTGTCTGAACCTGCGTCCTGCCAGTCTTACTGTTTACTGAGGGGTCTGTTTGAAGCTATGAATCAATGAAGACGTGTCATGTCTAATCCCACTTTTAGAGAATTCAGTGATGAATGACTCTAAAAAGTGATGGATGTCTCTAAATTGCCTTTGTTGCAATGGTTGGAACCAAGTTAAAGCGGTATTCTTTAACGTTAGTCCAAATGCGTTGTATTGCGTGAACATGTCTTCAACTTGTTCTGCTCTTAGTACTTGCTTGAATTCTGCGACATGGTCATAGGGATCTCCTGTCCCATCAAAATAATTCTTCATGGATTTCACTAATTGAGTGGGTCTCAAAACTCTTGCGTGTTCGCGTGGTCTAGGTAGAGGAAAATCATCTCTACCACCTGGTATTCCATGATCTCTTTGTCTATCCATTCTATTAGTGTTCGTGGTTGTTCTATCTCTCCCTATGGGATGATTAAAGCTTACTTCCGGTCTTTCTTTATTTCCTTCTCTTTGATTTCCCTGGGCTGAGGATGTTCCTGCCCCTTGTTGACTTGTATTCATGTTCGTTCTAGATGGAGGGAATACCAATTCACCTCTCCATGTGTATGTGTTTTTAGCGCGGTCAGGCACCACAAAGACTCTTTCTGAAGTCTCATCCAAGTATACAACCTTTCCAGGTGTATCTGGGTCCTTGAACTCATAAATTGTAATGATGCCTATCTCACCAGGGTGTTCCTTTCTGTACCTCCAAAAGGCTTCATCTGTCTCTTTATTTACAAACAACTCGGTGCTCCGGTTATCTTGAGGGATCCACTCTGGGATGAGTACTCTTGTTAATACGGATTTCCCTCTAGGTGTTCTAGGTTCTTCTAACGGTTCTTTTCCTTGAAATTTCGCTTCCGTTTCTAATTGGATTGTGCCAAACTCATTGGTATCGTTTGGCTGCGTGCTTAGGACGTACATGGTTCCTTCTTTGTCTATGTAAGCGTCTCTCTCAAATTTCACCACTGGTCTTTCCAATCCAATGGGTTGATCAGGGTTGTGCAGTTGCACCACTTGCCTTCGCAAACCATCCTCATAGATGTGAGCACCTAGTCGGTTGGTTCGGAGAAACTCTAATTGCGTTCTATAGGGTCCTTCAGGTTTTTCTAAGTATGCTACATGAGACCCTCCTTCTGGTCTGTCTGTGCTAAATGCCATTTCTGATTTGCTAGTATCTGAACTCTCGTAGGGATAATTACTATTCAACTGCTGAGCCCACGATCGAGCAGTAGTTCTTACACTAGCCTCTGATGATCTAAGGCTTCGTCGGTCCGACTTACCTATATGTTTGCCCGATCTAAGGTTCATTAATTTTCTTCCTTGCACACTCAATCACACACTTAGATCGTCAATGGTTCTTTGTTATTACTTTCTTGATTGTTTTTAATTTTCTTTGGATTCTTGTCTTAATATATGCGTCAGGAATTCGACTTTCCGTTATGATTTTGAGTTCTCGTTCCGTCAGACTTAGGTTCTTTCCTTTAGGCTTTCGTCACACACACTTTTACTTGTAGTCTTGGACTTGAAAGGATTAAATATCTTGAACTTGAGGCGTTCCTATCGACTTAAATCCACAATGCTAACGTTTAGCCTAAGCTAAGAATTGACTGAGGGGGTTGAGTAATCTTCCAACCTCGAGTCGGCTTTTCTGGTTGCTCTGATGCCCTGTTGCCCAAGAAGCCGCGCTTCCCAAGCTCTGCTGTCTTCACTGCCTTGCTGGCTTGCCTTGGATTGCCCTTGCTAGACCTGGAAAAATCCAATTTTAGACCAATTCACAGTTGGATGATCAAGCACTTGAGCATACACACCTTTTTAGTCCCTTCCCTTTTGCCCAAAATTTCAATACTTGCCCCCTGGCTTCCTAGTCCCAAACTAGGTGAACCCCAAAATAGCTTATCTAAAAATAGACGTATCCTTTATGAAAAAAACAGTTGAGGTCACGTAGTACTCGTCACGAGCTTTCTAACGAGATTAAGCTCAAAAAACGGACTTCGGATGAAAAAGTTATGAGCGTTCAGGCCCTGGGGGGTAAAAACTGACAATCAGGTTTTCCTTCAAATATGAGCTAAGGGGTCTCCTATGAGTCTAATGGTCCAAAAATTTCTCAAAAATACCCCCAAAATTGGTCAAAAAATGGAACCCTAAATTTGCGATGGGGGTGCACAATCGCGATGGTCTGGAACCGTCGCGATGGTCCAAGCGAACCGTCGCTATGGCGTGATCAGGCGGACAATCGCGATGGCGCGGGTCAACGGTCAAAGGTGGACAGTCGCGATGGCTCGAAGTGAACGATCGCGATGGCGTGGAAATGGAACCGTTGCGATGGTCCAAGCGAACCGTCGCGATGGCGTGGAGTTTGAACGATCGCGATGGCGCGAAAAGGTGAACCGTCGCGATGGCTCGAAGTGAACAATCGCGATGGCGTGATCATGCGGACAATTGCGATGGCGCGGGTCAACGGTCAAAGGTGGACAGTCGCGATGGTCCGAAGTGAACCATCGCGATGGTCACGAGTGCGATGGCGTGAGCCAATCGCGATGGTCCGATTTTGGGCTGTCGCGATGGTCCAAAAAATGAACCGTCGTGATGGTCTATCGTGACACGTGGCACTGTCGTGGCGATGGCATGGGCCAAACGCGATGGTCCGGGGTCAGCTGAACAATCGCGATGGTCCAAGTGGACCGTCGCGATGGCTCAAGTGAACCGTCGCGATGGTCCGAGACCGTCGCGATGGTCCGGCCGAGCCGTCGCGATGGCGTGAGCCTATCGCGATGGTGCGACACAATCGCGATGGTCTGAGCCAATCGCGATGGTCCACCAAAGTGTGAATTTTTGAGATGCGCCTGTGGATTTGTAGATGCGCAAGGGTCGCCTACCTCGTGGTGTGGTCGCCTACCAAGAATTCCGAAAGTTGCAGACCATCGCGATGGTCCGCCACACTCGGCAGATCTTTGACAGAGAGTAAAATTTTACCTTTTCCAAGCTTCCCTGATGCACTGGAGCTCTGTACCTGCAAGAAAACTCAAGAAAACACAAGCACACACAAGCACAAAAGTTCTCTCTCGCTCTCTCGCATGCACAAATGAGGGGAAATGAGGTGAATGGGTGGATATGGTGAATTTTCTGATTTTTTTGGAGGTGAAGATGATGATGCGATGATGAAGATGAAGTGTGGGGGAGGTGAAAAACACTAAAAACTAAGTTAAAACAACAACAAAAACTGAAATTTTTACCTTCCAACGCCACTTCTTGCTATACTCTTACCATCACACATTCGTCCTAGACTCGATCCCCGGCAACGGCGCCAAATTTGGTGTTGCTCTAGCACAATGGTGAGAACCACGTTAAGAAGCTTCACCTCCTTAATGTCAATCCGCGGAAGAGATAGGAGTGATATGAAGATCGTGAATGAGAGATGATGTGAGAGTGAAGGTGAGAAGCACAAAGATGCACACACACATACACACACACAATGAAGAGACAAGCAAGACACAATGGAAGGTGGGAAATTAGCTTTATTACTCAAAAACACTATTACAAGCTCAAATTAGCTCTAAGCTCACACTAGCCAACATGAACCAACCACAAAAATGAGCTCTCTAGCTCTTTTTATAGTTTCTAGACTAGTTTTGACCGGTTTCACATCTAGTGACCGGCATAGTTAAAAAATAGGTCCTAGAGGCTATTTGGAAGGGTAAACGATGTCTAAAAATAACGAAAATTGGTACGCGTATTCTACCTAAGCTCCTCAAGCTCGAGGACTCCTCGGCTTGCACAAAATGGAGCTATGGATTACAAAATGGGGTTTTGTCTATATTACATATGTTACAAGAGTGATGAAAATCACTGTTGGATGTTTGAAGAGGTAATAAAAACATAGTTGTTTGAAAAAATGATCCGACTGGCTCCCTGCTCCGTCTTTACATGCTTCCACGTCGTCTGTGCCTCTGACTGTGCCTCTGACTGCTTCCAACAACATCCATAAATGAGTATCCTCGTGCAACCATGAGGGATCTGATTCCAATGAGTGTACAAATTCTGTTTCTTCTTGTGTCTTATGGATGGTATTGCATTGTATTGGGGGTACATCTCGATGGGAGTAGTCTTTAAGATTGACTTTAGTAGTCACTCCTAAATGTTGCAAGTACAAAGAATTAGTTCCTCAATCTTGTACAATTTGCAACTGACGCATGAATGGTCGTCCTAAAATCATCTCATAAGCATGATTTTTACTAAAATCACAAATGGCGAAAGTATGCTCAAAATCCACACCACAAGTGGTGAGAGATATGCCTTCTAGGAAGCCTACTGGTTTCTCTATATGTCCGTCAGCCATTTGTAGCTTCATCTTGGTAGGTCTCAATGTTGGCTTACCCCAAGGTTTCCATAAGGTGGTGGTAGCAATGGCTACTCCAACTCCTGAATCTAGTATGGCTTTGGTGGTGTAGCCCTGATGGGTTATAGGAAGATAAGAGTTACCTTCCTCTCCTTCGCTTACATCTCTGATCTTTTCTACTGGTATCTCTGGCACCTTCTTGTGTGTTCTTGTCTGTGAGGGAGTAGTAGCAATCTCAGGGAATTGATTTGCTACATGTTTCCACAGTTCTGGTTCAACCTTCAACAATTCCTCTCCTCTAGAGTAAGGTGACACTGCACTTTAGTGTTCTTTATCACTTCCGTGTTTCTAGGGATTACTAATTCTTCATTCCTCACTATTATAGTGGGTGCTCTCATGCTAATAGACTTGGCTTCCCAAGGTCCTGTGAACTGAGGTAATGCTTGCAAAGAATTAGATTCGAAACCTATGTGTTCACTCAATTGTTCTTCCTCTACATCATCATAAATAGAGGGAATGTCTTGGGGAAATTGCTCTTGCAAATCGTCTATTTCTTGAATAGGAGGATGAGTTCCTTGTTCTTTTCTCCATTTCTCTTCTTGTATTTCTCTTAGAAATTCATACGAATATCTATGTATGGAAGAAAAATTGTCTTCACCCTCGGTGTTTGGTACTTGAGACAGGGATGGTGCATTCCTTTCCTGTGTCTTTAGGACACTAGGATTCCTATACTGATCCTTTTTCTCCTTGCTTTCAATCAAGTACTCTAGCCTCTCCATTAATCCTTGAAAGTGTAAGTCAGGTTTTGCCATGTTATTCCAATTTAGATATCTAGAGGCTTCGAACATTGCTTGTGCTAGTTCTACCATTTTCATGCAAAGCTTAGTCCTCTCAATTTCTAGGTCTACTCGAGGGTAGTTCTTACTCATTTCTGCTACTTGAGGTTCTTCTTTTATTCTTGCTTAATATGTGCGAAACATCATGTCTAGGTTTTTTGGTAGGGGTTCCGCTAAAACTGATCCTGATTTTTGAGCTATGTTCTCTTGATTCGATTCCTGTGAAGTCAATTCTAGGATTTTGGCTCTAGATTCCTTGAGACTTCCTTCCAATTCTGTTATCCTTTTACTCCACTTTCGCTTGATTCTTTCTCTGGAATCTTTCCAAGATTTTGTCTTTTTATTGCTAGATTCTCCAACTTCACTAGTTCTAGCTACTTTCTCCATTCTGTAAGAGTGCCTGGGCTCTTGTTATAGCGTGGATAGGCACGTATGTAGGGTTGGATCCATCTGCGTTGTTTACAATACCTATCACGTTGATTGGTCTCACATTTGAAGCATTAGCAGGGTTCTTAGGACAATCTTTTATGATATGCTCTTTACCACAGTCAGCGCAAAAGCCTTGTACGTTATAGTATTGTGATTGTCCTGCTATCGGAGGATGTGGACAATCCTTTATGAAATGATCTCCTTGGCACCTAAAGCATGGTCCTCTAGGTCCCTGTGGTCTTTGCTGTCTTAATTGGGGCCGTGGATTTGGGTTTGTGTACATCACATGAGCGTAGTCGAGCTCCCAACTGGGTTCCAATGGCGGACTATCGTACTGATATGTCTCCACGTGTTGTGGTGACTCTATGTAATACGCGGGTGGACTATCTACATGAGTAGAGTCAACACTGTTTGAGTTTGGGTCACTTTCTATGATCAAAGGTGAAGAAGGCACTAAAGCCCTACTTAGGTTCTCTTCTGCAGCAACATATTTAACTGAGATGACATTAGCTGGTGGGGGTGGCTGTTGAGCTAAGACAGGTTGAGGTCTCTGTTGAGCCTGATAAGGGTAGTTTTGAGGAGGCCTATAGTAATGAGGCTGAGCATTATATTGACCTTGATACCTACCTGGTTGTGCATATGCTTGAGGGTAGTTCTGTCTCAGTGCTTATTTGTTATAGGGGTAGTCTTGAGCCGTATGATTCGTGTATCGTCACTCGATCGTACAGTACTAGCCACTAGGGTTGGCTTGTGTTCGTGTTGCATTGGGACACACATTCGCCGTATGATCACCACCACAGGTGTAACAATGCTTATTTGTTGTTAACCTAGGCATCTGTTTACTAGAGACTCCTAGTTTCTGGGCCACTTTTTCTGCTAGGTCTTCTATCGAGCTAGACAATTTTGAAGATGCTAGAGAAGAACAATCTGAGTCCTTATAGACCTTTGAGAGTTCCAACTCGTCTCCTAAGTTGTCCTCAACATCTATGCAAATTCTTACACACTGCTCTAGCATCCTGGGTTCCTTCAAGTATACATAGGAGCGTAGCTTAGAGCTCAACATGCCATCTAAAAACAATGACACTTGCTTGGCCTGTGAGGGTAGCCCTTGCATTGGACATCTCTCCACATATTGTCTAAATCTACGTCCTGCAAGTCTAACTGTTTCTTGAGGGGTCTGTTTAAAGCTATGAATCAACGAAGACGTGTCATGCCTGATTCCACTTTTAGAGAATTCCGTGATGAATGACTTTAAAAAATGATGGATGTCTCTAAATTGCCTTTGTTGCAATGGTTGGAACCAAGTTAAAGCTGTATTCTTTAAGGTTAGTCCAAATGCATTATATTGCATGAACATGTCTTCTACTTGCTCTGCTCCTAGCACTTGCTTAAATTCTGCAACATGGTCGTAGGGATCTCCTGTCCCATCAAAATAGTTTTTCATGGACTTTACTAGCTGAGTGGGTCTCAATATTCTTGGGTGTTCACGTGGTCTAGGTAGAGAAAAATCATCTCTACCACCTGGCATTCTAGGTTCTCTTTGTCTATCCACTCTGTCCGTGTCTACGGTGGTTCTATCTCTCCCTATGGGATGATTGAAACTTACTTCGGGTCTCTCTTTATTTTCTCTCTTTGATTAGCATGGGCGGAGGATGTTCCTGCCCCTTTTTGGCTTTCGTTTACGTTTGCTCGAGATGGAGGGAAGACTAAATCACCTCTCCATGTATATGTTTTTCTTGCGTGGTCTGGTACCACAAATACTCTTTCTGAAGTTTCATCCAGGTATACAACCTTTCCAGGTGCATGGTGGTCCTTAAATTCATAGATTATGATGGAGCCTACCTCACTAGGTTGTTCTGTTCTGTATCTCCAAAATGCTTCGTCAGTTTCTTTATTTATGAATAATTATATGCTTCTGTTATCCTGAGGGGTCCAATCTGGAACTAGTACTCGTGTCAATACAGATTTCCCTCTAGGCGTCCTAAGTTCTTCTAATGGTTCTTTTCCTGGTGCTCTCGCTTCCGTCTCTAACTGAATTACGCCAAACTCGTTGGTATTGTTTGGCTGAGTACTTATGATGTACATTGTTCCTTCTTTGTCTATGTATGCGTCTCTCTTGAATTTTACCACTGGACGTTCCAATCCAATGGGTTGATCAAGATTGTGCATTTGCACCACTTGTCTTCGCAAACCATCCTCATAGATGCGAGCACCTAAGCGGTTTTGTTTGGAGAAATTCCAGTTGAGTTCTATAGGGTCCTTCGGGTCTTTATAAATATGCAACATTTGACCCTCCTTCTGGTCTTTTTCGTGCTAAAAGCCATTTCTGATTCACTCATATCTGAGCTCTCGTAGGGGTAATTACTATTCAATTGTTGTGCCCACGATCGTGCAGTAGTTCCTACACTTGCTTCAGATGATCTAAGGCTTCGTCGGTCTGACTTACCTATATGTTTGCCCGATCTAAGGTTCATGAATTTACTTCCTCTCACCGTTAAGGTTCCTTGTTTCTAATTGCTTGGTTCTTTTTTAAATGTCCTTAAGTCCTTATCTTGTCTTAACTATATGTGTCACGAATCAACTTTCCGTGGTACTTTTGAGTTTTCGTTCCGTTACACTTAAGTTCTTTTCCTTTAGGTTTTCGTATCACACACCTTTACTTTCATCTTAGACTTGAAAAATTAAATCTCTTGAAATTGATCGTTCCTATCGTCATTAATCCACAATGCTACCGTTTATCCTAAGCTAATAATTGACTGAGGGGGGTTGAGTAATCTTCCAACCTCAAGTCAACCTTGGTGGTTGCTTTGATGCCCAAGAAGCCGCGCTTCCCAAGCCCTGTGTTCTTCTGTGCCTTGCTTTGCCTTGCTGTGTTTGCCCTTGATTGCCCTTGCTAGACCTGTAAAAATTCAATGTTTAGACCAATTCTCAAATGGATGATCAAGCACTTGAGTATATACACTTTTAAAGGTCCCTTCCCTTTTGCCCAAATTTTTGTGCTGCCCCTTAGCTTTTCTAGTCCCACACTAGGTCAACCTCAAATTAGCTTATCTAAAAATCAACGTATTCTTTATGAAAAAAATAATTGAGGTCATGTAGTACTCGTAAAGAGCTTTCTAATGAGCTATAAGGCTCAAAAAATGGACTTCGGATGAAAAAGATATGACTGTTCAGGCCCTGGGGGGTAAAAACTAACAAACAAGTTTTTCTCCAAATATGAGCTAAGGGGTCTCCTATGAGTCTAATCACCCAAAAATTTGCCAAAAATAGCCCCAAATTTGTCCAAAAAATCAAACTCCAAAAATTGTGTTTCGGGTGGACAATCGCGATGGTCTGCAATAATCGCGATGGTCTGGGACCGTCGCGATGGTCCAAGTGAACCGTCGTGATGGTCCAGGTGAACCGTCGCGATGGCGTGGCACAATCGCGATGGTCCGAAGGAGCGAACTATCGCAATGGCGTGAATGTGGGCAATCGCGATGGCGTAAATGTGGGCAATCGTGATGGTGTGAATGAACCGTCGCGATGGTCTAATCAGCGAGCAATCACGATGGTGTCGGTCAACGGTCAACAGGATAATTGCGATGGCGTGAGCCCGTCGCGATGGTCATAAGGCACGATGGCGTGAGCCAATCGTGATAGTTCGAATTTCGAGGCGTCGCGATGGTCTGAGGGTATCGTCGTGATGGTCTAGCTTGCCACGTGGTAGCATCAGTGCAATGGCATGAGCCAATCGCGATGGCGTGGGCTCTACGGGATCGTCACGATGGTCAAGGACCGTCGTGATGGTTCAAGTGAACCGTCGCGATGGCATGAGACCGTCGCGATGGTCCGGCCGAGCCGTCGCAATGGCGTGAGCCAATCGCAATGGTGTGATGACACAATGACGATGGCATGAGCCAATCGCGATGGTCCACCAAAATGCAAATTTTGCAAATGCAAGTGTGGATTCATGTATGCACTTGTGTCGCCTTCCTCGTGGTGAACTCGCTTACCAAAAATGCCAAACTTGGCAGACCATCGCGATGGTCTGACACACACGGCAGATCTCTGACAGAAAGTGAAATTTTACCTTTTTGCAGCTTTCCCAATGCACTGGAGCACTGTACCTGCAAGAAAACTCAAAAACACAATAGCACATGCAAGCACAAAAGCTCTCTCTCTCTCTCTCGCATGCACAAATGAGGGGAAATGAGGAGAATGGGTGGATATGGTGAATTTTCTGATTTTTTTGGAGTGGAAGAAGATGATGTGGTGATGAAGATGGAGTGTGGGGGAGGTGAAAAACACTAAAACTAACTAAAAACAACAACAAAAAACTAAAATTTTTACCTTCCAATGCCACTTCTTGCTATACTCTTACCATCACACATTCGTCCTAGAATCGATCCCCGGCAATGGCACCAAATTTGGTGTTGCTCTAGCACAATTGTCATATTATGGATGTATATCCTCTTGGGTGAGGTGGCACTCATGCCACATGGCATCTAATGGGAGTAATATCATATGGTAGAATAGATATTGAGACTCTCTTTATGAGAGATACGAGCTCGGCGGTTGGGAGGAGAACGAAATCATCCTTCTGTGTGTGTCGACGGCAGCGAGCAGCTTACGCAAGATTAGCCATGGCTAGCAAAAGAATTTGGTTTATGATATTGGTATCAGAGCAGGAGACGAACGATTACGCGGCTGCGTTTTAGAGCAAAATGAAGCATTCATGCCAGTGCGCTCTCTGGGTTTTGAACATGCGACCTTGTCTTTCATGGGCGCTTGGGCTAGCCAAGAGGACATCCTTCAGATGATGAACTTGTAGCGTCCAAAACTGTTCTAGATCAAACACAGATGGCGCAAATAAAAGCAATAGAAACTCGTCTAACACTCTTCAGTATCGTGCGCTGTTCCGACGGGGTTCGATCTCTGATCAGTATGTCCAGAGATACAGTGCCTAGCCAAGAACCACAATGAAGTGTCCATAGCTTAAAGAGGTTCTTTCGAAGGCGGTTATTCATGACGGGTAGCAAAACAATTCAATGGATGGTTTAGATGGGCATCTAAGATCCCCTCAGAAGGATGAGCTTCCGTCCCTACCGCCTACACACGGACATGACAAGAGAAGCATGATCGTCGAGAAAGGGGCACCTGATGGAGTCGAACTTCTTAAGCTGGAACGAAGCAAAGAGGATCAAGATATGAGTTAAGAAAGGATACCGAGTACTCCATTTAAGGTACATATAAACTTAAATTTCTTATTAAGTTTTTAGGAGTCAGTTATAGGAAGACTCCATTATTTACAAAAGAAGGGATGGCCTTTGGGTACAGTTTTTGAGGAAAAAATTTATGTATGGAGAGTATGAGATATGTACTCTCACCTAGAGTTAAGGATTCCCTCAATATAGAACAAAGGGTAAGTTTTAGGCATCTCCAAAGTAGCCTATTTTTATGATTTTTACATAAATTTCAGGAGCTATTTTTGATAAGTAGCCATTTCGGGGAAGGGAAATGAAGCGGGATTTTTCTTGGTTTAGTAGGAAAAATCATGCACATATATAGTATAGTGTATTGACTTCCATGCAAGATCAAGAAATCCAAAAGATACCTCAGTTTGATGGGAGTTTGAAGCTCCACAAAATCCCCCTCCATCACAGTTTGACAAAAATTTCAGCACCTAAATTTGAAAAAAATCCCATTTTGGAAGAGGGAAAAATAGGTGCGATAGTTATGGATGGATAGGGAAAGCTATGTATACTGAGAGTATGGTGTATGGACTTCTTAGACGAATCATTAGATTCATAAAAATGATAAGTTAAGGAGGAATTTTAGTTCCTCAAAGACCCCCTTCCCGCACTTTTTGAAAAAAGTTTCAGAAGTTAAGTTTTGCCAAACTCCACTTTTGGGAGTAGGAATAAAGATCATTTGTGGCTTCCCATGGATTATTGTATAAAAATCCAAGAGATATCCACATTTAGAGAGGATTAGAAGCTTGCTAAGCTCCCATTTAAGTTTTTGCATAAAAGCAAAATCTTGATTTAGGCCTCTTTTGGGGAGTGAACTAGCATGCACCAAGGGAGGATTTGGAAGAGTGAAAATAGGCCTAAGCATCTTCATATACCACTCTCTGAGATTATGGAGAGAATTTTAGCATTTGCTTGATGGAAGAATGCTTTTAGGCACCCCAAAAATCACATTTTTACACTTTTTCCAGTCCCTCCAACAGTCCACTAGTTTGGCATGTCCCACTTGGAATGGCCATATCTTGGGCTAGGAAACTCCAAATTGGACGTGCTACGGCTCGTTTCGAAGAGCACAAGGTCTACTTTTAGTTTATGAGAAAAAATTTTGGAAAGTAAAAATTTTTGCAGGTCTGAACAGGTCTGCAAAGTCTGAACAGTTTTTGGCGACTACCTTCCGGGAGCCATATCTTTCAAACCGGGAAGGCGATTTGAGTAATTTCACTTCGACCTATTTGCACATGCTTTATATTTCAGTTTATGAACATTTGCAGGTCCTAAAGTGGTTTTTGCAGGTCTAAAGAAGGATTACTAATGCATTTTTGAGCTAAATTTGCATTATTTTTGTAATCACCTGACCATGTTTTATGTTTGAGGAGTGCTCCGATATTTTCGGACACTTCAAAGTGTATGTTAGGACCTGAGGAGGAAGGTGCAGAGGTCTCGAAGCTTATCGAGAGCGATTGGATGCATGCAATTCCAAAATCAGAATACTCAGGGACGTATATTTTATGCTTTCTGGCATTTTATTTATGTTATGGCATGTTCTGTATCTACATGCATGAATGGGATTGCATACATCAAGTGTTGATCATTGTTTAAGCTCTTAAAAGTATGGATCAACATGCAGGAAGTATACTTTTTGATTGTTTGCAGGAAAGAAGATTACAGAAACCATATGGCTATGCAACACCGGGAATGGTTGCTAGCAAATACTTTTGTGTTTTTGCAGGTCATGGAATCCATATATAAGTTTATGGCGTGCATGCCATGGGCCTGTCAAGCCCTATGTTTTTGGGTGGCCTGAGCGCCACTGAGTTATGGTTTAATTTTTTTTGGGATTCCGTTTCCTGGGGAAATGCTGTCGAAATTTTTCCTACCGCATGGCGTTATATACGCACTTGCCTTTAGGTAGGAATGTTATGGCATAGTAACATGCCTTTCTGCAAACATCAATAAGTTTTAGGCATGCTTATAAGCATGTATTTGATGGACTTAGGACCATCAGAGTATTATATATAAGGCAACCTCGGTAGTAGCAGGATCCCTATATATAATCCTTATGGATTTAGACCATAGGATTGCTAACGGAAGGAGCTACACCTTCACCATTAGTAATGTGCACAAGCAATCCTATAGGTTCAGGAAGTTGCATTCAGGCTCGGGAGATACATTTAGGACAATCTCCAAGGTAGTGAAGATTTATTTATCTTCACAAAAGTCTCACAGTAGAATTAGGAGACTATGGGGTATCATGATGAATACCCAAAGAGTGACTAGTTTCACTCATGCACATCACTTGACCAAGTAGTGAAGCATTTTTGCTACACTACTAAGGAAACCAAATGGATGGGATCATAAAGATGGGTTTCATGAGATAGCATCGACGGATGCTTATGTGATTCGAGTGATGGTTAGGAAGGCCATAGGCATGGCACTACCTCTATGGTATAGAGCATAGATCCCTTAGTCAGGAACAGTTGGGGTACCCAATACATATATATGTATATCGGGATCTACAAAGAGGTACTTAGACTCAGTCTTTGTACCTAGGAACAAGTTGGTTTGGAACAGAAAGGGATATCCATTGTCACGTACTGACTAGAACCAAACTAACTAGTTCGAGGACATGGGACTCATTTGAGTCCATAGATATGATTTTAGGATATGGGATTCATTAGAGTCCATCTGCATATTCCATTACATATGTATGGAATATATATTTGGTTTAGTGTAGGTATGACACCGTGAATTGGAAGGATTTTTCACTGGTATGGGACGGTGGAAACGACTTCCCTTTGAGCACTCTTCTTCTATGGCCAGGAAGAAAAGGACTCATCATTCATGGCATCATGTCTCACTAGATCACAGGAGAGCTCTTAGTAGACATCTCCTACTAGGAATGGGAGTTATCCTTCACAGTATTGGGAAGATTTATTCTTCCAGTAGAGAATGTGATAGGTGATTTTCTCACCATTCGTGTCACATACTCATTTTTCAGTTTTTCAGAAAGGATAATTCCATCAGTTTGATTGGATCGTATAGATCCATGCACAGAATATGGTTGGCAGAGATAATTCTTTACTATGGATACACATGTGTTTACGGTATCATATCACATCATTGCTGACCATTTAGTAGAGGGCTTTGACCCTTATTAGGAATTTATTTTCTCCACTCTTCACTACATACACCTTCATTAGTTACGGGAGATTTATTCTCCATTTTCATAGGAATAAGTGTAATGAGGGATTATGCACCAGATATGGAAGAGAGGACTAAATAAATTCATGAGTTTCTCTTTTAAGGAAAGGACAAAGTGGGAATCAGTTCAGAGATTCATGAGAGGTCTCACTTTAGCTCCTATTCTTTGAAAGGGAAAGAAGGAAAGGAAAACATAATTTCTTCATAGCAGAAGAATACAGTAAGTTTTCCTTTATAGAGAAGAGGTGTTTGAAAAACATCTCTTAGTCTTTATTTCAGAAGGAATTCAATTACTCTACTTTCCAGTATAATTTTCCTTCACATGGGAGTTTCTTTCTCCACTATTTTAGAAGGAAAAAACATGGAGAACTTATGTGCATGTTCTCACTTATGGATGAGTATAGTAATTGGATTCAAAAGAACCTCTTCCAAAGGGAAAGGGAAAGTGGAATAGACTCCACTACTAGAGCTCTTTTCCTTAAAGGAGATTAGAGAGAGAGATAGAGAGAGAGAGAGTTTCACTTTCTCATTTCGGTTGTCTAGATAGAAGTGGCACTCTTCTATCAAAGGCAAGAGGGAGATCAGTTAATCATGATGGTTAGATTGAGTCTCATTTGTAAACTCTAGAGAGAAACAGTTATGTTACTCCAGTGATGATCTTTAACTAGATGAGATGATCTAGTTATTGACATTAGTTAGACTGGGAGTAGAGTTATGACTCTTCTCTTTCGAGTTTCTACGAGATAGGGAAGTATCTAACCTATTAGAGTACCAAACTCTTAGTTGGTGTTACATCATGAGTATGATGGGTAAACATCAATTAGGAGGATGGGTACTTAGGGATTATCTGAATCTCAAAGGGAATGCTTTCTGCATTCATATGGCAAACTACAGGGAAGAGAAATATTAGAGTTTGCACAAGTGCCAATAGATGCTCTTCCAATAGAACCTAGTCCAATGGTAAAGGATGACAAACCACAGATTTCTCGGTTGGAGAAATGTAGAGATTGCATTTTACTACCAAGAAATTCCTATGTATGACCTGGATGATGGATTTGCATAGTTCACAAGGTAGTTTAGACAAAACTATTACTTGTGATTACACTCAAGGTTAGGAAGACCTAGAGTGGTATGAGGGCAATCTATCATTTAGTCTTAGATGGGTTTGATGTCACTTGATATGGGACTTTGTTCTATACTTCAGAGGATTCTATGGTTTATTATCTCCATTATGGTATGGTCAAGCTTATGAGCTTGGCACTTTACACTTGATTTTTATATTATTACTCCATAGAGGATGCATCATATGGACTTAGGTCATTTGATGATGTTGTTTATCATGGGAGTGATAATATGAAGTTGAGTGTACATGGGAGATAATAAGCACCATTCAGACGGTTTCCCACCTTTCAGATGATCTCATATGGGACTTCTTAAGGGGAAGGATACGGGGAAACAACACACAGAGATGACCATGTACATAGAGTACATGGGGTTCAGGGGAGTCCGAGCACTTTCTTCTACCATTATGGACATTTCATTTACATTTTCGAGGACGAAAATGCTTTAAGGGGAAGGAAATGTCATATTATGGATGTATATCCTCTTGGGTGAGGTGGCACTCATGCCACATGGCATCTAATGGGAGTAATATCATATGGTAGAATAGATATTGAGACTCTCTTTATGAGAGATACGAGCTCGGCGGTTGGGAGGAGAACGAAATCATCCTTCTGTGTGTGTCGACGGCAGCGAGCAGCTTACGCAAGATTAGCCATGGCTAGCAAAAGAATTTGGTTTATGATAACAATGGTGAGAACCATGTTAAGAAGCTCCACCTCCTTAATGTCAATCCGCGGAAGAGATAGGAGTGATATGAAGATCATGAATGTGAGATGAAGTGAGAGTGAAGGTGAGAAGCATAGAGATGCACACACACATACACACACACAACGAAGAGACAAGCAAGACACAATGGAAGGTAGGAAATCAACTCTATTACTCAAGAACACTCTTACAAGCTCAAGCTCACTCTAGCTCATACAAGTCTACACTAGCTAACCTCAAAAATGAGCTCTCTAGCTCTTTTTATAGATTCTAGACTAGTTTTGACCGGTTTCACATCTAGTGACCGGCATAGTTAAAAAATAGGTTCTAGGTGTTATTTGAAAGGGTAAACGGTTTCTACAAGTAACCAAAATTGGTACGCTCATTCTACGTGAGATCCTCAAGCTCGAGGACTCCTCGGCTTGCACAAAATGGAGCTATAAATTACAAAAAGGGTTTTTCTATGTTACATATGGTACAAAAGTGATGAAAATCACTGTTGGAGGTTTTGAAAAGTATTTATAAATTATAAGTCTTTGAAAAAATGATTCGACTGACTCCCTGCTTCTTCGTTATGCTCTGTCTTCACATGCTTCCGCGTCTTCTATGCCTCTGACTACTGCCAACAATACCTTCATTGATTGTATCTTTGAGATACTTAAGTACTCTCTTAGCTGCATTCATGTGTGGTCTTCTCGGTGAGTGCATGAACTGACTAAGCACTCCCACACTATATGAGATGTCTGCCCTTGTATGAGTAGCATATATCAAGCTACCTACCAAGCTTTGATACTCTTTAATGTCTTCAATTTTCTCACCTTCATAAACACTTAGTTTATGATTCATCTCCAAAGGTGTACCTGCAGGTTTAGTGTTCTCCATTTTGAACTTGAGAAGAAGATCGTGAATGTATCTTCTTTGAGTCAAATACATTCCTTCATCTGTATATATCACCTGCATACCTAGGAAATATGTGAGCTCACCTAGGTCACTGATTTTGAACTCCTCTTGCATGTGTCTCTTGATCCTTTGAATGCCATTTAGATCATCACCTGTCACAATAATATCATCTACATATACACATAGATAGATAACCTCATTGCGATCGCTTTTGATGAATAGAGAAGGATCTGAGCTGCTAGGTTTGAACCCTTGATCTTGAAGATATGTAACCAACCTGTAATTCCAAGCTCTAGGAGCTTGTTTCAATCCATACAATGCTTTCTTAAGTCTGCAAACATAAGATGGATGATTAGGGTTTTCAAAACTTGGTGGTTGTGACATGTACACCTCTTCACTTATCCAACCATTTGAGAATGCATTTTTCACATCAAGTTGGAGGAGTCTCCAATTCCTTGCAACAACTACACTTATCAATGTCCTGATTGTAGTCATGTTTGCAACTGGTGAGAATGTTTCCTCATAGTCTATACCATGAGTTTGTGAGCATCCTTTGGCAACTAATCTTGCCTTGTACCTGCAAACTGATCCATCTGAGTTTCTTTTAACTTTATATACTCATCTACAACCAATTACCTTTTGATTTGGCGACATTGGAATCAAATCCCAAGTGTCCATTTCCTTCAATGCATCTATCTCTTCTTTCATGGCCTTTTCCCAATTAGGGTTTCCCTTTGCCTCTTCATAGGTTGAGGGTTCCTCTGAAATAGAGTCTTTTGCCAAGTATATTGAATGCTTTGTAACAAATGTGGAATGATATCCATACCTTTCTGGTTGTTTCTTCTCTCTTGCTGATCTTCTAGGTCCTTGTTTGGAGCATTCTCCAACCTCTTGCATCTTTACTTTGCCTCTTGACTTCCATAGCTTTGTAATCCTTTTCTCTTTCATCTTGGTCATCGTCTGTATCACTTCTTGGATCCTGGACCTGTGTATCATGCTTGCTTCCTAATTGATAAGAGTCAGAATCAAGATCATATGGTAGTGTTACCTTTTGT
Organism: Ceratopteris richardii; assembly: GCA_020310875.1. Taxonomy (NCBI): domain Eukaryota; kingdom Viridiplantae; phylum Streptophyta; class Polypodiopsida; order Polypodiales; family Pteridaceae; genus Ceratopteris; species Ceratopteris richardii. The sequence goes on from CM035426.1 coordinate 93,532,140, forward strand.
TTGTCTTCATCATACCAAGACATGTGTTCTTCAAACACAACATCTCTACTTGTAGTGAATTGCTAGGTTGAAGGATTGAAGAACCTGTAACCCATCTGAGTTGAATCATATCCAATAAACACTGCCTTTGTTGCCCTTTCATCTAGCTTATCTCTTATTTGTGATGGTTCATGAACATAAGCTAAAAAACCAAAAACCTTGCAATGTCCAAGACTAGGTTTTTTTCCATGCCATGCTTCATAAGGAGTCATACCTTGAAGTGATTTGGATGGTAGTCTATTGACAAGGTACACAATAGTTGAAATAGCTTCTGTCCATAGATAATGTGGAAACTTCTTCTCTTCAAGCATTGTTCGGGCTGATCCAACGAGTGTCTTGTTTCTCCTCTCTGCAATTCCATTTAGTTGAGGAGAGTACCTAGTAGTCACTTCCCTTTTGATACCTTTGTCTTGCAAGAACTCATCAAAATCTTTGGAGAAGTATTCTCCCCTTCCATTAGATCTATGCTTCTTTAGTGATCTACCTGTATGATTCTCCACATGTGCAAGATACTTCTTGAAGCAATCAAACACTTCATTCTTACTCTTGATAAAGTATAGAACAATCCATCTAATATGGTCGTCAATAAATGAGACATAATACCTTGATCCTGCCAATGAAGGTTCTTGATTTGGTCCCCATACATTTGTATGTACTAAGTCCAATAAGTTGTTGTGGATGTAGCCTTTGTGGTTGAATGGTTGTCTTTGTGCCTTCCCAATCTGACATGCATCACACCTATTAATCATGTGTTGCTTTGATATGTTCAACAGTCCTAGAACACTTTGATCCCTACATATATCCTTCAAGGTTCTTTCATTCACATGAGCAAGTCTCTTATGCCACACTTCAAGCTCACTTAGGGTTTGAGACCCAAAGTTGAATAGAGCTATGTTCCTGGTTTCTCCTACTTCAAAAGTAAAGAGCCTACCATGCTTCTCACCTTGGGCTATCTTTTTGAAGCCTTGACATGGATCTTCTACAAAAGCTCCATGTTGGGTGAACCTAAGTTGCAAGCCTTTTTCAACTATTTGGCCTACACATTAGGTTTTTAGTGAAAGTGGGTACATAGAGAACCTTACTTAGAATGTTTGTCTTGCCATTGGAAGCTTTGACATTACCAATCTTCTCCACATTGTGCTTTGTGTCATCCCTTGTTTGCACTTCATGTTTATGCTTTGGACTTTCCAAGTCAGATAGAAGAGCAATGTTGCCTGCAACATGATTCGAAGATCCTGAATCTATGTAGAACAAATGATCATCTTCTTTACCTTCTTTGTGGCTTAGATTCATAAGATGCAATGAGTCTTCATGTGGTTGATCTTCTGAATAATTGTTGTAGTCCCTTCTATTATAGCCTCTATTTTTTTTTTTGAAGTTGTGTCCACCTCTGCCTCTATTGCTGCCATATCCACATCTTCCACTTCCTTTCTGGGTCTTCCCATTGAACCAGGAATTCTGAGTGGTGTGGTTGGTCTTATCGCATATGGCACAAGGTTGAACATTCTGACCTTTAGCTTTGTCTTGCTTTGGTCCTTTCTTCTTCCCTTTCCACTTGCTCTTACCTGCAAAGTTGGCTTGGTAGGTCTCTTCTTCATCTTCTTCCTTCTTCTTGCCTGCTTCTTATCCTTCTTATCTGCATATAGAGCACTAGTTGAGTTACCATGATAAGAGTTACCTTCCTTTTTGCTATTGTTGGCTTCTTGATTGAAGAGTTGTCCAAGAAAGATGTTGAAGTGTGGAGTTTTCACATCCATGATGAGATCATAAGCCGTCGTGAAGGATTGCCATTGCTTATCACTACAAATGCAGTTGATAATTTGCCTCATGTTGACCTATTCTTCAATCAGCTCTCAAATGGATGCTAACTGATCCGCAACCTCCTTGACCTTAGTAACAAACTCTGTGATGGTTTGTTTAGGTGTCTTCTTCATTTGGTTGAACTCGTTCCAAAGATGATTCTTTCTTGCTTTGGTACTAGCAGAAACGAAAGTCTCAAGGGCATCCCAAGTCTCTTGAGATGCCTTGCATCCTCTAATATGTAGTAATAGAAAGTCAGAGATAGATTTTAGTATGTACGACCTTGCTTGAGCATCCCTTGCACACCAAAGTGTGAGCTTATTTGTCTCCTCTTGTGTAGGTCCTCCTTTGGATCTTGGAATAGGCATAGCTTCATCACCTACTACAATTGCATAAAGACTTCTACCTTGCAAATAAGCCTCCATCCTGATTTGCCAAGCTGTATAGTTGTGTCAATCAAGGTTCTCGATCATTGTGGGAAAGCCGTCACCCATCTTGATCTAGCTTTGATACCACTGAAAGAACTTGGAGAAGCTTGTAGAAGGTAGAAAAATGTGTTTCGAAGTGACGAAGTTTGGTCTAGCCAACAGGCACAAGACCAGCCCTTGAGCTTATGGAGACTCAAATAGACCTCATAAGCATGTGATAAGTGCAAAGAAACACACTATGTACTTTGGAGCATCAAGGAGAATGAGTCGATACAAAACAGATAGGTTCGCGGGTCAAATAGCTCAAAAAACTTACTATCTATGGAAGAGATAATGAACTTCAAATGTCCATAGCAACTGGCGTGATTACAATTAGAACAAAATCATTTTATGGGAGTGATACACATAGGGTTGTGTATAGAATGCACAAAAGTATAATGAATAAGCAAAATATGCTATAGGAATGAATGAGACATTCACCGGTGGTACTTCCTATTTTTTAGGAATACGTAGAGATTGACCCCGAGATAGAAAAACTCGAATTTCTCCCAATCTATTGAACCAAATGCTATGAAACCTTATAAGAATAAACTAGACTCTAATATCTTTCCAATGAGTCATTGTGTACTCAATTTAGAGCTCTAGAGAGAGAGAGAGTAGCAGCCTCTACAAGATTACTATTGGCGAAGAAGATGATGCAGAGAATTAAAGGAGCAAGACAATGATGGTCACAAGTGTATGTATATTGCTTCCATGTAATGTACAAGTGATTTCAAGTCTTTATATAGACTCTAGGAGTGTTCAAAGACTTCTAGAACTGAAGTTTGAATTCAAATGAAGGTGAGAATGGTTGTTGGAGGGAATCAATTCACTTTCCTACAATCTAGGAAAAGTGAAGATCTAGTTTGATCTACTTTTAGGTGATTGATTGCTTGATTGAATGAAACTTCAACCACCACAAATTCGTGGGATTTGGGCTTTATATTTCTAGATTTACATGTGTAAAGCTCAAGGCTTTTAAAATGGTAAATGAATCATCAAAAATCTCTCAAAAAAAATATAATAAATGAGCATAAGAAACAAAACTCTCCAACGGTTATTCTTTCGACACAATAGCCTTTGATGTACATGAAATCACCTGAAGAAAAGTGTAGGCTTGATGTTCCAACAAATGGATAGATAGATAGATAGATAGATAAAAAGATAGATAGATGGATAGATAGATAGATAGATAGATAGATAGA
>CM035426.1:93553150-93555650 GCA_020310875.1 Ceratopteris richardii
ATACTTATCACATCAAGGTCTTTCATATGTGCATTAAACATTGCTTTATAATGCATACATAAGAATCTAATGTTACCCGATTTGTTTATTCTGCTCTTGGTGTTGACATCAATATGTATCTGCTCCTTGTTCTGCGACTATCTCTTGACAGACATTACCTGTTGAAGTCATGTCAGAAATACTTCCCTTGCTCTTCAGTACATACGGAAACAGAGATAGAGAGAGTATATAACTCAACTAATATATCATTTATATCTTAGCTACATTAGAAAATGAGCTCTTGATAGATACAGGAATAGAGCACGTTACTCAAGAGTATTAGAGAGAAGCCCCAGTGCTATACAAGCCACACGCACGACTTCACATTTCACTCCTTAAATAGGAGTTTCATTGGAATCCATGGCGTCGCTTTCTTCAAGCATGATTCTAGGAAGAAGGCCGAAATTCAAGATACATGATTTTAGGAAAATATCTCACAAGCGGTTTGTTGCCTTATTCGATGCTTAGATATAGGAAACAAGTTTAAAGGCCTATTCATATGGAAATGAGGTTAACTCAAAAAAACTACGGTTTAAGTGGGGGTTCCTATGAGAGTAAGATATGAGAGACAATGGTTAGAGGTGGGAATACAATAGAAATGCTTCCATTGAAGCTTGCATCATTTTCAACACTCCCCCTCAAGATTCAATGGAAGATCCAAGGGATGTGCCATACATAATTTTCTTCGAGCAAGGCAATGAATGCTCGTGATCCTTGATGTAGTATCCATGTCTTCATGATTTGTCATTGACGCTCCGTGCTTCTTCTCATAAAGAAATGTCTATTATGGTAAGAAACCTGATCTTTCCCACTTGAAGATATTTGGATGTACTTGTTATGTACATGTGCCAAGTGAATTGAGGCACAAGCTACAACCAAAGGCAGAAAAGTGTGTGTTTCTAGGATATTCAAATGATCATAAAGGTTACAAGTGCTTCAACCCAAACACAAAGGACTTGAGGATATCAAGGGATGTAGCATTTGATGAGCTACTCCCTTGGTATAAGAAGTATGATTGTATGCAGGACTATGAAGAAGAAAAGCATGGACATGATGAAGAACAAATCGACCTAGAGCTAAGCGGCCCAAGGTGTTCCATCAATGAAGATAGTTCAAGCATGAACTCACCATGGAGGGGGAGATCTTCATCAAGCTATGAAGCACAATCAATCAACAGAGGCAAAGAAACATTGGTGGAGTTGGATGAAGAAGGTAATGAAGTTGAAGATGATGAAGGACACATGATGGAGAAAGAAGCCACGTCAAAGAAAGAGATCAAGTTCCCAAGGCAAAGGAGGTTTATTCCTCCAAAAGGTGAAGAAAGGAAGTCTTCTAGAGTTAAGTATCCAACTCAAAGGTTTACTTATGATTCATACATGGCAACGCATTATGCATATATGAACAAAGTAGTAGAAGATCATGAGCCCGATTGCTATGAAGATGCAAGCAGGTACACCGAATGGAAAGAGGCAATGCAAGAAGAGATCGACGCACTTGAGGAAAATCAAACATGGACTCTAGTGCCCAAGAAGGAGAACATGAAGGTAATAGGTAATAAGTGGGTGTATAAAGTAAAGGGGAATTCAGATGGATCTATTTCTAGGTTCAAAGCAAGATTGGTGGCCAAGGGTTTTGCACAAACCTATGGAGTGGACTTTGAAGAGACATTCAGCCCCGTGGCAAAGATGAGCACCATTAGGACACTCATTGCAATGGCTTCTAGCAAAGGATGGAAGCTTTTCCAATTGGATATCAAGAATGCCTTTCTCAATGGAGACTTGGAAGAAGAGGTATACATGGAGCAACCACTAGGTTTTGTTCATAAAGAGTTTCCACATCATGTTTGTAGGTTGAAGAAGGCACTTTATGGCCTAAAGCAAGCTCCAAGGGCCTGGAACCAAAGATTGGTGGACTATTTGATCAAATGTGGTTACAATCAATGCAAGGCGGATCCATCTCTCTTCATCAAACAAAGAGGAGAACTTGTAGTTTACATGTGTGTGTATGTAGATGATCTCATCATTACAGGTAATGATACAAAGGGCATTGAGGAGATCAAGGCAAAGCTTGGAAAGGAGTTTAGGATATCTGATCTTGGAGATCTTAGGTATTTTCTTGGCATTGAAGTTGTATACAAAGAAGAAGGTATTATGCTCATACAAAGGAAGTATATTCTAGACCTACTTGAGAGGTTTGGGATGCTACATTGCAAGCCTATTTCAAATCCCATGGAAGTTAATGTAAAGCTAAGCTCCATTGATGGAGAGCCATTAGAGGATGTAACTTTTTATCGCTCTATTGTAGGCTCTTTCAATTATGCCACAATAACTAGGCCTGACATAGCATATGGAGTTGGAGTGTTATCACAATTTATGCATAGTCCAAGGACTACACACTTGCAAGCTGCAAGAAGAATGTTACGATATCTCAAGGCCACTATAAATGAAGGATTGTTCTATTC